>BMAU01020740.1:0-102500 GCA_019973935.1 Trichonephila clavipes | reverse complement strand
ACACTAAAAATAATCAAAATCATTCAAGAGACTTAAAACACAATAAATCTTAAGCTAAAATTGCACACACAATGCTTGAAATACAATTACAATTCTCTAGAAACAAAAATAACACTGTTCCCATGCATGAAAAAACACTAAGTATTTCAAAATTTATAAAGAACATTTTAACCACACAAAATTCCTAATACAATATGCAGTTTGCAACTCAAAAATATAACAGTACTCACCCATTTGAAGTACTCAGCTTGCTGTCAGAAGCAAATTATGTGCAGTAATATGGCACTAGTGGTTTTGAACACCTCCGTGTGAACAATGGTCCTTTTGACCAATCTTGAATCTTTCACCCTTAACAATAAGTGTGATCAGTTTGACCAGCCTTGAATTCACTCGTGGCACGGCTTCAAAGATGAATTCAATCGCAGCACTGCTTCCGAAAATCGCTTTCCCTCCGGACACTGTGTGTGTGTGTGTGGCCATAAACACTATAGATCAGTTTGATCTTCTTTGAGCAGGACGCTCTCCTTCTCCGAAGCTGAATTCAATTGCAGCACGGCTTCCGAAGATGTCTTTTTCTCCCTGCGTTGCGGTCCGTCCGTAAAAACCCAAAATTTCCTCCTCTCACGGGTCCTGAATGCTAACTTTTTATCCCAAAGCGCTGCCACCAAATCTCTAAGCTGTAACGTTTGAAAGAATAACGGTAGCGTATTCTTGGTAAATTAAATTATGGAATTTATTTACGTCACAACTATTGAATATTATTTACTAAATGATGCATTAAAGTTATTAAAATTAATTATACATTGTTAGAGTCCAATATTTTGTGAGAGAGGATTCGTTGGCCACCGCTCCCGTGTAAGTTCAAAGCATCTCTCCTCTCATCCTCCGGTCGACGGGGTTAGATTCCTCGGGGGTCAATAAGGGGTTGCGCTGCAGCTGCAAAATGCACGTGTGGGTGTCGGGTCCAACAAAGAAGCCGACCGCTGTTGAAGTTTCGGAGAAGTGACGTTACAGTTGTAACTTTCGAGATAACGTGTAAGTTCACTTGAAATTGGCCCGCAGCTAATTCCATGAGAGTGGAAAGAGAAAATGAATGACATTGGAACTAAACATGTGTCTCCCATCCGATACAGTGGTTAGCGTCGCTGTCTGCAGTGCTGTAGGGTCAGGTTTCGAATCCCGGAACAGGCATGGATGTTTGTAAATATATAGTGCCTCCACGACCTGTTGGTACTCTAAGCAGCCGTCGAACCTCAAGTCCTCTCGTGAGGTTGGTGGAAAGGGTAGGGAGATCGGAGGCCCCTGCCCACCCCCAGGGTGTTCTCCCTCAAAATTGTGGTGGAAACGAGGCAAATAGTACTGTCTCCTGTATGGTGCTCAAAGTCACGGCTAAGGCTCAGGCATCTCTTAGCCCTTTGAAACGATGGATTTTGTGGGCCTCGATCTGGTCTTTGCCAATCAGGAGGCATTAGTAACAACAAGAATTAAACACGTGACTGTCTGGTGATATTAAGAGACTGAGAAGATAACGTGTTTGTTATTCATGCTAACATTATTCTAAAGGGTTCAGATAAGAAGTTATTTGAGTTTTGATAGCCAGATCAGTCCCATTTGTATTTCAGAGGAGAATGTGATACAGCTGAACCTTTTTAGTTCAAGCCATAGCAGCAATATTACCAAAAAGCACTAAATGTAGCATTTCCTTTTGAATCGTTACAACTATATTTTTATTAATTCTTATTTGAAGCTCTATTGCAGCTCACAAAGAATCTCATTCCCTTCCTCCTTGTAGAATTAGGTAAGTTTTCTTATAAATTAATATAAAATATCTCTTTCTCCGTACGGAACAACGCTTGACGGATATTTTTTTTTATAGATATTTAAACAAAATTTTGAATCTACAGGATTTATAACCTATTTCTGCTACCATGAACCCCTATTGTTTCTTTCTTAGAATACAATTAATTCACAAATATATTCCACATTAATTCCCAAAATATTTCGCACAAAAATATTACTTTGTGAGTAAAGACATATGAATAAATTATTTTATAGGACAATACTAATATCCCCTTGTTTTTTATTCACCTAACTAATTCCAGGAATAACATAAAATATCTGAAGTTATCACTTCTATCGTGTGGTCGTAAGCACACACACTTTTTTTCAGTCAATTCCTACTTTGCTAGAAAAACTTACTGGCGCCATCTGTTGCAGAAAAATCTAACTTGTCAAAAATAACTTGGGAGTTAATTTTAAATTAAAAAACACATATAAAAAATTTAAACTATTTCGTACTGCGAACTCCACCTCATAAAACCGCTAATTAATCTAAATCAATGTATGAAGCTGTACGCAGTCTTAATGATTTACAGTTTTGTTTGTAAAAAAAAAGGCGTCGATATATAGAAAATATAGCTATCGTTCAATCATGGTGAATAAAATATAGCTGAATTTTTCGCAGTATTTAATTTTAAATACCAAAATAATACACGACGCTAAATTATTCAATCTATTGAATCCAACTTTGGTCATGAGAATGACATTTTTAGCTGAATAAAACTGCTGATATATATACGACAGTGTACAACTTGTGGGCAGACTTTTACATGGGACGGTCTACTTTTAATTTTTTCAAGGTGTTGTGGTCCACCCTGTGACGTAGGTGTGATGAGCAAAAAAAAAAAAAAAAAAAATGCTCAACACAATATTTGTATTATAACAATAATAAATTCAGTGTGTACTTACCTACATAACTACAGCAGAAAAACTCTTTTAAAACAATCTTTTTAAGTAAAACGCAAAATACGAACATAATAATTATACCCATACATTTACTATCAAATGATGCATTTTCAAACAATTCACAATACATCACAAATTAAATAATGTTCACTTAAAATTAGTTCTTATAGCTATAGTCTCAATAGACGAATTAGTCTTCATTTTATTTGCCCCCATCTTGAATACCTTGGTATATAATTACTAACTGCTAATCTTACACTGGATTCTCTAAGTGGTCGTCTGTGAACCGGGAATATGATGTCTTAATTAAATTCTTCGTTGAAAATGTGGATTTACACTGGTAGGTAGAGCGAAAGAACGATGTTGAATGAATTGCAGCTTTTTTAAATTTGGGATACTTTACTTCGAGAAATAGATTCCAATAGTTATTCTTTACAAATTACATTCTTTTGAAAGAGAAAAGCTGCGTTTTCCTCGAGAGATAAAGAGAACACGTAACATATGTTTAGTTATATTTTTCACATCAACATTACCAAATGGATGACCATGAGTGCAACTTATGGGTGATTCTAGTCTAGTAAATTCTTGAACACGTCTCTCAAATTTGGGTTGGAGTTTTATTCACGGGTGTTTCCATTATCTTGATAATCATTTGTGTTTCTTTTAGTATGCGTGTATAAGGTTTTATGTAAAGGCGGTCACCCCCAAATGTCTTGGCGATCCACCGGTCGATCGCGATCGACTTAATGCCCACCCCGGGTGTACAACGTTTGAAATGAAGTCTTTCAATCCAAGTATGGACATCAGCGCTGGGGGTTTGTAGCGTAGTGGTCTTAGCCGTCGGGCCATTGAACTGCAAACGTGGTTTCGAATCCATGTGCCCCGGATGACTTTAATAATCGTATCTGTGATAACGGCGGATGTGATAACTGACTGTGATATAACCCCTTTTGCCCTTTTTTTAAAAAATGGCTTTCCTATTGTGTGTAATTCTCATTTGTATTACTGCATTAAGTATAACATTTAAATTAATTTATTCGTTGCAGGATTCATTTGAAAACAATCCCCCAATGTTAATACGCATTAAATTAATAAAATTATTCAGAATAATAGTGTATTTGTAAGAAGCTATTTTGTTATTCATGCGATAAAAAAGGCGTTTTTTTTCCCAACGTACTAACAACTAATATGTGAAAATGTGTTAGCCAAACTAATATTTCTTATTTTTCAAACGTTGGTATTGTATGAAATAATTTGTACTGATTGATAACGGCAAAAAATTTAAATGAAAGAATCACATTAAAATTAAATAATAACTATAATGCTAATTAATAAAATATTCTGCTATTGTTGTTAAAGCTATGTTGCTTATATTGGCAACTTTCGCATCGTAAAACCCGGCGTATAACGCGCACCTTTACTTTTAAGCTGTAATCTTTAATTTTTATGTATATTCTCCGTATAACGCTCACCCTGTTTTTACGTAGAAATTTGAAGTGTACGTGCGCATTACTCTTATGTTTTGAAGTCATTTATTCGAGGTATTAGCTAAAGCTTCAGAAAATTTTTTTATACTCTTCTATATTTACAACCCTTTAAACTCTCAAGGAATGTCTCATTTCTGTAAAATTAGCAGTATTGTAATCAATGTAGAAGTTAAATTATTTTCTATGCTAAACTTTTTTTGCATTCCTACTATTAGCTCACACGCTCTATATGCTTATTTATCTTGTTGGAATTTTCAATCGTAAAGAAAATAATTTCTATTCATCCAATGAAGTTCAAATAAATTTTTTTTAAACTTGTAGTAGATGACACTTGATGTTATTACAGTTTTTCAAATATTAATTCTTTTTTTTTTATATTTATTTTTTATTTTAAATTTATTCTGCGTTATTTCACTTTTTTAGTTACAATTAGAAGAAACAGATGGCGCGAGAACATATTTCTAACAAAGAAGGAATTGACGTCAATTTTTTTTTTATTTTACTAGTTTTATTTTTAAAAGCTCTCCTTTTTTATACCCGGCGTATAACGCGCACCGATAAATTTTGATCTCATTCTCAATTCCTACTCTATTTTAGTTCACTCTCTCCCTGTATGTATATCGTGTTCAAATTTTCAATCTATAATAAAATACTTTCTGTTCATCCATTCAAGTTCAAATACATTTTTTTACACTTGACATTTGATGTTAATACAGTATTTTCAAATATTAATTCATTAATTAAATTAAAAAATGAATAAATAGTAATAAACACAAATAATAGTCCAACAGTATATATAGAAAGGAAAGTTGTTCGTTGCGTCGCTGTAAGCCAGGCATGTCAAAGTCAGATGATATTGCACAGATCAGAAGCGCACACAGGAATTTTTCAAGGGGGGGAGGTCCGGGGTCGAAAGTTCACCATTTTTGTATCATGCTCCTTTTGATTTTGTCGATTTTCGGGGAAAAAACACAGTCAAAAACTAATTTGTGAATGAATAATTAGCATTAATTAATAAAATTAATCATTAATAACAAGAAATTAATTAAAGTTTAAGTACTATATACTTAGAATTATAATCAATCGGAAAAAAAATCAAGGGCTTTGGGGGGTCCGGACCCCCAGGACCCCCCCTTTGTGTGCGCTCCTGGCTCAGATACAAACTCAGATGTATTGAGTCGGGGGCCGCATGTATATAATGTTAGCAAAATCAATAATATACGATTTTTAAAATAATTATATTGTGTTTTTTTTAAACTCAATGTCAAGTTCGATGCATTTAATAATATATATATATATATACATGCGTATTCTTTTTTCATATTCCATGTTAGTTTTACAATCAAACTATAAATATTTCATCTTTTTTATAAGAAAACAAAATATTTAAAATAAGAAATGCTGTTTAATAATACGTTTTTTAAGATATTTTGCATAGCTTTTCCCAAAACATGTCATCAAAATTTAGTTGAATGTAATTTATTAAGACAGTGCTTCTCAATCTTTCAATAAACGCGACCCACTATTCCGTCATCATTTTCATCGCGCCCTCTTCCTACAATAACAATGTATTCAATTCAATAATACTATATTGACACTAAAGCTACACAATACGACTTTAACCTCTTGTGGGTCACCGACGTTTATAAACGCCTCACTCAGCCAAAGCATTACTTTTCTCGACGTAAATATCCGTCTGTCCGAAGTACGATCTTTTCTTTCATAAAATTATTCCGAGGGCTTTGAAATGCAATAAAAGAGGACCTTGACAGTGTTCGCGAAGGATTTACTTATTTCAGAGGCTTTTTGCTTCTTTATTTCTTTCCTCCTCCCCTCCCCGCAAAAAACACATCAAAATACGCTCGTCTGCATGGTAAACAGTGGCATTGGAAAGCGAATTGCGTAACTTTTGATCGGCAGCTTAGGAACTAATTATATAAACCATACAAATTATCAAGATAAGTATATCAAACTTGTAAACAAGTATCAAACTTGTTCTAAACTTAGTATTGTTGAATTAATAATAAAATATACATTGTACAGTACTGATACATTTGTTAGTGTATTATATCAGTGTAAATGTGTATTCTATATTTTATTATATCAGAAAGTATTTTGTTTGTTTACTTTCAGTAAGTTAATAATTGTTTAAATAACCTTTTGTTTTCGACTTTTCAATATGCTCGGCCACCCTTGAACAGTTATCACGCCCCCCCCAAGGGGGTGCGCCCCACAATTTGAGAAACGCTGTATTAAGATGATTAGTTGCTCACATACACTGAACATATTGCATACATAACAAACGATAGCATTTTAGGAAAGCGATCTACAGTTAAATATGCATAATAATCTGGATTTTCAAATTCTACACATATTTGCTTCAACAAAGAATTGCATTGAATTTCAATTGACTCAATTTGTAAGTTTTCGTGCACACTTTCAATGTTGAAAGATAGTGGTGATGTAAAAATACGAAATTCAATTTATAGCTTTTAAAATCAGAGAGAGAGAGGAAATTTTCGATTGAATTCCGTTTTTATCAATTTAATTTACTGTATATATACCTATATGCCTATACTGAAAATTTTAATGTAGGTAATATAATCAATATATATAAATAGACAGATCTAAAAGTAAAAAAAATTTTTTTTTTCTATTTGTTTTCGCCGACTTAAAAATTTTTAGTTGAAAGCGTTAGTTTTTTGAAATAGCGCTGCAACATGATTTTTTATTGAAGCTTAATATTAAATTTACTTATAATAATATTTCAGAAGCATGGATAGTGGTTTGGAACGTATTCCAGAAGCTATTAAATTGAGTACAATCTCCGTAAAATTATTTAATTATTAACTTAGGAAGTTTGACAATGTTATTTGTATTTACAAAAGTTGAATTCGTGGTTTTGTACCGGTACAGATAATGGGATTAACATGATTTATGTTTTCTTTTAATTGTTTGTTTTCGCGAAAAATTGTCGTAGTTATTTTGTGAGAGTAATCTAATGAAATACTTAATTCAGTGTCATATTGTTCTAAGGTGTTTTCTCTTAGTATTAAACAATCAAAATTCTTTAACTCTTCCGAGTTAGTTATTAATAAATTGACATTTTCCTCAAGGGAATGAAAGTCAATATGTTCTTCTTTTAATGTATTGTCAACATCAACACGGTTTTAATTAACCGTGTCGCTTCCGATTTTAGTGCTGTTCGCCCTTTTTTATTTTTTCCAATAGTTTCCATGATTTACATTAAATAAATTCTTACCTTTAGCAGGCTTCACGCTCTTCAAAGTGTTATTCCAATATTGCAGTTGATTTCGAAACAGAATTCAAAAAATAAACGTGTTCTCCAATTTTTATAAATCTATAATTAATCCGTTGTTGGCCGATGCGCCATGATGAAAAATTCATAATATATATTCAAATACAGAAAGTCTTTTGCCACATTATCTCCCTTCGAAGTCTAGTTTTATTCTGAAACATAAAGTCATTATTATACTGATCAGAGCAATAAATTGGACTCGAGCAAGTGCTGACGCCAAAATAGACAAAACAAAAAAAAAGGAAAGTTTTGCTTCAAAAGTATGAAAACTTGGTCTTACAAGGAGAGGGCACGACAAAGAGAGAGGAAATTCATTTGGGATCTAGACTTGGTGTAATATTAGTACTCCTTTAGGGTGTTCACCCCTCAATGTAATTCCGCCGAATGGCCAGACAATTCGGAGAAATCAGCCTTCAAAATTCCTGCATAGCTTTTATACAATTAAATTTTAGTTTTCAGCAACGCGTTCGTAGCTTGATTGGCAAATCGTGTAATTACAATGCGCGAGATCTGGGTTCAATTCCACACACAATCAGCTTTTTTTCTTCAATTCATTTAAAGATTTTTTAAATTAAATAAATTTTTTACGAAAGGTTTATCAAATATTAAATGATATTTTTTGTAATTATTTGGTATTTTATAAAGTAAAAAAAAATATATAGAAATTAAATTATTTATTAGTAAAATTATTTAAAATTAATATTAAATAAAAACATTAAAAATATTAATAATTTAAAATGTTTAAAATTATTATTAATTAAAAATATTTTAAATAATTATTAAATGAAAATATTTAAAATAATTATTAAATGAAAATATTTAAAATAATTATTAATGAAAATTAATAATAATTAAAATTAGTAAATTGACTATTATTTTTAAAATTAACTAATTATTTCTATTTATTATAATTAAAATAAATGAATAATTATTATAATTAATTAATTATTAATAAGCATTAGTATTAATAAGAAATATTAATTTATATGTAAAATTATTATTCATTTGTCATTAAAATGATTTATTATTGAAATTATGACTTATTATTGAAATTATGATTTATTATTGAAATTATTATTAATTTATTATAGAAATAATTATTAATTTTTTATAGAAATTATTATTAATTTATTATAGAAATTATTTAAATAAATTTATTAAAATTATTTAAATAAACTGATGGAAATTAAATAAATTTATTTGAAAAGGACTTATTAAATATTTTCTAAAATTACAAAATAATTTAATTATTAATACACAAAAAAGACATATTTTTATTATATTAATTATAAGATAATTAATTTAATAATAATAATATATTTTATAAATTATTTTATATTATATATAATTTTTTATTTATAGTATATTATACTTCACATTAAAACTATTTGTAACTAATTTTCTTGTAAAATATCACTTAATATTTAATAAACCTTTCATAAATATATTTATTTAATTAAAAAAAATAATTAAATGAATTGAAGAAAAAGAGTTGATCGCGTGGAATTGAACCCAGACCTCGCGCATTTTAAGCAAGCGATTTACCAATCAAGCTACGAACTCATTGCGGAAAATTAAAATTTAATTGCATAAAAGCTAAGCATGAATTTCGAAGGCTGATTTGTCCGAATTGACTGGCCATTCGGCGGAATTACATCGAGGAGTGAACACCCTAAAGAAATACTACTATTACAACAAGTCTCGTTCGCAAATGTATTCCCTTAGTCGCGCCCTCTCCTTGTTAGTAAAATATCAAGTTTTCAGGTAACACGGAGACAATGACACATGCTGTCAATAATGTTGATAGTACCATCTTGAGTACAGTGGCAAGAACTAGACAATTGCATCGATGTAAGTCGTGTGACCAAGATTTCACACATAGAACTGCTGTAAAGCATGTAAATAAAATTTAAAATTTTTTCTGTGTGTGTGTATTCTTTCAAACACTCTTTTTTGATGCATTCGTTTTAGTGTTTTTACTACAGCGATTCGAAACCTTGGGGTTGGGAGGGATTATGAATTAACACTGTTTTTTCAAAGAAAGTAAAAAAATGAAGTAAAAATACCATAAATAGTCATTTAAAGAGAGCTCTATACGTAAATAAAACTTTATTAGTTATAACCATTCTACACTAAAATATTTATTCTCTTCATAATTGTAATAAAAATTGTTATTTTTACAACTGTGTATGCATGACGGGGTTTCCTGATATGGTCAAAATACGTTATGTGGGACGGGTTCCATCCGTGGAACTTCTACTAATCCTCTTGGGGAAACTATTCTTTAACTGTGATTTTAGTTTAAAAACCGCTTTCCGTAAAGATGATTTGATTTTATGCTAATGTAAATGCTATTTAAACTCTGGCGTTGGGTATGAGGTTCATCGTGAAATCTCTGTTTCGTAGAAAGTTATCTATGATTTCTTTCATCTTGGCATCCAACCGGAACATTGGCAGGAAATAGTGGTGGATTTGTTCCAAACTGTCGTTGTTCGAGAAGCAGTTGTCTAAGGAACTACGAGAAAAAATAAGCTTTTGAATAATCTCATAAGTTAGATTAAGAATTTAGATTTAAGATTGCTCCCAAAGTAAAAAATAATTTGTGAATTGAACATAAGTGTTAGATCTAAAATAAAAGCTGCATTTTTTAAATCATATACCTGTTTTTTTTCCGAACCCTCTTACACCTGCAACCCCCGGGTTGCGACAATGTAAATGATCAAATGTGGGAGAGGCTTGCACCTCTTTCTCTGGCACCTAGATGTGTGGTAGGTAGGGAAGAAACACTCGACATGATTCAATCATTCTATTTATTTATCACACAAAGAAGGGACAAAATTTCAACTAATAATAGTAAGAGAATGTCTCAATGTTAACCGTGAAAGTGGAACGACGACGGTGCAACACGAGTGATTAGGAGACTATCAAGCTTGATTCCTACTTTATAAAGGATCAAACCTATCCTCCGATTTAATCTAATATCAAATTTAATCTTAGTGAACAATCGTCACTTTAAAGTTTGCTACTAAAAAGCCTCAAATCACAATATTTCAGATATTATACCTGTCAGAAACAATCTCACCTGATTCGAGTATAACTCCTCTCCCTTCAAGCTAGAAAACGTTGACTACGTATAGCAAGTTAATTTAAATATCACGATTCTCTTCTTCCGAAGGGTTGGTTGTGAATAACGCGAATTGATAGCCCAAAGATTTCACAAGAGGATTATTTGAAGGAATGTGTATAGATCCGTCACAACTGTTAACCCAAAATAGATTCACAAATACTTATTGTAACGATGCTGCAAAAAATTTAATGTTATCTTCCTTTGAAAGAGAGGCAAGGCTTCCACAATTATTTGAAAGATTGTGTTTGAGTTCCTTGCAAAAATCAAATGCGTTTCGCTTTTATATGGGAATGGTTGAAAATTTTTGGAAAAAGTTTAATTTAAATTTGTTTTACTCCGAGTTTGAAACCAAATATTCCCCATATTATTAAACAAAAATTTCAAAAAAAAGGAAAGAAGCGAATGAATTTAAACTCTAATTCAGCTCAGAAATAGGCTAAATTTTATTTTATTAAAATAAAATGACAATTTTGACTGAATTGGATTAAGAAATTTTTTCTAATTAAAATATAATAAGGTGAAACGGCAAATTTAAAATAATTCTACAACTAATTAACTTAATATATTAATGTTTATGTTTTAAACAGACGAAACAATACTGAGAATAAGTAGTTTTATAAACATGGTTTTTAAAGACCTAATTTTACAATGTAATTAAAATAAATATTATAACAGAATTTACTTGTTATAAGAAAAAAAATACTGATACTTGATGTTTTTAAAATGCCTGCAAAGTCTGAATGTAAATTCAGTATTAAGTGAATTCATCAATAATACTTCAAATATTTACTAATAAAATATCACAGAATACAAAGACACTTTATAATAAAAGTTCATATTCTGTTGAAATATATTATTTTGCCAGCTGTTTTTACATCGTTATTTAATTAAAATGAAATATAGTATTCAGGCAAAGTAATTTTTCAAAAACATTCTGCAGATTCAATAAAACTTTTCAATATGTACTTACAAGCTATAAACAAATGTACTTACGAAATATATTTCTTTGTAAGAAACATAATTTTTAAAAGAAAGACTTCCATTTCTCGTAGAAGAATCCTTAATGCAGAAATAAAATAATTTAGACTGAGTATTAATTCTACTCTTAGTGAGAGAGAGAGAGAGAGAGCTAGGAAGTTTTCACTTCATCCATATTCTTTTTACTGGACTCTGTTTAAATATATTTTTCTATACAGAAAAAATTTATGCGGTGATACCTTCTATTGATTTGAAGGTGTCTGTGAGTTCTTGCCTCTTTTATTGGTATTTTCTAAAATAAGAGTAAGATAAAAAAATTTTAATCAATTCCTACTTTGCAAGAAAAACTTACTGGCGCCATCTGTTGAAGAAAAATCTATCTTCGTCAAATAGAACGAAGAATAAATTAAAATTCAAAAATATATATAAAATTAAAACTATTTCGTACTGCGAACTCCACCTCATAAAACCGCTAATTAATTTAAATCAATGTATGAAGTTGTACGCAGTCTTAATGATATACAGTTTTGTTTGTAAGAAAAAAAGGCGTCGATATATAGAAAATATAGCTTTCGTTCAATCATGCTGAATAAAATATAGCTGTGAATTTTTCACAGAATTTGATTTTAAATACCAAAATAATACACAACGCGAAATTATTCAATCCATTGAATCCAACTTTTGTCATAAGAATGACATTTATAGCTGAATAAAACTGCTGACGTATATATGACAGTGTACAACATTTAAAATGTAGCCTTTCAAGCTAAGTATGGATGCATGCATTGGGGGTTTGTAGCAAAGTGGTTTTAGCCGCCGGGCCATTGAACTGCAAACGTGGAGTCGACGGTTCGAATCCATGTGCCCTGAGGTATAGAGTTGAACTTGTCTGTGATAACGGTGGATGCAATAACCGACTGTGATATAACCCTTTTTGCCTTTTTTTTTAAAAATGGCTTTCTTATCATATCCCATTCTCATTTGTATTAATGCATTGCATGTAAGTTTGTTGATTTGAATGTGTATGTGTGTTCTTGCTTCTTTTATTGGTATTTTCTAAAAAAGTAATGTAAAAAAAATTTTTAAGTCAATTTCTTCTCTGCTAGTAAAACTTACTGGCGCTATGTGGTGCAGAAATCTAACTTCGTCAAATATAAAATAGAATAAATTTAAAATTTAAAAAATATATGTATAAAATTAAAACTATTTCGTACTACCAACTCCACCTCATTAAAACGCATATTAATCTAAATCAATGTATGAAGCTGTACGTAGTCTTAATGTTTTACAGTTTTTTTTTTTTTTTTGCAAGAAGAAAGACGTCGATTTCTAGAAAATATAGTTTTCGTTCAGTCATAGTGAGAAAAAAATATAGCTGACTTTTTCGCAGAATTTAATGTTAAATACCAAAAATACACAAAGCGAAGTTATTCAATCTAATGAATCCAACTTTGGTCATGAGAATGAAATTTTTAGCTCAATAAAACTGCTGACATACAACAGAGTGTGCAACATTTAAAATAAAGTCTTTTAAGCTAAGTATGGTCATCTGTAACAGGGGATTGTAGCTAAATGGTTTTATCCGCCGGGCCATTGAATTGCAAACGTGGGTTTGAGGGTTCAGACCCAAGTATTTCCCTGAAAGAAGTTGCGAAACTTATATATGATAACGGTGGAGGTAATAACCGACTGTGATTTAATAAGGCAATTCTGTGACTTAAGGAGGCAATAACCGAACGACTGACCTTTTGCACTTTTTTTAAAAAATGGCTTTTGTATTATATTTAACTAGCTGTGTGGCGTGGCGTTGCACGGCTTTCTGTACTTATATAAGCAAAAGCTTCAGTAAAATATACTTTTTCGAAATTTCTTTGTGTTGCACAGGCTATTGCAGTTTAAAGAAATAGTATATATTTTTTAGAATCTTAAAATATGCTAACACTCATTTTTTGCATTGGTAAAATTAACGTAAAACATGAAAATAAAATTGATAAAAGTGTCTATTTTATTTTTGTTTAACATTTTAAACTATCCTTTTAATTTAAAAAAAAGGTTATCAGTTTTATTATATTTTTCAAAAGTAATATATGGCTAAATATGTTTTTTATTATTTTCATGTGTGTGTAATATGAATTTCATATTCAAGAAATATTTTTATAAGTGGTATGTAAATGAAAAAAAATTTAACACAAAATTATATTGTGTTCAGTAAAACAATGAAAAATATTTTGAAATTAAAATTACTTTTATAACTTTAGAGAACGCTTGAAATATCATAGAAGGCATAGAAAATAAGGATGGCAATTAATAATGAACCATAATATATGTGGACATTGCTTTTATTTATTTTTTAACTTGCAGTGGATGACAGTGGGTAATATACAGTTTTTTCAAATATAACCATTTATTAAATTAAAAAATGGCAACAAACAAAACTAATAGTCCAACAGCATATACAGAAAGAAATATCGTTCGTTTTTGTCCCTGTAGCGCAATAAATAAAATTGAGCTTTTTTTGAAAACATGATATATTTTAAAGAGGGTAGAGCCATTGCAGAACAGTGAATCCAAAAGTAAAAAATAATTTTTTTAATGAGTCTTCTCATTGCAATTTAACTTCACAGAAAAGAATGATTTCATAAAAATGTATATATGAATGTAAGAGAGGAAATTAACTTGTTAAAAAGGTAAATAAAAATGAAAGGATGAAAATTTAAATAAAAATTATATCAGAAAAGTAATAACAGTAGTATGTTTCTGCTATGGGAACTACGAGTGAAATATAGATAAACCAAAAGAAAAAATATGTCATAAACTATTTCCTTAAAATATTAATATAAATAACACACATTAGGAAGCCTTCAACTGGAAAAAAATAAAATTAGTACAAACTAAAACTGTAAAAAATATATAAAATAAGCCTACATTGTAATAAACATTAATTTGAATTTTCTGTAGCATTAAATTAATACCACATGAAGAACGGAAATAATGCTATCTAACATCTATATTACACTTAATAGAAAATTTAGATGTAATACAATAGTAAAAAAAGTAAATTAATAAGGACCAAAATAAACTATCTAAAACAGACCTACGTTGAAAAAAGCAATAATGAACCTAATGAGAGAAATAATAATCCCGGTTGATAAAAAATTAATTTTTTAAACAATACTTTTTTGCAATCTTTTTATTAGAAAAATATTTGTTTTTCTGTTGCAAAGAACAAACAAATGAGGAAATACAATTATAATTAATTATAGTGATAATTGAAATATATACATCATACATGAACAGTATATATACAAAGTATATGATCTTCATAAAACTAAATGAGGAACATATTATCAGAAGCAAAGTTAAACCATGATGCATGAGACGTAAAATCACATCAACGTTGAATTTTATAGAAATCCAAAGAGAAAATTGTATCAAGCGGCATCTTTTTTTCCTTAAAAACTTTTGGATCACAAATGATATAAATAGATTTATATATTTGAAGATTGTGAGAAGCAATATTGATGCAAGATGCCATGCGATAAAAAATCTGATCAACATTGATCAGCATCTGATTCCATTTCCTATAATGCTGAGAAAATAGTATTTGCTGATGAAGGAAGAAAAGTCAATTTGTTTTTTTACATAAAATATGTTTGAATTGTAGTGGTTTTGATATCAAGGTTTAAATTTTACAATAAATAAAATTCAGCTTTTTTTTGCAGACATAATATATTTTAAAGAGGATAGAGCCATTGCAGAGTAGTAGACCCAAAATTTGAAAATAATTTTTTAATGAGTTTTCACATTGCAATTTCGCCTCAGAGAAAAGAATGATTTCATAAAAACGTATATATGAGTAAGAGAGAAAATTAACTTGCTAATAAGGTAAATAGAAATGAAAGAATGAAAGTATAAATAAAAATTATAACAGAAAAGTAATAACAGTAGTATGTTTCTGCTATGGGATTTATGAGTGAAATATAGATAAACCAAAATAAAAAATTATGTCATAAACTATTTCCTTAAAATATTAACATAAATAACATACTTTAGGAAGCCTTCAACCGGAAAAAAATAAAATTAGTACAAACAAACATTTTAAAAAATATACAAAATAAGCCTACATTGTAATAAAGCTTTAAATTAAATTTTCTGTAGCATTATATTAATATTACACGACGAAAGGATGATATTGTCTAACATCTATATTACAAAGTGGCGCATACAAGGGGCCCGGACCCCCCCCCCCGAAAGCAATTGATTTTTTTCCGATTGATTATAATTCTAAGTATGTAGTACGTAAAATTTAATTAATTTCTTGTTATTAATGATTAATTTAATTAATTAATGCTAATTATTTATTTAAAAATTAGTTTTTTACTGTGTTTTGTTCTCGAAAATCGACAAAATCAAAAGGAGCATGATACAAGAATGGTGAACTTTCAACACCGGACCCCCTTGGAAAATTCCTGTGTACGCTACTGATATTACATTAAATATAAAATTCAGATGTAATGCAAAAGTGTAAAGATTAAAATAGCAAGGACCAAAATAAAAAAACTATCTAAAACAGACTTATGTTGAAAATATCTTAATGAACCAAATGAGATAAACAATTAACATAATTATAGTGATAATTGAAATACACATATCATATATGAACAGTATGATATGTAAAAAGTATATGATCTTCATAAAACAAAATGAGGAACATATTCAATTATTTTTTGGCTTAAAACTAATTTTTGAGTCATTGTATCACAAAATTAAGCCCTGATTTTGTGTAATGAATAAACAAAATGTGACGAATCTGTACGGAACCTTTCCATTAATCTTCTTAGGCGTCTTTTTGGGGAATATAAATTCCCGTTTTTTTCCAATCAACTCCAAGAAGATGAACGGGATATTCAAATTAGATAAGGTATTTTTAAGTCGAGTGTTATAAGCTAGCAAGGGAGATGATGGAAGGCTATTGACTCAGCAACTTTAACCGCAATATTTGAAGATATTAGAATAGTGTAGAAGAATTGCTGTGATTCTAAGGAAGTACCAGAAAGCTGATATAGCCAACGGTGAATATAATTTACTTACGCTTAAAAGAAGCGTTAGTTTAGTCGAATTAGTTAAAGTTAATGAGAGTTGAGAATTCGAGTACGTGTATTTCTCGGACCTCCTATTTCGGTAGACCTTACTTTCGGATCCCTGCCGGTGAAGGTAATCACAGATCACGCGGCATTAACAAAGCTAACCAATGGGGAAAACTTATCTAGTCGAATGATTAGATAGGCACTCAAGTTATCCGAGTTCAACATAGAATGGGAACATCGACCGGGGGTCCAAAACGTTGTCGCGGACGTATTGTCTAGGAATCCAGTAGGCAATCTGGATGGATCACAAATTTCGTGCGCAGCTCTTCGAGCCCTAGCCTTAACCTCACGAGAACAACTCATTCGAGAGCAAAGGGAAGATCCTGAGTTAGGACACATCTATCGTTATTTAGAAAATCCAAACGATGGTTCCGTTAATGCGACTGTATGCGAGGGTTGGTCCCAGGATTTCAAAATTATCGATGGTCTACTCTTTTACGCGAAATATTCCACAACTCTTGGAGAACTGAGAGTGTACATTTCTAGATCTCTTCGCGAAGCAATAATGCAAGAATTTCATGATCTACCATTAGCAGGCCATCTAGGAAAGAGGAAGACCTATTTAAAATTACGCGACACATGTTATTTTCCATATATGAGGAAATATATATTTGAATATGTATCAACCTGTGACCTATGTCAAAACTTTAATTACAAAAACGCGCTACCATCTGGTCGTTTAATTCCGATCGAATAACCCCAACGAAATCGTAACGTTAGACTTATTAGGCCCCTACCCCACATCCCGACCCGAAAGATATAGATTTTTATTGGTAATAACTGACCACTTCACTAAGTGGAGTGAGCTTATTCCTCTACGAAAAGCTTCGGCCCAGGCCATAACTAACGCCCTTTTGGAAAATTATATTTCACGTTACGGATAGGGTTTCTGATTTCCCGGGTTTTTCCATTCCCGGGAATGCAATTGTCGTTCCCGGAATTCCCGGGAATACATCAAAATTTCAAAAAAATTTGAAAACAAGTTATTTTTAAATAAAATTAATAATAATTATATAAAATAAGGACACATATAAACTCCAAACGTAATACTTATTTATATAATGAGCTAAAAAATACAAAAAATATACAATAAATTGATTATTCATTTTTAAAATAAGATTTCAAAAAACATAAGCAATTAATACTTTTATCACTCAACCTATCTAAGCTTTGTAACGAACAATCCAGCAGCATAAAATGCTCTCTCGGCTTCAACTGACGTTGGAGGAATTGTTTTTAAAGCATCCCAAGGTTTTATAATGTTTGGTGAAGGATTTTCAGTCGAGTCGAACAACTGCATCTCTTGTTTTATGATTTTGTTGAAACTGGTACTTTTTTTGGTTGAACAATATAAAACTTTTGTTTTAGAGTAAATAGCTTTCTCTAATTTTTGATCAGAGCTTTTTCTTTCAAAAACCTCTATGCTCTCTTCCTCTGAGTGTGAAGAGTTGTATATTGATTCCTCTTCTTCGTAGAAAAGCCTTGTCCCTATCATTTGTGTGTGTGTGGGGGGCTTGTCTAACCAAACAATTTTTACCAGGCAATCGCGAAATATCGCCAGTAACTGCAGCTGCTTCGTATTTTCTCCCAAAATTCAGTTATTGCATTAATCCTATTAAATTAACGTTGCGTCTCTCATTCATTCTTTGGATTAGAGAATATTTCATATTTTTTGCAAATTCTGAATTTTGTTCGTTCAATTCTCCAATGACGAAAGAAAATACACCTTCTGCAGTTAGCAAAGTTGCATTTCGACTGCATAATTTTTCTAAGCCAATTTTTACTGGCTTTAAGCCTTTTACAATTGTAGTCACAGTTTCAAACTCTACATTGACCATCATTTATTCTTCTTTAATGTCAATTAATGCTTTTGAAATTGCTCACTTTATTTCTAAAAATCTTTCAAGCATTGCCAACAAACTATTCCAGCTTGTTTTGGTATCCATACAAACCATCTTTTCACAGCCAAACTCTTCTTTAACATATTTTTGTAAAATATCATTCTTTATAGGGGACTTTCTGAATAATTTATTACATTTTTAATCTTTTTTATAGTTTCATTTATGTTAGTTATGGAATTTTTTTCTGCATAAGTGACATGAAACAAAGCATCTGTTCCTACACCACTTTCAAATTCTAAATCTAATGCTTTGTCTAAATCTTCAACAAGCTCTTCACTTTCACCATTGTCTTCTTCTTCATGCGATTTATCTTCTACTTCAACAGTGTTTTCTACCAAATCTATTTGTTTATTATAAAGCACATCGCACACGGCTAGGTGTATGGCGTGTGCATAGCACAGGTGATACTCACAACTAATTATTTTTTCGAACTTAACTATCATACTAGCACCATCAGTAACACACGCAACTATGTGCTTTTCTGTTCTGGTTCCGAATTCCTGTAGTTTAATCTCAACCGCTTTAACACAATTTTCTGCTGAAAAGGATCCACTAATTCTTAGCATTCCTAAATTAAAGATTTCCCCCTCATTGAAGTGAACGTTTATGTTCAAATATCGTCTATTTTTAAGCGATGTAAACTCATCGAGCGTCAAGCTACAACGAAGTCCTGCGTTTAACTTTGATGAAATTCCATTAGTAACCCGAGCTTTAATCACATTAAATTGTTTATATACAAGCTTCATAACATCACTAGGGTTTGGAGGAAAGGAATAACCTTTATATATATCATGTAAGGACATCCTAATAAAATTACTTTTTGTTATTGCCTTTACCGTGAATCCATCTACACAAACAAGTTTACTTACAATTTCCTCTAGTGTTTCTTTTATTTTTTCTTTAAGAAAATATGATAATAAGGGTTTCTTTTATTCAGAAGTAATTCTGATATCATTATCACTATCAATTTTTCTCTTAGTAATTTCAGTATGTTGTGATCCTGACGAAACGGATTGAGTTGCTTTCGATATACAGTACAGTCCCGATAATCCGAACAATATCGGACCGACCCCTGTTCGGATTACGTGATTGTTCGGATTAGCCGGAGTAACAGCGAAATCACTATTTGAACCGGGAGTACGGGTCTATTGTGTCTATGTATTTTGTCGTAATGTGAGCGTACGCGCCCTCTTTTTTGCCGCGTGGACTGTACTCCCACTCCTCGACGCGTGTGTCCTCCCTCCACCACTCCTAACTTAGTGTGTCAGTGTGACTGTGTGTGCGTGTGCCCGTACTGTTGGCCGTCAGTCGTTCCGCGCTCGTTCTATACTCGTCCGTTTTTGTCTCTGTGTTAATAACAGTGTTACAGTGTGATATTCTACAGTGAAAACAGTTTGTTGTGTGTTTTGGACATTTATCTGTGATACAGTGTAGGTAAACAGATTGTTATGGCGAGTAAGCGTAAACACTCAACACTTACTCCTAAAGACAAACTAGAGGTTCTAAAGCGTTTAGATAAAGGTGAAGGTGTGACAAAATTGGCTACAGAGTTTAATGTTGGCAAAGCTACAATTTGTGATTGGAGAAAAAATCGTAGAAAGCTTGAACAATACTGTGCTAATTCTTCTGGCGAGACTCTTGAAAACAGACAGACAGCAAAGCAATCGCTGTACGATAAAGTTGATAATGCGCTTCATATTTGGTTTACCCAGGAAAGACAAAGAGGAACCCCCCTCAGTGGGCCTATCATTCAAGAAAAGGCTATTCAATTAAATAAATTAATGAACGGTGATGCCTCTTTCAGTGCTAGTATCGGGTGGCTAGATCGGTGGAAGAAGCGACATGGGGTACGTCAGTTGACAATTACCGGCGAAAAGCTTTCATCTGATTTTGACGCAGCAAAGGAATACGTGACCACATTTGCAAATTTAATAGCTGAGGGAAATTATTCTCCACAACAAATCTACGATGCCGATGAGACGGGCCTGAACTTTAGGGCACTGCCTAAAATGAGTTTAGCTTCACAGGATGAAAAAAGTGCCCCAGGTTATAAAATGAGCAAAGACCGAGTTACATTAATGGCATGCAGCATTGCTTTTTTGGTAATCACAAGCTCCCATTAATGGTGATAGGCAAATCTGCTAAGCCTAGAGATTTTAAAAACGTAAATATGAAATCACTGCCAGTATATTACAGGAGCCAAAAAAAGCATGGATGAATGCAATGTTGTTTAAAGAGTGGTTTCATGACCAGTTTGTTCCCGCTGTAAAGAAATTCAATAAAGAAAATGATTTACCGCAACGTGCGATTCTTTTGATTGACAATGCGCCATCGCACCCAGGCACTGAAGAACTTTCTAGCGGTGAAATTAAAGCCATATTTTTACCGCCAAATGTTACACCCTTACTACAGCCTATGGATCAGTGTGTTTTGCAAAAACTTAAACAAATTTACCGTAAGCAGTTTTTGCGAACCTTGATTGAAGATGACACAGTCTCTTTGGTTGCAAAAATAAAACAAACGAACATGAAAGATGTTGTTTATTGGTCTGCTGAGTCCTGGGAAAACGTAACTGACCAAACTTTAATAAAGTCTTGGAAGAAATTATGGCCAACCCTTGAGTATGCAGAAAACCAACCAGAAAATGATGTGACCAGTCTGCTTCAGCTAGTGCAGACAATTCCTGGTTGCGAGGAAGCTGGGGAAAGAGACATCAATAAATGGATGGAAGAAGACGGGGAAACAGCCGAATTTCTGACTGATGACGACATAGCTGCGGCAGTGACTCAAGAGCCAATGGAGGAGGAGGAGGGGAGTGACGACGAGACGCAATGCGATAAGAAGGACGTGGTGCCACATGCAGACGGCGCAGCTGCCCTTGACCTTGCCCTGCGCTACTTGGAGCAACAGCCCGACACTACACCAGCTGATGTGTTATTTATGAGGCGCTGGCGAAATTACGCATCATCGAAAAGACTGTCTTCGTTGCGTCAGAAAAAAATAACTGAATTAATGTAATAAGGTACTTGTTCACTACATTATCAGTACTGTACTGTACATATTTTATATTTAATCTTATGTTGTACAATTTTTCATACTAAACATTAGTGTTCTGTTCTGTAGTTTATTCCATTTTAAAATTTGTACCATAACTTGATGTACAGTGCGTGAATATTAAATAAAGAACTGTTTTGAATTAAGGTTTACACTGTTTTATATTGAAATATTCACCGATTTTTTCGTCCTTAAAATTATAAAAAATTTTCCACGGAGCCGTTCGGATTAACCGGATGTTCGGATTAGCCGTGTTCGGATTAGCGGGACTGTACTGTATTATGCTGAATTTGTAAATGCCGAAGCAAACCACTTGTAGACCAACCTCTACACTTCAAAATATTGCTACATTTCATGCATTTTGCACTGTCTTCATTTTTATTTTTTATGAAATATTGCCAAACAAAGGACTTCGTAATTGAGGCAGACATATTTCAAATGGTTATGTTTAATTTTTATATCTGAAAGAAATATGTTTAATTTTTATATCTGAAAGAAATATATAAATTGTAAGAAAAATAAGTAGATCTCAAATGTCTGGATGTGTTACATCAACAGAACAATTAATTAATACAATATAATTTTTATGTTCAGAACAAAACTTGAAACAATATTTTTCATTTCGGTTCTATTATATATATATATATATATATATATATATATATATATATATATATATATATATGGGAGACAACAAGGGGTCCAAGACATTTGTCTTTCTTCAGGTTTATTTAAACTTAACAACAATTAATTAAAAAAAAGGTAGCTATTCTACAATTAGATTTCCATAATGTGACGACGGGAACGCCTGCTCGCGCACCTCAGTCTCTTTCACTGCTTTTTTCTCAATGGTCAAAGTTTTTGTTTCACTTTGGATCAGCTGCGCCTGCGCGCGAAGACTGTGTGCTTTGTATCGTTGAGAGATTCAACTGGATGACGACTCCACAACCGATTCCACAACAGCCAACCTGACCGTACGCTGTCCGCAGCGGTACTTATTTCTTTCTTTCTTTTCATGGAGACCAGAGGAGAATCTGAAACATACAAAAAAGACGGAACAGACAAGGACTATACAACAAATACACAAAGATTTAACATAGCATAATTTTGCTGAACTAGACAGTTTCTCCCCACATCTTCATGTGGTCTGCTGCTGTGGATGTAGTATTGGCCCAATATCATTCAACGATATTAGAGGTTCTGGAAGAACAGAGAGAACAATTTCCCCATCATATGAAGGTACCTCTTCGACATCCGGAAGGTTCAACAGGGAAACATTGTGTATCACAGGCATGGCATGATCCTGAGATGACGATAGTACGGTAGGAAAGCCAGAGTTGGTAACCACAACGGTGTTGTAGGTTTCTAAAACAGAGGACGACGTGTACGTTACCGACGGAGAGTTATGCTGCTTCTCAGTTTCTGACATGCCACTCTCGAGCCCAAACTCGTTGATTTGCGGAATGTGGTTCTGATGAACGGAATCATTTATTTTGCTATCTTGGTCTTTATCAGTTCCATCAGGCATAAGAACGCCCTTTTTAATAAGCTCTTTAGTTGAACGCATCGATATTTTCCTCTCTAGAGTTCTGGACGTCTGTTCAAAACGATCGCTCTTTTTCTTCCGTTTCCACTTCCAGGGCTTGAAGAGCCTCCCGAGCATCGCGAACCGACTATGTTTACCCTCCATAGGTGAAGGGGTGGGCGACCGGGAGTTGGAGCCCACGGAACTCGTTTTCATGGCACCATTGACTTTCTTACACAATACTATAGGTGAACAATAATCAGAACAACTTTCTCTTATAATACCCTGTTGTAACCAACCATCAATTTGATCGTTTAAATGTAATTTCTCAGAACAAGATAAACGTCTGGCTCTCTGACACACATGAATATCATCTTTCAATATAATACTCATTTTTAACTTAGTATTCTTAATTTTATTAGGTTTATAATTCTTAATTAGAGAACTCAAATCATTTCTAATATTAAAGTTTTTAACATGTGACAAATCATAACTAGAGTTTTCTATCACATAAGCAACATTAAAAATAGAATAAGCACCTAAAGAGGATTCACTTTCATTCAATAAAACATCGCTCTTTGCGTGGCTTATTTTCTTTATTTCAGTATATACACTGGGATGTATAATAAATTCTTCGGCCAAGGTCGGTGATATTGCCGTTCGAACACTTAAACTAGGAGAGTGCTGAGTAAGAGAAATATTTATTGGTGCAACTTCAACCATACGCTTTTCATTAAAACATGAGCTTAATGTTATTATTCCTTCGGAAGGTGTTCAGTGTTGAACAAATGGTTTTTGTGACGCCCACAACAACAGGTGCATATTTGTCGCGAGAGGGCGCTAGTGTGTGAAAAAACAGTGTGAAAACAGTGTATGTGTAGACAGAGAACAAGAGCGTATGGAGAACGCTCTAATAAAATTCCTTTTATCTTAGTCTCGCCATTTAATGTGTGGTGTAATCTTTTAGAGATTTTAAATTAATGTGTAATGAATCGGTGCAAACTAAACCATGGTCCGTCAGAGCCTGAAATGTCCGGGACTGAAAACAAGGAATTGTAGTGTACTCAACGATCACGAATGAAAAGAAAGGAAGCGTCCTTTTAGTGGAGAGAAAGTTATCACTTGGTGAGAGGTCAGTCTTCAATTTTCCTATATTTTGTGTTTTGAGAAAAATTATATGTGTTTCATAAGTGGTTAAAATAACTTTAGTTTGTGATTGAGATAGTTATTTTGTGATTTATAGGTGTCTAAATTGTGATTGAGATAGTTATTTTGTGATTTGTAGGTGTCTAATTTGTGATTGAGATAGTTATTTTGTGATTTATAGGTGTCTAATTTGTGTTTGAGATAGTTTTTGTGATTTATAAGTGTTAAATTGAGGTTGAGTTAACTTTAATTGTGTTTTGAGATAATTATTGTGATTTATATGTGTCTCATGTGTGGTTAAGATAACTTTAATTTGAGGTTGAGTTAAAACTTTGATTTGTGGCTTAGATAATTAAATTGTGGTTTATTTGTTTTCATTGGTGATTGAGATAACTTTACTTTGTGAAAATGAGTATAGGTAAATTTAAAAAGGATAAACTTCGGAGTATTGCGGATGAATTAAAATTAGTTGTTCCAGACAATGCTAAAGTTCTAGATTTAAGAGAATTATTACAGGAGAGTGAGATTTATAAAAATGATAAGGAAACGTATCAGGCTATTGTTGATTGTGTATTGGAGGAGATAAATGATAAAAGAAATGAAAACGAAAATAGACTAGAAATTGAAAAAATTAAACTGTCACAGTTAGAGAAGGAGTTAGAAATAGCGAAATTACATAATGAATCGGGCAAAAGTTTACCTTT
This sequence comes from Trichonephila clavipes, assembly GCA_019973935.1. Taxonomy (NCBI): domain Eukaryota; kingdom Metazoa; phylum Arthropoda; class Arachnida; order Araneae; family Nephilidae; genus Trichonephila; species Trichonephila clavipes. The sequence goes on along the minus strand of BMAU01020740.1, from coordinate 77,367 downwards.
ACAAAATGAAAATCAATTAATTACAACCGAGTGTAATATTGAAAGTTTGATTAAAAGTATCAAAACCTTAACAATCCCGGTACCCCTAAGAGCAGTCATTTAATTTATTTTTTCAATCTATAGAAAAGGCATTTAAAACTAAAAATGTTCCTGAAAAATTAAAACCCGAAATTCTTTTGAATATTTTAGGAGAAAAGGCAAATAACTTAATGATTTATCTTCGAGATGAAGATTTAAGTGACTATAATAAGTTGAAGGCAATTGTGTTAAAAGAATTTCAACCGACCCCCTATGAATGTTTAAATCAATTTAAAAAGGCCCAAAAATTACCTAGCGAGTTATGTTCAATTCGCGTCTAGATTAAGTGCGAATTTTAATTACTATTGCCAATTACGGGAGGTCAATGATTTCAAGTCAGTTTGTGAGTTAGTAATCTCAGATAAGATAATAGAGACATTAGACCGAGAATTAAATACGCATATTAGCATTAAGCAGGGCGAAATATGTGGTTTAAGCCACAAGATCTAGCTCGCGAGTGTGATATTTTTATATCATCCAAGGGAAAAATTAGAGAACAGAATTTATTTCCTAAGTTTAAACGTAATGAGACCTATAATCATCGTGGAGCAAAATATATTTCAAGCGTAAATCTGTCTTCTGTTAAAAATGTGAAATGTTTTTGTTGCAAATCACGAGAATTCCACCCACTGTATTCATGCTCAAAATTTAAATCTCTCAGCGTCAGTGAAAGAGTGGATTTCGTAAAGGCTAATCATTTGTGTTTCAAGTGCTTTTCCCCTAACTGTAGTGTGAAAATCTGCTGTGCGAAAAATTGTTTTTGTGGGAAACCGCACAATCGCTTGATTCACTTTCTGAAGCCGGAGTCTGTCGCCCTCAACCAAACAGTTCAAAGGTCAGTTCTCAACCCGCTCGCAGATGTGTTCGGGGGACCGGGAGGATCGAATTGCGTCGTTCCACCCCAAGGTGAAAATGAAGAAAATAAGTCGTTCGTAGCAACCAGCTTTTTAAAGAATAAAACGCGAACCGTTTTACTGAGTAGCGTCCAGTGCTTCTTAAGGGACAAATATGGCCTTTTACATGAGGTAAGAGCGCTTTTGGACGTAGGGAGTCAGTCACACTTCATTACGAAAGACTGTGCAGATAGATTACAATTAAAAAATGAGAAAATTAATATGCTAGTATCTTGTTTAAATGAGTCAACAATGACAATAAATGGAGGAGTTACGACCTCCATATTTAACGGTGATTTAAGTTTCAAAAGGAGCTAAATTTATTAGTTGTAAGAAGGATAACCGATTTGACTCCGTCACAAATAATAAATGTGTCGCTAGATATGCCAAACGAAATTAAACTAGCCGATTATAAATTTAATATTCCTGGTAAAATTGATGTGTTGTTAGGTGCGGAAATATTTTACGAATTACTGAGACCAGGCCAAATTTATTGTGGAGATTCAAGACTACTTTTACAAAATACTGTTTTTGGATATGTAGTTAGCGGAAGTGTAGGAGATGAGGTGAGGGATAACAATATTCATTGTGGATTAATCAGAGATAGTGATTTAAATACAACATTAAGGTCTTTTTGGGAGTTAGAATCGATTGGTGTCAAAAACGAGAATTGTAGTAGTGAGGAGGACGTTAGCTTTGAAATGTTTAAGCAGAGTACATTTTAAAAATGGTAGATATGAGGTAGAACTCGCGTGGAAAAGAGATAGTAATGAGTTAAGTGATAATTTTAGTTTAGCGAAAAGACGACTTGGAAGTCTTATGAGAAAAATGCAAAGGGATAAGGTGTTGTATTCTGAGTATTGTAAGGTCTTGAAGAATTATTTGGATGTGGGAATAATTGAGAAGGTAACAAATCCCTTTATTCCAACGAATAACCCTGTGTTTTATCTTCCTCACCAAGTGATAATTAAAAACGAATCTCTCACAACGAAACTGCGACTAGTGTTTGACGCTAGTGCTCATGAAGAAAAACAACTTTCATTAAATGACTGCCTTTTCCATGGAGTCAATTTGAACCCTAATATTTTAGACCTATTGATCTCCTTCCGTTCGAACAAAATAGCTGTTTTAGCTGATGTGGAAAAAGCGTTTCTTCAAATTTCTTTGGCTCCAAAGGATAGAGATGTAGTACGGTTCCTTATAGATGACGGCGAAAATGGTGTGCAGGTGTACAGATTTAATCGAGTTCTTTTTGGCGTGAACGCGTCTCCGTTTCTTTTGGCTGCAACGATTAAGACGCATATAGGGAAGTACATGGAAAAGTATCCTGATACTGTGCGGACACTTGATCATTGCTTTTATGTGGACGATCTCGTCACTGGTGAAGATAATGCAAAATCAGCATTCGATTTGTCGAGCAAGGTGGCAAAAATCATGAGTGAAGCAGGAATGAACCTGCGGAAGGGGATTTCAAATGACTGTGAGTTAATGAAGCAATGGCAGTTGGAACATTTTGATCATTTAAATATGAACGATTTCGTGAACCATCCACATCGTGTTTTGGGGCTTTTATGGCATCCTCAAAAGGACTATCTCAGTCTTCGTCTGACCAGTCTCTTAGACTTCCTTCAAAAAAGAAAGAACACTAAACGATTTTTGTTGATGGCTGCAGGCAGGATATTTGATCCCTTGGGATTTGCGTCCCCCTTCACCATAAGATTTAAAATTTTGTTCCAAGAAATATGGCAGAGAAAAACGGACTGGGACGAAGAGTTGCTGCCTGATATTAGAGAGAAGTTTGAACAATGGTGTTCGGAAGCGTCTTTCTTATGTGAACTTCAGATTCCTCGATATGCCCTGCAATGTGGTAGTGTGAACTGTCCGGAGTGTGAAATACATACGTTCTCAGATGCTAGTATTAAGGCATATGGAGCTGTTTCGTATGTTAGATTGAGAACCTTTGACAAAATCTCGGTACATCTTTTAGCTTCCAAAAGCCGTGTGGCTCCTCTAAAGGTATTAACCCTTCCACGTTTGGAGCTGATGGGAGCGTTGCTTGCTGCGAGGTTGGCGAAAGAAGTCTCACGTGTTCTCAATGAGAAAATATCTACAACCAACTACTTTTGGACATATTCGACTATAGCCTTGAGTTGGATTCAAGGTCCCAGCAACAGATGGAAGGTTTTCGTCGCCAACCGAGTGAAAGAGATACGATCTTTAACAGACAAAGATTCATGGCGTCATTGTCCTGGAAAGGACAATCCATCAGATCTTCTAACGAGAGGCATCAGTGCTGATTCACTGATAAACTGTGAAAAGTGGTGGAAAGGACCGAGTTTCCTACAAGAAGGAAATACTGTTCCTGTGAGCAACAATGTGCTATTTAGTGATGAAAGTGCCTATTTGGATGAATTAAAACCTACTGAGAGAAAAACTTTGACTGTGATTTTAGACAACAACCTTTTGAACCATATCCTCTCTGTATCTAATAATTTTCAGAAAAATTTGTGTATTTTCAGTTATATTTACAGGTTCATCAATAATTGCAAAAGGCCCTCCAACAAACAAATTGGGCCACTAAGGATGTGTGAAATTCAACGAGCTGAAATTACCCTTGTGAAGCTGGTCCAGCAAATGGAATTCAACTCGGAAATAAAAGATTTGTCCTGTAAGGGTATGGTTAACCCTCAAAGTAAGATTAGAAATCTCTCACCATTCTTAGATTCCGAAAATGTGCTCGAGCAGGAGGTAGACTGGCCCACAGTAAATTGTGTTTTGATAAAAAAACACCAGATAATTCTTCCTAATAATCACAGATTAACAAATTTAATTCTTGAAATGACTCACAAGAGACATTTGCATGTTGGTCCACAAACCTTACTGTCTATTGTTAGACAAAGGTTCTGGCCATTAAATGGTCGTAATATGTGTAGAAAACTTGTAAATAACTGTATAATTTGTTTTAAGGCAAAGCCCGTTACTTGTTCACAAATTATGGGTCAATTACCAGCCGAGAGAAATTTCTCAGAGTTTTCCTTTAACAAGGTGGGAATAGATTTTTGTGGACATTTCTGGATTAAATATCCTAATCAAAGAAAGGGAGTTTTAAATAAAGTCTATGTGTGCATTTTTTGTGTGTATGGTGACAAAGGCGTGTCACCTCGAAATAGTTACTGATTTATCTAGTGAGGCTTTTATTGCAGCGTTAGAGCGATTTTTTAGCAGACGAGGAAAATCGGAGCGTATATTTTCAGACAACGCTACCAATTTTGTTGGCACACAGTTAGAGTTAAAAAGACTTAGAGAAATTATGAGTAATTGTGTTAGTAATTTGAGTAAATTTTTGTGTGAAGAATGTGTTGAGTGGAGCTTTATTCCCCCAAGAGCTAGCTCCAAATCACGGAGGCCTGTGGGAGGCTGGAGTGAAAGCCGTCAAATATCACCTCAGGCGTGTAATGGGTAATTTAAGATTTACATACGAAGAATTTCTAACCACTCTTAACCAAATTGAGGGAGTTCTCAATTCACGTCCCCTCTACCCCTTGTCGTGTGACCCTGGCGATTTTGACTCCTGGTCATTTCCTAGTTGGTTCACAGCCATTGCGGAGCCCAGTTTAACTGAAGTGTCTGATAATAGGTTAAAAGTGTGGCAAAAACAAACAAAAATTGTGCAAGATATTTGGAAACGTTGGTCAAATAATTATTTGAGTACACTTCAGAATCGAAATAAATGGTATTTTGAAAAGAATAATGTAAAAATACATGATATGGTAATTCTGAAAGAGGATAATTTACCCGTGTGTAATTGGCCTCTTGGTAGAATTCTTGAAGTGTATCATGGTAAAGATAATAAAATTCGAGTAGTGTTAGTGAAAACTAAAAATGGAATTTTTAAACGTCCAATAACTAAACTTTGTATTTTACCTTTTCAAGTGAATAATGTATGTGAAAATTTGAAATTTGTGTATTTTTTTCAATTCAATTTGTGTGTTTGAGTACTTTATCTTTTGTGTATTGAACGATATTACTTTTATTGAGTATTAGTGTTTTCTGTATTGAGTATTATTGTCTTTGTATTATGTGTATCATTGGTTTTGTGCATTATTGTGTTATGTGAAAGTTGTTGAATGTGTCATTCAACCCGGGGGTGGATGTTCAGTGTTGAACAAATGGTTTTTGTGACGCCCACAACAACAGGTGCATATTTGTCGCGAGAGGGCGCTAGTGTGTGAAAAAACAGTGTATGTGTAGACAGAGAACAAGAGCGTATGGAGAACGCTCTAATAAAATTCCTTTTATCTTAGTCTCGCCATTTAATGTGTGGTGTAATCTTTTAGAGATTTTAAATTAATGTGTAATGAATCGGTGCAAACTAAACAGGAGGTTTGTTCACTCTAATTAGTGAGGAATTTAGAACTGGGATCTGGCAACCTGAATCAATCAAGGCTGTTACGGGCTGATTTTCTACAAAAATGTTTACGTATTGTAGCTGTTGTGCGAACTCATCGCTTTTTTGTTTTTCGCTCTTGACTTTCAAACTATTCGCGTTTTTTCTATTATGGATGTGGCCGTTAGATTCTTTAGGCTTAAAACGCTTCTCACAATCTCTTGCGTAATGAGATGAATCACCGCATATATGTAGCAATTTTTATTTTGTCTTTCAAGATTTTGGGGATAGCTATCTTTAATCTTTGGTTTATAGTTTCATGGTCTATTTTTAAAGGGGTCTTCGGTATATCCACAAGCAATAGGAGTTTTCCTACGTGATCCGCTTCTAGATGAAATATAAATATCGCACTTTTTAAATCAATAGGCCTAAACCAATCTTCCGCTTCTCGAATGCCAATATGAGTTGCGGTTTCCTTATTTAAAGTTTCAAATAATTTATCAGAAATTAAAAGATCACATAGAGATTCCAAGGAATTAACTTTTCTTAACGAACAATAATATTGGAAGTTTGCCGTCAATCTTGCAGCAAATTGGATGTATGTCTCGCCTGATGATTTTACAGCATTTTTAAATGAGTTTAAACACTCGCGAGGGGTTACTTGGAATTCTCTGAGTACTATAGATTTTAGTTTTTCATAGTCATTTAATTCCTCCTCTTTAATATACAATAAGACATTATGAGCTCTTTCGCCCAGAAGATTTATTAAAATTTCAGATTTATATTCGTCATTTATTTTCTTGGTTAAAAATGCGCGTTCTAATGATTGGAAGAACAGATTAAAATTTTCAGATCTGGTGGGAACAGGAAGAGATAAAGTTTTAATGCTTTTGATCATATTTTCTATGTTTGTTTCGAATGTTTCCCTTCGACTTTAGCTACAGGATTTAAACTTAATGCTTTATTTTTTTAGCCGTTTGAAGTTCGACTTCTTTTTCTAACTGTGCTAACTGTAGTTTTGCGAGCTCAATTTTCTGTTTTTCTAAAGTTGCCTCTCTTTCGTTTCGCGATACCCTCTCATCTATACAGTTTTTAATTAAAGTTTTAACGAAATCTGCATCACTCTCAAATGTACTACTCTTCTCAATTTTAGTCTTTAGTTTAGCTATGGTGTCCGTACTCTCCATAGTACCGTCTAGATTCTCAACAACTCTTATGAGATCCTCTTTAAGAGCGTTTTTATACATTTTAGAAAAAATATGGAAAGATCCTACCTTTTTTTTTTAGCTCCCTTGTTGCTCGCACGAACAATGTATTTAATAATTGAAGAAAAACACTGATTTACCTCTACGCAGATGAACACAGATCTCACAACCTCTTCGCAGGTTATATTGTTAGACGAAAAATAGTTCTTGAAATTGTTAAAATGACACCTCTTCGCAGGTGTTAAATCAATAGTTCCAACCTCTACACAGGCGGAATATTCACGCTGGTTTCGAATGAAATTCAACATCTACACTGGTTGAGCGAAGTTTCCAAAAAATGGCGGCGCGTCTCCTCCACGGTCGCTTCTTTTGTTCACGCGTTCCAAACTTTGATCAAAATCCCTTCCGAGCCCCCATAATTTGTGGGAGACAACAAGGGGTCCAAGACATTTGTCTTTCTTCAGATTTATTTAAACTTAACAACAATTAATTAAAAAAAAATATAGCTATTCTACAATTAGATTTCCATGATGTGACGACGGGAACGCCTGCTCGCGCACCTCAGTCTCTTTCTCTGCTTTTTTCTCAATGGTCAAAGTTTTTGTTTCACTTTGGATCAGCTGCACCTGCGCGCGAAGACTGCGTGCTTTGTTTCGTTGAGAGATTCAACTGGATGACGACTCCACAACCGATTCCACATATATATTATATATATATATATATATATATACATATGCACTCATACCACCATTTTACAAATCTTTCTATATTGCAATTTTTTTCCTGGAACCTAGAACAGAAAAATATTGAAAGAGGAATCGCTATTTAACAAATTTTCCACATAATGAACTTTTCTTCTGGTTTTAGCGACTTCGTTAAATAGAGGTCCGACTGTATGTGTGTGTATATATATATACTAAAATACTATAAATCTAAAGAAGCAAATCAAATATAGGAGTATAAATATATGCCAAAAGTTAAGTATATATATATCATCAGTTCCAGTTTTTGTTCTGGAAAGACTGTTTCTTTTCCTCAGTTTTCAATTCAGCCTCAACTGATTAATTTTCAGATTTTTAAACGTTTGAATTTGCATTAAAAATGTGTATGTAATATAACTACCAATAAACCTGATGAAGGTTTAGAAAGTAAATAGTGTATCAAATATATTTTCATCCATGCTCCCCGCAAAATTATTATCATTTTGTGAGGCAAACAGAAATTTTAAAATCTGCCTTATTACTCAATGAAATTCCCTAGATGTTTTGATAAATAATTTAAAAAGGCAGTTTGTAACGAAATCTACATAAAAAAGTACTTCGAAGGAATAAATAATTATTCTGAAGAAAGAAATTATTAAAAATTCGAATACAAAAGAATTTGCTTAGTTTATAATAAATAAATGTCACACTATCTTTATTTTGCAGATGCTGTTACTGTCTCGATTTTTCATTTTCAACTTTATCATATACACAGAGGAAAAAATCTTTCCCCAAATTAAAAGTTTTTTTTAAAAATTTTATTTATTTATTTATTTATTTTGCACTAAAGAAAAAAATTGTGTTAGCATGGAAACAATGTTACAATTCAAGATTTTATAAATTAAAAATCTCGGGGAAAAAATTCACATTTGAAAAATAATTACTAAAATTAACCTTCCTTTACTGCCTCATAGGCGTTTGAAAATTAACTAGTCTAAGGTGAATCAATTATTAATTATTAAGGCTGTTACTAAGAGATAAATATTAATAAATACGTGAAAACTCATTTGCTGCTGAAGTGTCGATTATGTGCGTTAAAAATTTTAATTATTGTATTTAAGGTATTTTATTTGTACAACTGATTTCTTGTTTATGGAATTGTTATATTGTAGTTACATAAATATAAACAAATATTAAGAATCTCACTCGAAATTTAGGTTTAGAAAAATAAGAAATATCGCGAGATTGTTTTATAAAAATATTCTTCCCCCAACAGTTTGTGGGCTCATTCTCTTCTTCAAATTGCTCATTCAATTAAATAGCTCATAATAAAGACAAGTATCCGAAAAAAAAATTTGAAAAAAGATTAAACAAATAATAGTTTCAAGTATTAGTACTTACGTTATCCACATAAATCAAGATCTTGGAACTTCGATCAGACAGTGCTAATTTACTACAAAATGTGATTACTTTAAAAAACCAAATACTTCTTGTTAACGAAGCTTGATACAGAGATAGAAATTGATTTGGACAGACACTCCTACCCACAGCTAGCTGGAAAAATTGTCACCAATCCAACGAAAGCGTTAATCTTTCTTTCTCATATTACACTCTTACCCCACGAACATTCTTTCGTTCAGGAAGTTCGGGGTGAATGATCGCAAATTGTCACAGTAGGGTCAGCTAACGATGTCCGAGGTTGAAATCTACAGTCTCATATCAAAAATAACTACCTCATAGATAACTGAAACCCCGTGCGATTCCCGGGAAATCCCGGGAACGAAGTATAATTCCCGGGAATAGAAAAAGTACAGAAATCTTATGATTTCCCGGGATCCCGGGAAAGAAACCCTAGTTACGGAGCTCCGATTTCTTTAATTAGTGATAACGGCCCCCAATTTATACCCGAGGTATTTGAACACTTAAGTCACAGGTTGGGCATAAAACATATGAAAGCGGTAACATACAGGCCACAGACGAATTTAACGGAAAGAGTTAATTGCAATTTAGTCCAGATGATAGCCTGTTTTGTAGAAGAAAATCACGAAAACTTGGACCGATTTCTTCATGAGTTCGCTTTCGCGTAGCGCACTTCAGTGAATGAGACAATAAATAAAACTCCGACTGAGTTATTCTTAGGTAGAAAGATTATAACACTTTTTAGTAAATTAATAAATGTCACAGAGGGTGCTGAATATGTAGGAAGAAATATTGAGAAATTATTCGATGAAGCAAGGCAGAATATGCGGAAACAACACAAAAATTGGGAAAAATATTATAATCGGAAAAGGAGGGAAGTTAACATCAAAGTAAATGATTTGGTCTTGGTACAAACTCATTTTATAAGTGCTGCGGGTAGGAGAGTGGTCGGAAAGTTTATGCCTAAGTTTGAAGGGCCATATAGAGTGTTGGAGGTTCGGAATAACAATTGAATCATTTGGAAGAAAGGTAAAAGGGTCACAGTTAATATCGACCAGGTGCGAGTTTACCGTCCACGACAATCCGACACGATTAGTTCGGATAGTCATGTTGAGGCACTATATGAAGGTCAGAGGTCTAGTAATGTGTCAAGTAGATCGCACCCAGGAAAATTCAAAGGATCTAGGAAAACCTCGAGTGAGGAGAGTAACGGTCGTAAATCAAATAAGGGTAATGCCGGATGGGAGGATCTGAGATTGAAACGTAAAGTAGGGTCAAATAGGCGTGGTGTAGGGAAATTTAATTCTGTAAATGTTACGTCTTTTAAAGGGCAGGTTTAGGTCCTAATTTTTTTCTTTCCCTTAAGGAAGGAGAATTTGTAAAGTATCCGATTGGTAGATATATATATATTAAAGTCGTCGGGACTATAAATCATGTCTAGGAATTGGTTACGTAATTTATTTTCAGGCCGTTTGTGACCTTCGAATAAATCCCGTTTTCTTTTTGGAGGGGGATTGTGATGAATCTGTACGAAACCTTTCCACTAATCTTCTTAGGCGTCTTTTTGAGGAATATAAATTCGCGAATATTTCCAATCAGCTCCAAAAAGATGAACGGGATATTCAAATGAGATAAGGTATTTTGAAGTAGAGTGTTGTAAATTAGAAAGGGAGATGATGGAAGGCTATTGAGCCAGCAACTTTAACCGCAATATTAGAGAGGATTCAACGATATTAGTAGAATAGTGTAGAAGAATTGCTGTGATTCTAAGGAAGTACCAGAAAGCTGATATAGCCAACGGTAAATATAATTTACTTACGCTTAGAAGAAGCGTTAGTTTAGTCGAATTAGTTAAAGTTAATAAGAGTTAAGAATTCGAGTACGTGTATTTCTCGGACCTCCTATTTCGGTAGACCTTACTTGATCTTGAGCTTAATTAGTAATTAATTGCATTATTCGTAATTTAATTTAATATAAAGGTAAATCCCTTTAGTTGACGTAACATAAAAAGTATTATATGTTATTACAGAGGTTTTTTTTTTGAGAAATTGAAAATAATAAATATTATTATTATTCAAAATGACTCTTAGTGGTTCGTTGCCTCAAATTAATCTTGGTGTCCAAGGGGAGACCCAGGAGGGTCTCCACAAAAATACTCACGGAAAATCTTAAATATGAAAAATTGAAACATAAGAAGTATTATGATTGGCAAGTATTTGACATGAGTCCAAGAATACATAACGCATCAGACTTGTGCTCTAGATTGTAGGAGTAGGCAGCATTTTCTTTATCTTTCGAAAAAGTCATTCTTGAAGAGCGTGTGACATTTCTGATGTTCAAGTCTTCCTTCTCGATCTTCAGCAGTTTCAGAGATCTTTCCTTGCATCATTTGTAAGCAATTGGACCAATGCCAACGTTCAAAATTTTGTATGTGTTGTACGTGCTAAATTGTGGCAACCATGCGCTTCGTTTCATGTAATGCCGACAATAGATTTGGGATAATATGTAAGAACCGAAGTGTCTAAGGAAGATTTGTGTGGTACTTATGTATAGTTAGTTGCCAACTCTATTAATAATTCGCCATGTTGGCAACTGCCATTTCCTATGTGTCGTCCATGCTGAATTGGCAACAGTGTGCTTCGTTTCATATAATGCCGCCAATAGGCTGTGATAGTACATAAGTACTTATTTTTTTGACCAAATGGTCATGATATGCAGTTGGAAGTAGGCAAGAAGTACTGCTGAAATGTACCAATATTCAGGTGATAAGTTAGTTTCACGCTACACTTATTAATGAGCTGGGTACAGATGGAATGTAGCCTAAGTACGCTAATAGATAAGTACCCCATAATCTAATAATCTCACCATCTAATAATCCACCACATAACCTCTTCTGTTTACAAAAAGCTTCACAAATCATTTTTTAGCATTTTGGCACCTCATGAATCGCGTCCTTTTCCGACAAAACCTGACCGATTTTATATAAAATATGTTAGAATCTTTTTTTTTTGGTTCGGTATCAAGGTGGGATTCGCGTGACACCAATTTTGCTGTGGTGATGCTAAAACATAAGTAACTCATTAACTCATTACCCAAGCTTCTGTTTAGAAAAAAGCTTCACAAATAATTTTTTGACTTAAAAACTGACTTTTGAGTCACGGTATCACATAATTATAAGCAAGAAAATTACAGTTCAGAAAATAAACAAACAAAAAACTGCGTGACACTAAAATAGAAATTATTGCATTAATTTAAATTAAAGGGTTACCTAAAAAAGAAAAATTAAGCCCTAACTTTGAAGAAAAATCTTAAATATAAAAAATTTAAACATGAATAAAATAAACAAATAAATATGAAGTAACCTAGAATATAGTAGAAATTTTAACATTAATTAAATTACATCCTTTTTTTTTTGAAATTACGTAAAAGGATAAAATGCGGTTGAATGTAAAAATGGTTCGGAACATTATCAAATGTAAAAGCAAAACAAATGAGACTCTTCCCAAAACAACTAACTAAAAACCCAGTTGTTGAAAAGAAAATTGGAAAAATCACTTAAAAATTTAATTTAAAAAAATCTAAAGGGAATTTCGAAAAAAACTCTTCGTAGTGCCCATCATCAGAACCTAGAATAATGATGTGCCATGTTTTATATTTCTGGGTTGCTTAGTTTGGGCTGTAGAAATGAAACACACACGCTTATCTTCTGTTTTATTAATATGGATCCTCAATGATATGAATGCGTTATATGTAAGTCTCATTTCAATTAATTTATTCGTTGCAGGATTCATATGAAAACAATCCCCCAAAGTTAATAATTATTAAATTATTAAAATTATTCCGAATAATAGTGTATTTGTAAGAAGCTATTTTGTTATCCTTGCAATAAAAGGCGTTTTTTTCCCCAGCGTACTAAACAAATAATATGCGAAAATGTGTTAGCCAAACGAATATTTCTTATTTTTCCTACGTTGGTATTGTATGAAAATTTTTGTATTGATTGAAATGAATTGTATACTTAGATAACGGTAAAAAATTTAAATGATAGAACCACATTCAAATTAAATAATAACTATAATGCTTATTAATAAAATATTCTGCCATTGTTGTTAAAGGTATGTTGCTTAAGTTGGCATCTTTCGTATCATAAAATCACTCTCGTTCAAATATCGTTTTCACGTATTATTTGCTAGTTCGCGGAAGAAAAAAAAACGCCTTTTATCGCAAGAATAACAAAATAGCTTCTTACAAATGCACTATTATTCGGAATAATTTTATTAATTTAATAATTACTAACTTTTGGTGATTCTTTTCATATGAATCCTGCGACGAATAAATTAATATACGAATAGTATAAAGTACACCTATACTTTCAAGCTGTAATCTTTAATTTTTAACGTATTTTCGCCGTCTAACGCGTGTGGCGGTTTGCTTCTGAGTAATCCCAAAGGGAAAATATGTGTAAACCTTCCCTAACCCATGGGGGGTTCATTCAGTCTGTAAACAACTTGGGCCGATATCGGAACCTCCGAAATCGGTGGGTGTGCCTACCCACAAAATAGGAGTTTTCAATTTATATTTAATTGTTTGTGTGTCGTGTGTGTCATCATAATAAATATTTTAAAACTGAGCAATAAGGACTGATATCTTGAATACGCGTCAACTCGCACTCCCTTTTTAAGAAGAGATATGAAGTGTACGTTCGCATTGCTCATGTTTTGAAGTCATTGATTAGAGGTATTAGTTAAATATTCAGAAACTAAGTTGTATACTTCTAGATTTACAACCCTTTAAGTTCATAAGGAATGTCATTTCTTTAAAATATGCGGTATTTGGATCAATGTAGAAGTTAAATTTTTTTCTATGCTCATTTTTTTTTTACTTTTAAAAGCTCTTTTTTTTATACCCAGCGTATAAAGCGCTCCCATAAATTTAAATCTTATTCATTCAATTCGTACTATTTTAGTTCACTCTCTCCCTATATATATATATATATATATACATATATATTGTGTTCAAATTTTCAATCTATGATAAAATACATCCATTCAAGTTCAAATACATTTTTTTAAATTTGTAGTGAATGACACTTGACTTTATATTAAAGTTTTTTTAAATATTAATTCATTAATTAAATTAAAAAATGAACAAATAGTGACAAACATAAGTAATAGTCAAATAGAAAGGAAAGTTGTTCATTGCGTCCCTGTACGGCAATTGATAGCGCGTTGGATTTCTAATCTAAAGATCCTGGGTTCGAATCTCACCTGGTTGGCCTGATTTCTGAGAATGTGATTTGTTTTCAGTATACCATTTTATTGGATTAATTAAATTTAATTAATGAATAAATAGCAAAAAAAAAAAAAGTCCATTAAGTGCGCGTTATACGCCGGATTTTACGGTAATTATTTATAAGGCAACCCTACTCATCGGGAAGGTGTGGCGTTTTATGTGGTAGGTGGAGCTTAAGTTCTGTGTCCAATCATTTTCTTCATTTATAAAATATCTATTTAGCAATACTCTTAAAATTTGTTTCACATCCAGCAATCATTAATTAAATCGTCCTTCGTAACGATCCTCATATTTTTGAGAACTGGATATTCCTTGTTTCCTTTTATGAATTATCATCATGTTTTATCACTTATATGACTTCATTGCGATATAAAAATTCTTATACCGCGATTAGTCCTATATTCTCTTGTTTTTAGACCCCCCCCCATTTTTACAGGCAATGTGCAAGTTGGACCATTTAAATTTTATTCAAAACTTTTCTCCCCCTCTTTATTCTATGGGATCTTCGAATTTTTATTTAATCCTAAGATCTCATTGTTTCGGGTTGTTTACTTTCGGATCGACCCAATCTATCTCCACGCCTACTTTCTGAATTCGAACGCCTGCGGCCAATCAAATTGCAGCAAGCTGGGAATTTCTTTCCTCGGTGTGCGTGCGGACCTCGTCCGCCACTGTTTTTTAGCAAATTTGGTCTGCCCATTTAATTCTCTCTGGAATTTTTTTTTCTTCTCACCTTATGTCACCCCATTAATTCGGCTCAAATTTTATCAACTCTGATGAGGAGGTACGTCCCTTTCAGGGACAGGAACTCCGTAAATTACATGCCACTTGCCTTCATTTATAAAGCTGAGGCACGGTAAAGAACTGACTTAACTGTTTTAGAATTTTCAGGTGATTTCTATGAGAGTAGAACCAAACACAAACAGTGTTATATCAGCTCGTACCAGTTAGCCTTTAAAGCTACAAGATATTCTGCCCGGTGATTATTCTACAACGATACTTTTTCGAATAAATTCGACTAAATCAGGTAATGTTTAACGTTTCTTTATTTCGAAACGTTTTATTTTAACCGAATATTTATACTACCGTAAAATCCGGTGTATAATGCACAGTTTGAGCACAAAAAAAGAATGGAAATTTATGGGTGCGCATTATACGCCGGGTATAAAACTAATCGCTTCAAAAGGAAAAAAAAAATGAGCATAAAGAAATTAGACTTCTATATAAATTGTAATACTGTTTATTTCTTAAAAAATGATTTATCTAATGAACTTAAGGGGTTGTTCTAGAAGTATACTTCAAAACACATAGTAACATTGCGCATGTACATTTCAGAAACCTCAGTAAAAAATCGGGGGGAGCTCGTTATACACCGGATATACCTAAAATTTAAAACAAATAGTCTAAAAGTATGGGTGTGCGATATACATCGTTGTGGGTTATACGCCGGATTTTACGGTAATTTCTTTTTGTAAATTTGTGTTTCGCTAAATCTAAAATTTTTTCTGAACTGGGAATCTTTTTCCATTTGACAAAAGGTTAGTAATAAACGTACACAATTGAGGAGATAATCTTGTATATATAAAGATAGAGCAGTCTATTTTAAAATGCTATTAATTTCCGATGGAATGAATAATTTGTTTATATATATATAATAATTTTTAAACTCATTATAGGTCTCTTTAGCTCCCGGAGCTGGAGTGTCAAATATGAGCAAATTCTGAGGTTTTCTTGTTATTATATCTAGGGGACGCTCGTTCTTTAACTGGCTATTGAAGGGTGTTTCTAGATCCTAGATCTGGTTTCTAATTTTGAACTAGGATTTGCCGCGGTAGCCTAGTGATCAAGGTAACCAATTCGTGGCCAGCGTGTCATGAGTTTAAGACTAGTACCACTAAAGACCCGCCGTTTGCGTTCTATCTGTCGAGAGCTCAAACATCCTACGAGGGGTGTGGTGTGGTAGCTGGAAAAGAGGGTGCCAGCTCAGGTGTTCTCCATGATTGAAAATTAGGAGGTCTGTCGCCAAAAGCCCTCGTGTAGCTGAATAGTACGACGTTAATATTCACTCACTCACTTGAACTAGGATTAGATGACGAAATCAACAACTGAACCCACACCCTTCTCTACGCAATTCATCTTACTGAAATTAGGACTAGAACACACACAGTGGCGCACACAAGGTAGGGGGGTCCGCCCCCAAAGCACTTAATTTTTTCCGATTGATTATAATTCTAAGTATATAGTACGTAAAATTTAATTATTTACTTGTTATTAAGGATCAATTTTATTAATTAATGCTAATTATTTATTCAAAAATTAGTTTTTTTTACTGTGTTTTGTTCCCCAAAATCGACAAAATCAAAAGGAGCATGATACAAGAATGGTAAAAATTCCTGTGTGCGCCACTGCTAGAACATCATCAGTCCCGAGTTCCAAGATATATCCAGTCGGCTACTTCACAATATCCAAAAACAAAAAAGTAAAGAAAAAATATTTTTAGAAATTTTAATTTGTATATACTTGTTGAATTCAGTATTATTTTTTAACTTGTCAAAACAATCGCAGTACGATTTCTTATGCAAAGACATTTTGTAAATGCTGTAAAGATTTTACACACAATACTTATTTTTTTTCATAATATTTTTATTACAAAAATATTTGAGATTGAGCAGTTACAAAATTGATTACCTAGTCAAAAGTTTTAATTGGAGTTTTTAGCAGAAGATATTTTTTCAACCACGAAGATATTTCACCTGACTACTTGGCAAAATTTTATTCATAACTGGTCGTTACTTGGCCGCTTCGCAGGATATTTCATAATACAGGACATTGGACATGATATTGAATATTTTTAAGTTATTGATACCCAAATCGCAGCAATAAGCTTTCAATCGTATTGTTGATTAATTAATATAAAATGCTAAGAATTTGAGTTTTTAAGACGAAAGCACAGTTATCATTCACGCTTTCGTAACACCCTCGCC
Source organism: Trichonephila clavipes (assembly GCA_019973935.1). Classification (NCBI taxonomy): domain Eukaryota; kingdom Metazoa; phylum Arthropoda; class Arachnida; order Araneae; family Nephilidae; genus Trichonephila; species Trichonephila clavipes. Next base: position 60,408 of record BMAU01020740.1, on the reverse strand, counting down.
TTAGAGTTTATTTTCTGCAAAACCCTTTCTTAGCAGATATCTACTCAACAAAAGAAACATGCCTGCCAAATTTCAAGTCCGTCGATCTAATAGTTCTGTTTGGAGGTCTATTGATCCGTGAGGGAGTCATTTTCCTCTTTTATATATATAAATAATAATTATTTATATATATGAGTGGCGTACACAGGAGTATTTCTAGGTGGTGAGGGTCGAAAGTCCACCATTCTCTTATCATACTCCAATACGCTGCTCAACATATTCTTTTGATTTTGTCGGGAATAAACAACATTAAAAAAATAATTATTAATAAATAATTAGCATTAATTAATACAATAAATTACTATAGTTACTAGTATTTAATTAAATTTTACGTACTATATACATAGTACTCTAAACTAAACTCAGTGGCGCAACAGCCCATGAGGGCCAAGGCGTACTGTGCCCATCTCAGTATACGTGACCATTGAACGCTGAGGTGCATAAGCAAATGTCCCGATCAAGTGGTCAGTCTGAAGTGAAACCCCCCAGCGTTAATCTTCAAGCACGATTGGTACTCATTTATCGACACACTGAAGGGATGAAAGGTTGTGTCGACCTTGCCGAACCCGAGAACAGAACTCCGGACCTGTGGGGTGGAGGCGCGATACGCTACAACTCGGCCACTGGGCCTCCACAATACTATAATAAATCCAAAAAAATTCAATTGGTGGGGAGAGGGGTTGGCTCCCTGACCCTTGTGTGCGATACTGATTTATACATATATACACTAAAATAAATAAACATGAGAATGCCATTTTAAATAAATAACTACATATGTAAAACTTTCGGTTTTTCAATACTATTAAAAAGCTATTGAAATTTCTCGTTTTCAAAAAATCAAAAGGATGCTTTTAAAATATTAGCATCGTACATATTTAAACAGCGTATAGTATTATAGTAAATTACATTTAAAAGAACTGACATTTTTTTGATTTCAGTCAAAATTTCTGGAAGGATTTGAGTTGCTATTGGATATGTTATCACAAGTATACAACACAATGATTGAAGCCAGTGAAAACGTGTTTCTCAAATACTGATTAGGCGTTTATCAATAAAGTTATCACTTCAACATACGCATATTTAAGTACATTACCTTTTAGAAATTTAGTCCCATAAATTAATGCCGTATACATTTTACGGTACTAAATATTATAATATCGTCTGCACCCAAGGTTGCGGGTTTGACCCCGGCCCAAGTCGGTAGATTTTCATGATGCAGAAAATCGACAGCGGCCATGTCGTATGATTGTATGGCATGTAAAAGATCCCTAGAGTGTCTGTTTGCTAGGGTGCTCTATGCAAAATTAAATTCTAGAGCAGATTCACCTCGTCAGAGCTATGGTGCCTCCCTCTAGGGAGGAAACTGGGCGTCAAAATTACCTACGGTGATTGGTATCCGCCTATATGGAGCCGCAATAAAAAGAGATACCAGCTTTCGGGGAATGTACTAGGTCAGCAATGGAAAACTTCAATCGGCATCCAATTAGAAATAAAATTTTAAAAAATATTATAAAGTTTGGATTTACTTTTCTTTTTATTCAATTCTTTTACTATTTTATAGTTCACACTCTTACTATATATACATATTTATTTATATATCTAGTTCTAATTTTCAATCGTTAATAAAATACTTTTTATTAAACCACTCAAGTTCAAATATATTTTTTAAGCTTGTAGTGGATGATTGATGTTAATACAGCTTTTTCAAATATGAATTAATTAATTAAATTAAATTAAATTAATTTTAGTTTTATGTGGGAGAAAAAATTTAATTTGTTCCGAATGAAGGCAATGGATGGTGACAGTATAGATTGATTATCCAACTACGAGGTATGGAAAAATTGCAAAGAAATTCGCTTATGTCACTTAATATTGGGATTCTGTCATATATATATATATATATATATATATATATATATATATATATATTAATTGTAATTATTTAATAAAAAGCAACTCAAATAAAAGTATTCTTTGTTGACCTAAGTAGGAATAGATTTAAAAAAAAAAATTTGTGTTACTTGTTTATGTTGTGACATCTTCGATGGGAGTAAATTCCCATCTTCCGATTCACAATAGGTTTTATTGTTTCATCAGCTGGTCACGGACAAGTGCCTCACCCATCGATTGTTCCTGAATGTTTTACGATCAACCAGCTGTGGAATGACCGGTGCACGTGGCCATGGGGCCATTGTTTATTGTCTGAACTCAGGGAGTGAAGAGAGACTGACGGGTCGCCATAATGGACTTAAGAGTTCGGCGCCCCATTGACAATAGGCGAAGCCTATCTTAAAAATAACCATGTTGTCTTTTTCTAGTGTTGTATGAAGGGGATACTAGGAACAGGTGGCGTGATGGGCCAGTGTGTCCAGCTGTGGACAAGGAACTATGGCGCCTTGGACCAGACAGCTCGGGTGTGTTTTGGCGTGTTATGCGCCAATAGGACGAGGGAGGTCAAGAGAGACTTTGTTGACCTGCGAATAAGAAGGAGCGAGGGGCGTGTTGTGAACACACCCCTGTTGTTTAAAAAGGGTTGTTTTTGAGGACACGAGGAGAAAAAGACCGGAAAAAAACCTGGAGAGAGTAAGAGAGAAGAGACCCGGAGAGAGAGAGAAAGAGAAAAGACCGGAGAAAAAATAAAATCCCCGAGAGAGAGTGAAAAAGACGATGAACGCCGGTGACGTTGAGCATGAGTAGATGAACTGACCACACCGGCTTGGCATTTAATCTGGATTTATATTACTTCATTTACAAATTGTTAGCAAATAAAGTTTGCTTTTATTTGTATATTAAGCTGTAAAGATTTGTTTATTGATGGATAGCTACTCACGACGTTACAGCTAATATAAATATATGAAATTGGTGGCAGCGGTGTTGATCCGGCACTTAAGTGAACAGATGCCCGAATCCTTTATTTTATTTGAAGAAAAAAAAAAAGGCCAGCCGTGTGCGATTGTGATGAAGCGAGTTTAATGACCCCTAATTCCTGGATTTCCCAGCTGTGAGAAGTGCTGGATGCAAGTGTCTCCCGTTCCTGCTTGTGAAGAGTGCCCGCGAAGTGCCTGCCTTCCGTTTTTTCCCGGAGAAGGATAAGGAAGAGGTTTCCAGTGTTTTCACCTGCAATGTTAAGGTCAGTCTTTTTCTTTGAGTATCGTATCGGGGCAGCAATACATTATTTTTAGTTAATGTAAAATTTTGTAAGGAAAATAATGCTAGATAAAGTTAAAAGTATAGACTGAGAGACTACAGAAATTAAGGGTAGAAATTGATATTACTAGAATTATTGATAGAATTTAAGAAGAGAATCTGTCAAATTAAATACTATGACGAAGAGTCAGTTAAATGTTTGTTGGAGGGTATTTTGGAGAAAAAACGGGAAGAATGTGAAGAACGTGAAAAACAGGAAATTAAGGAATACGAAGAACGTAGACAGGTTAGGGAATTGAAGGAAAGGCAGGAGGCTAGGGAATTGAAGGCAGGGAATAGGATTAACGAACTCGCAAATGTTTGTATTTTGTCAGGAAAACATACCGCAGAAGTTAGTGAACCGGTTAATAAGTGTAGGCCTTTAATTAACCCGGTAGTTAATAAAAGCGTGGAGAACGCTACGTCTCGTGGTTTTGAAAAGGAGAATTGTGATCCCCCAGTAAGAGGGAAAGAATTCAACGTGAATAGGAGTAGTGATTGTGACGTGAAAATGAAAGTAGGGATATGTGAAGGAAGGGTCAAAACTGTGGCGATGGGTGCACAGCGGGTAATAAATCCTGTTAACATTGGAGTTGGCTCTTTTGAGTTGAAAAGAGATAAGGGAGTGGCGAACCCTGAAGGATTGATTTGTGAGAATAGCTGCGCGGAAAAATATACCCTTGGGACGTTAAATGGTTGTGAAAAGAAGTCAACAGTGGATCAGGGAAGTTTTCGAAATTATACAATAGCTAAGATAGCAGGGCAAGGGGGGAAAGAAAACATGTGTAAAGCAGATGTGCGAAAAAGCTTGGAAAACGGGTTAGCAATGCGATTGCCTCTCTCAGGACCAAGTGAGATTTATAAGGATAGTTTAGAGACGGATAATGGTTCTAACTTTGGTTCAGAATGTAGTTTCGAGATAGATTTACCGGGGAAAAGAGATCGCAGTACCATTTATCGTCTTAATTTAATAAAATTGTACCGTAGAAAGCCGGAATTGGCAAATTTGGTTATGAAGAATAGCTCAGAAGGAATAGATTCCGAAACTCTCTATTCGGTAAAGCTATTTATGGATGTTGGTTTTCAGGGTTATTTAAGGAAAAGTCAATTGTATTTTAAATTACCGCCTGATCGAAGTAGCTATTTAAGGATGATTAACGCTAAGAAGAAAGAAAGGTTTCTACACCAGGTCCTGGGACGATTGTTTTAAGACAGAAGGATATTAATTTGGTTACGGGAATGCCATTTAGAATTAAAACTTGTTGTTCATCCCAGATGTTAATTAATTCACTACGAGAGGATACAGAGTATCTTTTAGATTTAGGTGTGAACGGGATGGGGGAGTCAAACCGTACTCTGCCCGTTGTTTGGTTAGGGAGAGTGAACCGATACCCGTACCCGCGTATCAAATGTGTAAAGTATGGGAATTTGAACCAGGTGACGCGAGCCGAGATTTATTTTTTTTAAGAAGGGGAAGTTTGGTAGAAAAGATCAACGCGGCATCGTGGGGGACTGTATTGGATTTATGGAAGTGGTATTTTCGTCGTTCACCGCTGATGAATTGTCCGAAGCACACCACATGCGTTATGCCAGTTGGCATGTGCATTATTAAAAAATCGAGGTTTAAGTTTCTTTGTGCTTATGATGAATATAATTTAACGACTCGGATTTTGAGGTTGTTAGAGCCGATTGAAGTACCGCGACTGGTCGATATAGACATTCTGATGGAAACTTGGAAAAACCGTGTGAAGAAAATAGACTTTGTGTTAAAATGGTTGAGTAGGGTTGGGTCGGAAGTCGGACCGACTAAAGGTAAATTAGAGACAGGGGCAAGTTTATTCCGTGTTGACGTAATGTAGATATAGTGAAATTCATTGCATGAGTTACTGAGGCTTGTTAATTATATTCCCAATTAAAGTGTTTCCTCAATAACTAACGAAATGGAAGACAGTACCATGAATTGTGAATAACCTGTTATGATGGTTGTGATAATGCTTACTGATAGCCATAATTTAATTGAATTTAAAAGGTCTTAGTTTAAACTTCTTAATTTTAAAATTTGGTTTTTTATGTTTTTTGCAAAGCTTGGAATTTATAAATGTTAATTTTGTTTATTTAAAATCGATGGAAACAACGTTGGAATAAGTAGATTGGAATAAGTAGTTTGTGGATTTTTCTATTAATTATTATATATATGTAAATTACTGTTTTAATTGTATGTGTGTGAGTGTATCTGTGTACATTGTGGAAGAAAATAGATGTTAGTGAAAATCTCTGATGTCTCTTAGTCAACCGTATACCAACAGATGTTTACTTCTGTAGTCAGGCGCGATTAAGTGTAGATGGTTATTAAGAGATTGGCATTTGACGCCTTTTGTTTAAAATTATAATTTAAAGGTGAAATGTAACTTGGAGAAAAAGAATCCCAGATTCGGATTTTAAGATCTAATTGTGTGAAGTGTACATTTTTTTTTTGAAATTTGATACATGTATTTTGTTATTTTTTGATTGTGTTTAATACCGGGATTGCTGCCCTGATCAATCTCATTGATGGGACGATCTTTATGTGTGTGATTTCTAAGAACTGAATCCAACTAGGACCAGAGCAGTCCCGTGAAATGGACTTTTTTTAGGGGGGAGGAGTTGTGACATCTTCGATGGGAGTAAATTCCCATCTTCCGATTCACAATAGGTTTTATGGTTTCATCAGCTGGTCAAGGACAAGTGCCTCACCCATCGATTGTCCCTGAATGTTTTACGATCAACCAGCTGTGGAATGACCGGTGCACGTGGCCATGGGGCCATTGTTTATTGTCTGAACTCAGGGAGTGAAGAGAGACTGACGGGTCGCCATAATGGACTTAAGAGTTCGGCGCCCCATTGACAATAGGCGAAGCCTATTGTAGGAGTGGGAAGGCCCATTGACACCAGCTAAGGGGAATGGGTAGTTTCCCCTCCCCCTTGGAATGTGGAATGGCAAGTGGCAGGCATTCGGTCTTTGGGTACGACGGAGTGAAGTCATGTCGGAACGTTGCTAAATGTACAATAATTGTTTTCTTTAAATGTTTTTTAAATAAACCTTAATTTTTAAAATTTAAATGCCAGGTTTTTTTAATTTGTTTCCGTGCCCATTGATTAGAATCAAACTTTACTGGCGCAGCCGTTAATGATCGAGTCTTAGTGAAAAACCCCACAGGAAGAACGTTCCAGAAATTTCGAGTTTTCTGGATTCCCGCGTGGAAATGAATCAGGTAAGAGTTTTTGCTTGCAACTCCCTGTAATGTAAGACGAGAGAAATTTATAAAATTATACTGTTTAATATCCATTTATTAAGAGAGAATTTTGATTTTATTTTTTGTATACGTCAGTGTACGTTTTTTTTTTGCTCTGCATATCCATGCAGTTGTAACTTGTTGAACGCCAGTTCAATTTTGAATTATTATATACATCAGTATATATTTTATTAGTCTTGTTCCATATAAATGGAAAGCAAGTTTTAGAACATCAGTTCTATAAATTAAGGAAAACTTCAAAATCATTAATTCTCTCAGTATATTATTTTATTGCATATCCACATGCAGTTATAAAAATTTTTGAACGCCAGTTCAATTGTGAGTTATTATATACATCAGTATATATTTTATTATTATTGTCCCATATAAATGGAAAGTAAGTTTTAGAACATCAGTTCTATGAATTAAGGAAAACTTCAAAATCATTAATTCTCAGTATATTATTTTATTTGCATATCCATGCAGTTATAAAAATTTTGAACGCCAGTTCAATTGGGAATTATTATATACATCAGTATATATATTTTTTATTATTGTTCCATATAAATGGAAAGTGTTCTTAGAACATCAGTTCTATAAATTAAGGAAAGATTGTATGTCTTTTTTTTTTTTTCTTTATGATATTTATTTATTTTGTAATGTACACGGTAATAAATTCACGTCAGTGAATAGCAATTGGGTTTGTTAAAAAAATTAATGTTAAAGAATAATACTTATCTCATGTCAATGAAATTATTTTGTGCTTATGTTACGCATAGTATTTTTCGATTAATGTGAAAAAAATATATTATCAGTTAAATTGGAGAAAAACTACCGAATATATTTTGTAGTGTTCTATTATTCCAGCCAGGAATAGATTAAGTGGTGCATGTCGGTTATATTTTAAGTGATTATATTGTGTATATCAGAAATAGGTTAGGAGATTATTGTGTGTCAATAATATTTTAAGTGATTATTGTGTGTCAGTAATATTTTAAGTGATTATTGTGTGTCAGCAATATTTTAAGTGATTATTGTGTGTCAGTAATATTGTAGGTGATTATTAAATATCGGCAATATATTAAGTGATTCGTGTGTATCAGTAATATTTCAAGTGATTCTTGTGTATTAGTAATATTTTAAGTGATTATTGTGTATAGGTAATATTTTAAGTGATTATTGTGTATCAGTAATATTTTTAAGTGATTATTGAATAATCAGTAATATATTAAGTTCTATTTATAGAGTATTAAGTACATTTTTTGGGATATTGTGAAACACATGACTATTATTTTGTTTTCTTCCCAGTTCATCGAGTATTGAGTTAGCGTAGCGGACGTTGTTTGTGGGGTTTTAATGAAGGATATATGTGTGGTACTTAATTTTTGCAATTCCTTTTAGTGTTATTTTCGTCCTATTATTGGTTAGTTTGAGTATATTTTAAGAGAAAAATTTTTCAAATGGCATTCTTGGGGAAGGCTAAAAAGCAAGATTTAGTTTTGTTGGCTGAGGAGTTAGGTCAAAAGGTATCAGATAAAATGACGAATATAGAGCTAAGGAATATCATAATCGGTAGCAAGGATTACGAAGAAGAGTTCGTTAGAGATCAGTTATCTGTTATTTTAGAGGAACGCTTTGAAAGGAAAGTGAGAAAAAAAATCGCCAGGCAGCTCGCAATCGAGGAGGGAAAAATCGCCAGGCAGCACGCAATCCAGCAGCTGCGCTGGGAATCAGAATGAATGAACTGCGGTTAGAGATCGAAAGTATTCGGTCGAATGTTAAGCGGACGAGTTGTGCAGAAGATCGTAAGAAGACATCTTCAAATTACCGAATTAGTATCAGGAGGGCCGAGGAACATGTGAGGGAAACGTCTCCTGCTGTGTTGATGGCTGAAGCTACGATACCAGTAAATACTCCTATCAAGGAAGAAAAGGGAATGGACGATTTAAGGGTTGTTTACGTCAAGGTCAAGGGTGAGCAAGAAATGGTGAATGCTGTCATAGACACAGGTGCCCAGATGCCCGTGGTAAGACTAGATGTTGTCGAAGGACAAAGCATTGATAATAGAGGGTCAATTCAAATAACGTCTGCATTTGGGGAGCATGAAATGGGTGAAGTAAAAGATTCCAACATGGAATTGAATGACTTTAGGCACGGTGTTGTGCCTGTCTCTAAAAATTTGGTTAACGACATGTTAATCTGTTCCTCTGATTATGAAGTATTAATAGAAAACTCGCAAATGATTCGCAATCCTGCGAAACTTCGAGAACCTTCAAAGGAAGAAGGAATTATTAGTTCAACAGATTTAAAATCAGTTTGCAGCCAAGAAGTGATCACCAATCTACGTCCTGAGACTTACACACAGTCTTTATTGAATGTTCCAAACGGAGATTTGGTTGCAGTAAAAATTAATGCATCGAATGTCCAAACAAATGGACAAGGTATAAAAGAAAGCAAGAGAGAGGTTGCCTTTACTTGTGTATTTAAAAATAGAATCTTGTATAGTAATAGGCGGGGTCAGCCCCGTAAGGAATGTATTTCGAATTTATTGACTCAATCCTGGTGCAATGTTGTTGTGATCTCATAACAGGTATTGTTAAATTGGAGTTGAAAGCAGGATTGGAAGTATTTAAGGTTCGCGTGGATGTTTTATGGACAATAACATGCATTTGTTACTTTTTGTCGCTTTTGGGATTGAAAAGAATTTTGCTTGCTTTCATTCTACTTAGAAATTGGAAGAAAAAGAATAAGAGAATTTTTTAAATGGTTAAACCTAGTACAATATAGAAATTAACGTTTGGCTGGAGGTTTAAGCATGTAAAAGTACTGAATTATCCAGGTTGCCTGCTCCTGTTAAATAGATAAGATTTATGCCGATGATTATATATATACTTCACGTTTTTCAGTACCATAATTTCTTAAAACTGCTAAGGATTAAAACTTTGGCTTCTAAATATGCTTTGCTAGTACATGTTGTATAATTATTTTAGATTTTGTGCTATATTTTTAGTAACTTGATTTTTATATTGTAATATTTTTGAGTATTATTTGTGGTTGTATCTTGTATGGATATTAATTTTCTAGCATATTAATGTGATTTGTAAATCTATTTTTTGGGAGTTGTGTTAGCAAAAACTCTTTTTACATGATACCTGAAAAAAAAAATTTCTCTCGTTATCTTGTTTCTTGCCATGTATGTGTGCATGTGTTTTTTTTTATAGTTTCTTTTCAGCTTCATCGTCCTGGAATGACGGATGAGCTTTTAAGGGGAGGTGTAGGAGTGGGAAGGCCCATTGACACCAGCTAAGGGGAATGGGTAGTTTCCCCTCCCCCTTGGAATGTGGAATGGCAAGTGGCAGGCATTCGGTCTTTGGGTACGACGGAGTGAAGTCATGTCGGAACGTTGCTATATGTACAATAATTGTTTTCTTTAAATGTTTTTTTAAATAAACCTTAATTTTTAAAATTTAAATGCCAGGTTTTTTTAATTTGTTTCCGTGCCCATTGATTAGAATCAAACTTTACTCCTACCTTAAAAATAACCATGTTGTCTTTTTCTAGTGTTGTATGAAGGGGATACTAGGAACAGGTGGCGTGATGGGCCAGTGTGTCCAGCTGTGGACAAGGAACTATGGCGCCTTGGACCAGACGTCTCGGGTGTGTTTTGGCATGTTATGCGCCAATAGGACGAGGGAGGTCAAGAGAGACTTTGTTGACCTGCGAATAAGAAGGAGCGAGGGGCGTGTTGTGAACACACCCCTGTTGTTTAAAAAGGGTTGTTTTTGAGGACACGAGGAGAAAAAGACCGGAAAAAAAACCTGGAGAGAGAGAGTAAGAGAGAAGAGACCCGGAGAGAGAGAAAGAGAAAAAGACCGGAAAAAAACCTGGAGAGAGAGAGAGTAAGAGAGAAGAGACCCGGAGAGAGAGAGAAAGAGAAAAAGACCGGAAAAAAAAACTGGAGAGAGAGAGAGAGTAAGAGAGAAGAGACCCGGAGAGAGAGAGAAAGAGAAAAAGACCGGAGAAAAAATAAAATCCCCGAGAGAGAGTGAAAAAGACGATGAAAGCCGGTGGCGTTGAGCATGAGTAGATGAACTGACCACACCGGCTTGGCATTTAATCTGGATTTATATTACTTCATTTACAAATTGTTAGCAAATAAAGTTTGCTTTTATTTGTATATTAAGCTGTAAATATTTGTTTATTGATGGATAGCTACTCACGACGTTACAATGTACATCCAAATGAAACGAGACTGTTGCCACCAAAACCTTTCAGTCTGACACCAATATTTGATCTACATCTGATCAATATATCTGAGTTTTAAACCTCGGAATTACGTCAAGGCATTACATTGAAGTGATGCGGAAGCTAGAATAGCTAGGCATAAACTCACGTATTGTTCTCATTCATTGACTTGGGTTCAAAATGACGAGATCCATTCCACACAGTTCTGGTGTCAGTTCTAAATATGTAATAAACAACTCCTTAACAAACATTCTTAAAATATCTTGGAACCTTCTTTCCATTCACTATCATAATTTGTGGCAAAAAATAATAGTTCTAAAATTTCTTTCTCGACCTACACCTCTTGGCTGTCAAGTAAGACATCCAATGCACAGGAATATCTTTTAATACTATTAATTGGTTCCTCGAGTTAAGCGAGTCATTTATTAACCTTGCACAACAAAACAACACGAGGGCTATTGGCGATGGAACCTTTTAATTTTGAACCGTGATCAAGTGACTAGGTCGACATCTCAATTCGCACTCCCTCTCCAAACACCCACACCACGCCAATTCATTCCATTATCTTAGGAAGAGACCTTCTAATTAATTTTTTCACTTGTTTTAATTTGCCTCGTACATTTGAACCATTTGGAATTCACGACGTTGATATATAATTTCTAATATCCGTAGTAACTTTCGAGATAACGTGTAAGTTCGCTTGAAATTAGCCAGCAGCTAATACCATGAGAGTGGAAAGAGAAAATGAATGACATTGGAACTAAACATGTGTCTCCAATCCGATACAGTGGTTAGCGTCGCTGTCTGCAGTGCTGTAGGGTCAGGTTTCGAATCCCGGAGCAGGCATGGATGTTTGTAAATATATAGTGCCTCCACGACCTGTTGGTACTCTAAGCAGCCGTCGAACCTCAAGTCCTCTCGTGAGGTTGGTGGAAAGGGTAGGGAGATCGGAGGTCCCTGCCCACCCCCAGGGTGTTCTCCCTCAAAATTGTGGTGGAAACGAGGCAAATAGTACTGTCTCCTGTATGGTGCTCAAAGTCACGGCTAAGGCTCAGGCATCTCTTAGCCCTTTGAAACGATGGATTTTGTGGGCCTCGATCTGGTCTTTGCCAATCAGGAGGCATTAGTAACAACAAGAATTAAACACGTGACTGTCTGGTGATATTAAGAGACTGAGAAGATAACGTGTTTGTTATTCATGCTAACATTATTCTAAAGATTTCAGATAAGAAGTTATTTGAGTTATGATAGCCAGATCAGTCCCATTTGTAGTTCAGAAGAGAATGTGGTACAGCTGAACCTTTTTAGTTCAAGCCGTAGCAGTAATATTACCAAAAAGCACTAAATGTAGCATTTCCTTTTGAATCGTTACAACTATATTTTTATTAATTCTTATTTGAAGCTCTATTGCAGCTCAAAGAATCTCATTCCCTTCCTCATTATAGAATTAGGTAAGTTTTCTTAAATTAATATAAAATCTCTCTTTCTCTCTTTTTTTTGAGGTGATCGACACTTAGTGATTAATGTCGCGAGCTCGTCGCCAGCGTATGACGGATTCGAGTTCTAGGATCGCTGAAGACCTGCGGTGTAGAGGAAACAGATGCACATTAAATATGACGAGGCTCAAATACCTCCCTTTGGTGTTGTAGTTAGGAGGCGAGGGTGCCAGCTCAGATGTTCTCATCACTTGACCGAGGCTCAGAATTACGAGGTCCGTTCTTAGCAGCTCTTAAGCTACTTTAAAAGGCGACGTTAATATTACTCTCGCCATAATTTCATTTATAAAAAGAAATAAAATGTTACATGCAAAGTTTTTATATAATTCGATTTCTCGTTCAATAAAAACATTTTAACAACTGTGGCATTTCACAATCTCCTCCAATATCTTATGAAACATCCAGGGGCGTCTTAAGGCACGGGCTAACTGGGCTTTGGCCTCGGTAGGAGCAGGGACATCTTAAGACTCCTTGAGGTCCTGGGCGCTATGCAAGAGTAGGCCTTGCCTGAAATCTTAAAAGTAGATAGTATATAGCATTCACTGCTATAACGGTCATCACATAATAATACATTATCCGGATCATGATCCTACTAAGACTGATTCCAGGACAAAATAGGGCCCTCACGGAGGGCGAGGCCCTGGGCCAAGCTGGCCCATGTTTTAAGACGTTCCTCGGTAGAAGCCATATCTAGGTCTCGTTTTAGCCTAAATCAGATAATATCCGAGTAATTTTAATACTCAAATGTTTTTTTCTCAGATATAGTCTGCGAAAAACTGGGAATTTCAAACTACATGTCTACTGGCAACATGGGCCAAGACTGCATTATTATATCATGTCAGTGGCGCACACAAAGGGTGTCCTAGAGGTACGGACCCCCCAAAGCCCTTGATTTTTTCCCCGATAGATTATAATTTGGAGTATATAATACGTAAAATTTAATTAAATATTTGTTTTTAATGATTAATTTTATTAATACAAATTATTTATTCAGTAATGAGTTTTTTACTGTTTTTTGTTCCCCCAAATGGACAAAATCAAAAGGAGCATGATACAAGAATGGTGGACTTTTGACCCTGGACCCCCCCTTGGAAAACTTCTGTGTGCGCTATTGTATCATGTCCATTGTGTCCTTGTCTAGGCCAAATTTACTCACGAACACATTTGGACGAAAGGCGGCAGTCAGTCGAGCTGGTTTTTGCCTAGATTTGCGAGTCACGCTTTTTTATTTGTTAAGGATTACCATTTGTTCGAGTTCTTGACAACACGCGCTCGATCTATTTTTAAGGATCACCTGTGGGACCTACTTTTGCTTAGGGGCTTCGAAAAGTCTAAAGACGTCCCTGGAAATATCCTTACTGGAACTCATGATCACAAATCAAGGATATTTGAAGGATCCAATATTTGATAAGAAAGCCAACTGGGATGCGTAGTTGGTTTGTCGCAGGCCTCGTTCCTCTAAGGTTGTAGATTAGACCCCGGCCCAAGCCTGTGGATTTACACGATAAAGAAAATCGACAGCGTCCATGTCGTATGAATATGCGGCATTTTGAAGATACCTAGAATGCTTGTTTGGCTTGGATGCTTTCGGGAACATTAAATTCCTAGTACCATTTCGTATCGCTAGAGCTCAGGTGCCTCCCTCTGGGAGAGAGGGAAAGGGCGTCAAATGACATTTCGGCGAGTGAATGAGTGAGGGAATATTTACGCCACACTGTTCAGCCACTCGAAGGCTTTCGGCGACGGACATTGAAATTTTGAACCATGGTCAAGTCACGAGGACGCACCTGAGCTGGAACCAGCCTTTCCTAACTGAAACACCACACCAACGGGAGGACGTTTGAGCTCTCGACAGATTTAACGTTCATCGCTCGCCTACATGGCGGGTCTTCAGCGGTACGAGGCTCGAATTCATGGCACGCCAGCCTCGAGTCCGTGACCTTGACCACTAGACTACCGCTGTCACATTACATTACGGTGATTCGTATTCCACCTATATGGCGCCGAACTAAAATTGATACCTGTTCCCGAGGAATGTACTAGACCTGCAATGGTAAATACCAATCCGGAGCCCTATTGGGGAAACAAATTATTTGATAGCCAAATAAGGATAAGTTAGAGCAAAACTGTATGTTATACATATTATATAATATCAGAAAATTTATACATACATTTATAATACGATTTTATACAAAAACATCATTTTTATACGTATAAAATATTTTTTCCTTTGTAACTATTTTTTCATCTTCTTTTTTCTTTTTTAAGATTTAGGGATATTACAACCCAATGTATTCGAACAACACAGCAAATAAATCACCTCATTCGGGAGAAGTATCAAAGATTGTTCCTTCTGTGTCGGTCGAAATCCATGACCTTTCACAACCAATTCCCGAAAAAATTCCACTGAGCAAAAAGGAAAATATTCCTAACCCAAAAAGTAAAGTTCAGCATGATCCGTAAGTACAAGTACTTGTAGCTTTTATATTCACAATTCGTTTTAATCTCACTAAGATTACATATATAATATTAAATTTTAAATTATTTCATATAAAATGTATAGTCCAAAAATGCGCCAATTTCCACTTGTGCGTGTGAAATTTTTAACGCGTTCTATTCGAGTCTCCTAGTAATCCTCTTAAGGAAAGTATTCTTTAACTGTGATTTTAGTTAAAAAACCATTTTCCGTAGAGATGATTTGGTTTTCTTACATTTCTTTTTTAAAAAAGTAGATTCTCAAAGGTGCCCGGAATTTCAAGTGCCAGAAACAAGTGAACATTTTATATTTTAAACTATAGCAAATAAAAAACTGAACGATCACTCCAATCACGGAGAATGGTCTTACTCAACAATAGCGAGTTGTAAAACAATAGAGCAGGGGTGTCCAACCCGTTGCCCGGGGACAGCATGTGGCCCGCCTTGAGTAGTTTAGCGTCCCGCGAGATTCTTTACAACTTTACAAAATTCGACTATTTTGTACAATATATATATTTTTTTAAGTTTTTTTTTTTTTTTTTGTAAAAAATAAATCCCATAACTGTTATTATTTTATCACGTTGCTTCTGTTACTGCGAATCTCTTTTTCTTTCCTAAATTAAATTTATCAAACATAAATCGTGCTCAAACATAACGCACGAAAATCTGCAACATCAATTATGATACGCAAATACACAAGAACTACGATCGCCTTGCAAAAACTAAGTGAAAGAGTCGAGAAATAGATATCTCACTTATTAAATAAATTAAACATTATTTGATCATTCATTTTTATTACTATTGTACTATCTATATTTGTATACATGAAAAACAATGAAAACAATAATAATATATCAGTGTGTTTTAAATTTTCTCTCCAACAAATGATTGTAATGGATCCCCAAATATAATACAAAGATATATATTTTATATGCAGTCCGCAGGATCGTAAAGTTCTTTCGAAGTGGCACGCGAGGTCATTGGGGTTGGTCACCCCTGCAATAGAGCGTATCCAAAAAGTAGAAGAATTTTTAATTTCAATTAGCAGATTCTAAAACATTAAAATATTCATCAAATTCCGTCGGAGCCTAAGGCGATGGCCAACTCTCCAGAATTACTGGTATCACTGTCCCGGAATGAACTGATGAATTGATGTTATACAACTACTATTGAAGAGGCAATCGTTGAGTATACGAGTTAATGGTTAAGAGTTGATCGTTAAGCTGAAATCCAAGTGTTAGTAAACAGCGCATCTTAAGATTAATAATTCCCGGTGAATTCATTAGGATGTAGATAAGTAACCAACCTTGGAGTTGACCATGCTATCAGGCTTCAAGAGGGGTCATACCAGGAGCTTTAATCAAGGTAAGTACTTTCGATAATTTAGTTCTCCGATTTTGAGTTAAGATTTCTTATTGCTCCCAGAGATAAGTCCCAAAGTTAATTCGGTAAGTGCTGAAGATTCATTAAAATTAGTTGTTTTATGATCATGTCTGCTTCTTCCTCGAATCCTCTCGCATCCACGACCTTCGGGCCGAGACAAATTTTAAGTCCATTTGTCGTGACCCGAAGGTCGCAGTGAAGTTTGGGACTCCGAATGAACAGATATTGTAACAAAAATAACTAAATTTTATTGGGTTCAATCAATTTACTATCAATCTAGATTACAAACCGAGGGAGCAATAAAACTAATTGGCTACCTTAAATTCCTAAGATAAGTAATTTAGCATTTAACTGAATGATCCGATGAAGCAGAAGCCAAGTCTCGACCACGCTAACTGGATATTCCCGTCAAAAGCTTCTTGACAAGTTCACCAAGGCTTCCTAAAGTCACTTCCCGAATTTCACTATAATAACAGCTTAACGACTAACTCTTACACTCTTTCTAGGGTTTAAATAGCCTCCAGATTAGCATAAAATTAAGTTCTCCTAATGGAAGGCGGTTTTAAACTCAATCAACAGTTAAAAAAGTGTTTATGCAAGAGAATTAGTGAAAGGGCACGAATAAGATCCATCACGCATTTAGCATTATACAGTACATGGCGATATATGGAGTAAAGCTCATACCAACAAAAATGGATTAATTCAGACAAAAATTAATATAGTAAAGTATGTTAATTTAACTTAGTGACGCGACAACCCATGAGGACCGAGGCCTACTGGGCCCAACTCAGTATACGCGACCTTGGGCCCCGAGATGCATGAACAAATGTTCCAGTCAAGTGGTCAGTCTGACGCAAAACCCCCAGTGTTAAGTTCCCAAACAAGCTTGGTACTCATTTATCGACCCTCTGAAGGGATGAAAGGCTGAGTCAACCTTGCCCAGCCCGGGGTTTGAACCAAGGATTTGTAGCTTGGAAGCACGGTGCAGTGATCACTTGGACACTGGGCTTCAGTAAAACATGTTACTCCCTTTAATATTAATGTGGGCTCTTAGCAATCTAGAAAATGGTCACGAATAAGGTTCCCTATTGATTAACATTTCAATATAACTAAACTAAGCGGTCTAACAGTCATAGAGGGCCAAGGCCTATTGTCCAGCACAGTTTTCATGACCTTGAACACTGAGATGCATGAGCAGATTTCCGATCAGGTGGTCAATCTGACTTGAAACTCCCAGTGTAGAATTCACAAGTAAGCTTGGTACTCGACCCACCGAAGTAATGAAGGGCTGAGTCATCTTAGTCCAGCCCGGCGCTTGAACCCCGGACCTGTGGCGTGTAAGCGTGATACGCTATAGCCACTGGACTTCATGAAGATAACAGAATAGATATATTCTCTTTCTACCCTGGGGTTTGTTGTAGTATTTGGTAGACACGGTTAATGCATGTCCTTAATCAGTAGCGCACACAAAAATTTTTAAAGCGGGGGGGAGAGGGGGTCCGGGGTCGAAAATTCACCATTCTTGTATCATGCTCCTTTTGATTTTGTCGATTTTCGGGAATAAAACACAATGATTGAATAAATAATAAAATTAATCATTAATAACAAATACTTAATTAAATTTTACGTATTATATACATAAAATTATAATCAATCGGAAAAAAATCAAGGGATTTGGGGGGTTGTCCGGACCCACAGGACCCCATCCCCCCCTTGTGTGCGCCACTGCCCTTAATACATTTTCTCTTTCTCATCTCCCTCCCTGTACGGAAAATACTTCCCATCTTTCCTTGCATTTACAGAATTTTGACTACATTTCAGTACAACTCCAAGCGCTTTTCTATAAGTTTGATTGCTACTCTCCGGCTCTTTTTCACAGACTGTCCTACAAATCACATGATAAATGCAGTCACATGTTCTCTTTTGAATTCGAAACTGACATTGAACGTATTGTTCTACTTGTCATAAGATTCAAATAAATACGTACTTTTTAATTAAAAAAAAAGGTACTGTAAAAAGCAGAAGTTGGCAACAGTGAAGTGCACGAAGTTATTGGCTGGAAATGCGGGATTGCATTTATCATGCGACTATGACGCCACATGAATTTAGCCCATTGTCGTAACAAAACCGATCAAAATATTCGTTACAGATAACACGAGCTTGTCTTACAAGTGATTGAAAATATTTTTAAAAAATAAAATTGTGATTTTCCGAGTAATAATCACGCTCATATTGAAAATTATGCAAACTAATCGCACATTTTTTAATTCTTACTAATAGTTCACTCTTTCCCTATATATATATATATATATATATATATATATATATATATATATATATATATATATATATATAATTATCCTGTTCAAATTTTCAATCGTTAATAAAATACTTTCTATTCATCCATTTAAGTTCAGAATACATTTTTTTAAACATGTAGTGGATGACACTTGATGTTACTACAATTTTTTCAAATATTAATTCATTCATTAAACTAAAAAATGAATGAATAGTAACAAACAAAAATAATTGTCCAACAGCTTATATAGAAAGGAAAACTATTCGTTGTGTCTCTGTAGCGCAATGGATTGTGTGTGTGTGTGTTGGACTTCTGATCCAAAGGTCGTGGGTTCGAATCCCAATGGATTAATGGGATTGCCTAATTTTCTTTACTATACCATTTTACTAGAATAATCAAATTTAGTTTAATAACAAATTGTAACAAACAAGAATAGTCCAACTTCCTATATAGAAAGGAAAATCGCTTTCTATTTTGTCACTTAACAGTATAACTCTGTCACAGCGGCGCACACAAGGGGGAAGGTCCTGGGCGTTCTGACCTCCCAAGCCCTTGATTTTTTTTCCGATTGATTATAATTCTACGTACACATAGTACTTAAAATTTTAATTAAGTATTTGTTATTAATTAATGCTAATTATTTATTCAATAATTAGTTTTTTACTGTGTTTTGTTCCCGAAAATCGACAAAATCAAAAGGAGCATGATACAAGAACGGTGAACTTTCATCTCCTGACCCCACCCCCTTGAAAAATTCCTGTGTGCGCCACTGCTCTGCCATATATACATATATACATGTTTATATTAATTGTAACTATTTCATAAAAAGTAAATAAAATAATGTTTTTTTGTTGACCAAAATAGGAATCGACTTAATTTTTTTTATATATTACTTATTTTTAATTATTGTTTTGTTTCAGATTGGTTTTAATTGAAGAAGGAAGACTCCAACCCCATCCGGATTTGATACGTGTACAAAGAACTATGCTTGATATTCTCATATGCATTCGGGGGTTTTGCATTCTTTCCTTAATAGTCGTCGGCATTTTAGTTTTTCCTCGTATGGATTTTGTGTCAGCATTCCTCATTTGCTTGACAGTGCTAAGCGTCATTGTTGTTGGAGGATATTTTGTGCTGTCTGATACGGTGCAAAATTATTTGAAAAGAAAATAAAGAAAAAAAAATCGTTTCTAATAAATCACATATCGCAAATTAAAGAGTGTTGCAGAACCTTTAAAAATCTCTAATTGTTCAATTATTGTTTTTATTATATGTTCGACTTGAATACTCTGTATATTTTTCGTTTTATATACACAAAGAAAAATGAAAAATAAATAAAGCTTGTGCAACTTAAGTTGGATTCTTTCTTCTTTTTCAAATTCCTACTGTTAGTTCACACACATTCTCTCTCCATATATATATATATATATATATATATATATATATATATATATATATATATATATATATTATATTCAAATTTTTCAAATTTTCAATTGTTAATAGAATCTCGTCTCGGTTTCTTGAAATTCCTTCATCGCAAAATACCATCCAACTTTTCGTTTTTTACTGTCCTTGATGGTTCTTTAGCACTAAGGAACCATAAAAAAATTCTTTAAAATGTAAAGAGCGGGAAAAAATTTCGTAAATGTTACTTCTTTCATTTCTTTAAAAGGGAACTCAGACATTCAAATGATCGCAAATTGAATTGCTTGAAAACTAAGGCCTTTTTATGCATTGAGAGTGGGGAGTGTTTACGTAAAATTTCAAAACTTTTTTATCCAGTTCAAATAAATTTCATTTTAGATTGCAGTGGGTAATAACAATTCAGCAATGAAATGGTATGGTATTATTATTAAAAAATTATAAAAAGTGTAATATTTATATATAGGTACATTATTAGAGAGAGAATAAAAAAAGAAATTGAATATTTTTAGTAAAAGTAATAATATATATGTTAATGATCATATTATTGCTTTTATTCAAAATACACTGCTGGCCACCGCGTAAATGCAAAACCAACAAAGACAAGTAATAGCACAACAAAATTTATTTTGTAGATAACATGTTGACCAAGTATGAAATGATTAAATTTATAGATTCTGTGAAGTGTGGTTCCTGCCAGAATCAGTAGCCAGAGTAGCCGCCATTGTTGGAGATCACCGCTGTCACACGCCTCGGCATTGATTCAAAGAGGCTTTGGGTATGTTCTTGGGGTACAGCAGACCAACCAGCTTCCACACGTTGCCAAAATTGATCTGGTGTGACAGCTGAGGGTGTAATCTGAGTCAATCGTTGAGCAACCATGGACCACATGTTTTCTATCTGCGAAAGATCTGGAGAGAGAGCCGGCCAGGGAAGCAATTCAATCTGGTGATTGACGAAGAACCTTTGGACAATGCGTGCCACGTGTGGTCCTGCATTATCCTGTTGAAATATGGCTGTGGCCAACCCCTGAACGTAAGGAAGGATAACTGGCTCCATCACCTCGGAGATGTAGCGCTGGCTGTTTAAAGTACCGGCATTACGTACTAGAGGAGTGTGAGAGTGATGTCCAATACCGCCCCAAACCATAATTCTCGGTGCAGAACCAGTGTGGCGGTACACAACGCAGCTGTTAAGCATCCTCTCTCCACGGTGTCTCCAGACTCGAATCCAACCATCGTGGTGTTGCCGACAGATGCGAGACTCGTCAGTAAAGCCAACTTCATTCCATTCTGCCGCCTACATCCTTCTTTCATCGCAACATTGGCGGCGGAGACGTCTGTGGTTTTGCGTCAAGGGTAGACGAAGCAATAGACGTCTTGCGAACACACCATTCTGCTGTAATCGGTTCCGAATGGTACGCGCAGACACTGAATAATGCGTTACAATATGCTGTGCTACGGTTCGTGCTGTGGCTGAGCGATCCATCACTGCCATGCGCACAATTTGCCTGTCCTCACGTGAAGTGGTGAACTGAGGTGGATGCGATCGACCATGTCGATCCGTCGTCCCCTCCTACATTCAACGGTCACATATCCACAATACAGTTGTTTGGTTTCGTCCAACACGACTACCGATTTCCCTGAAAGATAATCCTCAATCTCGGTAGGACACTATCCTCCCTCTGTCGAACTCGGATACTTGAACAAAAGCTGATCGCTGTTTTCTACAAGAAATAACTGATTGTTTTTTGAAAAAAACCACAAGAAAAACAGAATTGCCGAACTTGAAATCATCGAAATCTCCAAGCCTTTAATAGCGCTTTGAGGTGGCGCCACAGGCGCGCGTGATCAGTTTCTGCGTTGTAATTCTAATCATTTGCATATCTTACCTCTGCTAATGCATGCAGTAAATTTCATGTTATTTGCATGCTTCCTTCAGTGTGCTGTATTTACGGTGGCCAGCAGTGTGTATTAAACTAAATTTTATTACATACTTTGAGGTCCGGTGATCGAGTGGTAGCGTATCGCGCTTCCATGCCAAGGTCCATGTTCTATTCGCGGGTACCATTATAACTTGTTATTGAAAATTAAGTGTGTCTGCATGTTCAAATGCCTGCTTTCATTATTGATGAACGCAGGCATTTCAAAAGCGATCAAGTAATATTTATTGGAGGATTAGAAACAATAGTCCCTTTTAGTGGCTAAAAATTCCTAGTATAATTTCTGAAATGGGTATTAAAATACGAAAAAAAAATCCAAGATTCAGGCACTGAGAAACATTACTAAGCATTTAGAATTTGAATACCGGAAAAGTATCTTTACAAGAGAAAAATTTTTTTTCATTTCTTTTGTCGTAAAAATTTACATTTTAGTTAAATTTCAATCGAGAAAATTAAATGAATAGAAACTACAAGAACTATGTAAAAGATACATACATATATATTGATATTTATATTAAACTTTAAATATTTCGCAGATATGTTAAAAATTTAAAATGTGGAGTTTATTTTGTGATTTGTAAAGAGGCTTGTGAAGGCATGAAAAAAAAGAAAACGGAATTCTAATTGGAATTTGTTGTTTTATTTCAATTGAGCCCCATTTTTAAGTTTCATTTCGGGTATTTTAAACATTATTATCCGAAATATCCAGTAAGAGGAGTATATTCTTCTTCTATAAAGCTTAAAAATACAACAAATATTAAAACAAAATTATCATCACAATTATGTATTTATTATTATTATTTTAAGTGGATATCTACATTTTTTGTTAGTAATTCAAATCAGATTTTAAAAATAGACTTAAGAGGCCCTTAGATAGAAATCGAAACTCAAAAACGATGAAAGCGCCCTCTTCTGGGATGGGGGATTGGGCGTGTCCAAAGGAACGGCGAAGTACTCATATCGTACTGGTCGTAATGATCGAAGGTACATAGTTCCTTCATAAAAGATGAATTATATGCCATTTTTTTGTTAAATTTCCATATTTTCTCGATTTTGAAATAAACTTTTTTGTTATGCTACTATTCTTCCAAATTTTCGTTCACTTTATTCAACTTTCTGATGATTATGTTCTGACAGCTGTCATGATGACAGAAAATGACATCACTTTTAGAATCATCCCCTTTTTCACGTTTAGGGATGGCTTCTGTTCCTTCCCAACCGTTTGAAACACTAAAACCCCCTTCTGCTTTTGTTCAAAACTAAAGATAAGAAGACCTTCTGCATTCTTCTCGATTGGTGGGGTCCAGTTTGACTTGTACAGTCTGTGACAACGTATATATGAACCACCAACTGATCCCTCTTTTATTGCTCTCTTCCCCCATCGTTCAAGTTTGTGAAGGACTAAAGAGTCAAGATTCCAAGTTCAAAAAAGTTCATGAATACAAAGCTGTACTCTCAAGTGTCATTCTCGCTGTCCGATCTTGAATTAGAACAGGGATGGCCAAACCAAATGACCTTGCAAGCCACTTCGGAAAACATATATCCTGCGGGCTGCATATAAAGATTGTATATCTTTATATTAGATTTAAACCCATTACAAACATTTATTGAGCGAAATTTTTAAAAAAAAGGGAATGAATTATTATTAGTTTTATTATTTTTTTTTTATCTATACAAGCATAGATAATTTAATAATAATAATACAACGAATCAATTATCTTTTTTCACACAAACTGTCGAAGTCTAGGTCTATTGAGATTAAATGCAATCACATTAAGTATTCTGAGTTTAATTTGTTTTTGTATCCACTCCCATTGAAAAATATATTTCACTTAAACATATTTTCTGAATGGCATTAAAATGTTTATAGCTGTGGGAGATGTACTGTATATTTTGCGCGAGAGAGTTTGTAATATAAAATTTAGGAGCTGGTCTTGTTTAAATTTAGATTTCAACGTCGAATGTGTTGATACGCCGATAAGTTCTTCCCTCTCCTTCATTTTACGTGGTTTTTTTTCCACAAATGGAAAAAGATGCATTTTCCATTAGAAAACTATTTAGTTTTGCTAGACATTGTGCTGACGTGTATAAAATTATCTCGTGGAACTCAAGGTAGTAAAAACAATAGAATATTCACAATCTAATAGGAAGTATATATATATAAAGACAAAATGTGTGTTTTAATATTCTTCTGTTATATTATAATAAAAATTAAAAAGATTTTGCAAAATAATACATACAATAATATACATAAATAAAATTTTCAGTTTTAATGAATAAGATGCGCTTTAAATACTTGAAATTATACAAATTTCATAAAGAACGTGAGTCCGTTTTTCATATATATATTTATAAGTTTCTTTTCATTTTTTTATTGTGACTCGTGAAAACCTAGGGTTCCGTGGAGCACAGTTTGAATTGAGAAACCCTACGAGCTACAAGGAATTTGGGGGAACGCCATTCCATTATTAGAAAAATATATCCTGAAACAATATTTAAATTTAATCAACTTGTTATTGGTACTTTATCGATTGTAAAAAGTATTGTATTTTTGTTATAAGAAAATTCATACTATTTTAATATAATTCACGCATTAATAATAAACTATGCTCCAGATGACACCAACCCATGTATTATACTTAGTAGTTGGGATATGTTTGCATTTTTTTCACTCAATCGCAAATTATTTGCAATTGAGTCTAAGCAAATTTATTTGCAGTCGCATTTTATATTTTGTGTCTAATTTGTTTTCACACCTTCATTTTGTTTCCCCATACATTGAGAAACATATTGTTCTGATTGGTATTAAAACTTTTAGAGCTGTGTGAAAAATCTTGTGCATTCTGCATGTATTTATAACCTGAAACTAAGGAGCCATTTTTGTTTAATTTTAGATTTTAACGTCAAATCTGTTGAAGTGCCAATAAGTTGTTTCCTCTTCTTCATTGGCAAAATATTTTCATTTACCTTTTATTATATTATAATAAAAGTTCAAACCCCAATTTTGATAAAAAAATAATACTAAAACTAAAGGGTAAGTGGCCCACACCTCTTCCCTCAACCTCTCGAGATGATTTGTGGCTAGATAGCTATTTAGAGTCCTACCTTGCTGCAAAGGCACTATACATTTTCAACTATCCAGGTTTTGGCCGGTAATTGAACCCAGGCCCTACGGTACAGCAGTTGGCGTCACTAACAACTATACCGTATAGGCGGCAAAAATTTTACAAAAAGCATCAAAGCCTGGATTTTTTATAAAAATTATAATACATTTATACATAATTCAGTAAAATTGAAAAATAGTTTAATAAAATAAATGTTTATATTTGTTGCGTTAAATAGGTGATTATGAAAATGAAAAGCGAAATTTCAGGTCAAATATTAAAAATAAAATTGTATCAATACATAAAGCCCATTATTATATTAATTGAAACTGAATTAATATGCAATTACAATATGTGTTTCTGAAATCTTGTTTATACTTGTAAAATTAGAAAAATAAAAGAAATCTTATGAACGTATTCCCCTAATTTTCTGACAATATTTTTAGTTAAATTATACTTGTAAAACTTTTTGGGGCAATGTTTTTAGCATATTTGTTATATTGTATGCTATAAATTACAGAAAAATGTAAGGGGACTGAAAAGAAAACTATTTTTCGAAAGGGATAGCTACTGATAAAAGTTTGGAAACCCCTGATCTAGAGTTTCTCAATAAAACAAACAAACAAATAGCAAGACAATAATACGAACAAAAAGACCCATGATGTAGAGCAGTGGTGTCCAACCCAAATGACCTTGCAGGCCACTTCGGAAAAACATTATAATATCGCGGGCCGCACATATATAAAAATATATACCTTTATATCAGATTTGGAAACAAAAGACCGTTTATTGGAGTGTAAATTTAAAACAGAATGAATTATAATTGTTTTCATTATTTTTCATGTATACAGACATAGATAATATAATAATGTTTATGTAATATATTAATACAATGATCCAATAATGTTTAAAATATTACAGTTGGCATTTTCTTTGAAAATTACAGAGTTCCTTTTGAATTGATCTTTCGTTACTCATTGTTGAAATTTGATTGTGCTGTCATTCTCAAACGATTAAGTATACATTGCCTTTTATCATAACCGTCCTGAATATTTTTTAAACTTTAAAAACATCTCTCTGACTGCCTCTCTCTTGCTTTTTGGGCACTGCAAACAGAAAAAAGGAGGAGAAATGAAAGTCGCACACACAAAATATCGTGTAAAATCCATAGTAAGGGATATGCATAATGCAATTCGGAATTTATTAAAAAGGAATTTATTATAGTAAAATCAAACGTAACTGTTTGATAAAATATAAATCTATTTTAATCCAAAGGACGTTTCTATTATCAAAAAGGATTTATTTTAAAACAAGAACATTTAACAGATGAATACATTGTAGATTTAAATATGTATATAAATTTCCCTTAAATAAATTTCAAAATGAAAAACTTTAAACACCTAATATTTAAAAATTTTTATAAAGAGTTGGTGGGCCGCAACTTAGATACTAGCGGGCCACATGCGGCCCACGGGCCGGGTGTTGGACACCCCTGATGTAGAGGGTTTGATAGATGTTAAGTTTGTAGAGGCTCAGTCTTGTTGACAGGATGGGGAAAAAGGGGAAAACTCAGGTGACGTCCTCGTCATTTATCCTTGATGAAGAAAAAAATGTATGCGCATACAAAACGAATGCATTACGTTTTCCTTTTCCATGAGAAATTTTCTCTTACTCTCTTGATGTCAGAACTTCCTGATGATTTCTATACTTATATCATTAAAAATTTTTCTTTTTGTCTTTCGCTTCTTTCCTTCCTCAAAAGAGAAACTCAAATTTGCTTTATAAGTACAAAAGCAAATAAAAACATCACGATTATTAGTATTATTTTTGAAAAAGAATGAATCCAAGAGAAAAGTGTCGTGGATTACATAAGCAATTGTACAGGAGAATGTATTCATATATTTAGAATAATCAATACCAAAAATCTTTAAGCATTTCGCAGTTAACAAATAATTTTAACTAAAATTAACGAGCCAAAAAGAGAGGTAGAAAATCAGAATTTCACGGATTCTTCCAACCTCCTGAGATGTCAAACATTAAAATTGTGGAATTATTTGCCTGTGCATTAAATATTATATTTCAATCACAGTTTCCAGAGGGAGGGACGAGGACCCTGTTCTACGTGTCACTCCACAGTATGTAACAAAAGTGTTAACGTAAAAAAAACTATTTTATTGGTTGATTAGGTGCACACTTATATATGTTATAATATTAAAAATATATATAAGGCAGCTTTTAATAACTTGGCTAAATTTTGAACATTTTAAGGGAACCAGCATAGTATATACTTTCAAAAAATCAATTTTTAATTTTGCATTTATTGAAGGTATGTAACTTTATATGAAGATTAACTAAAACAGAACAATAAAAAACAGATAAAAAAAAAAATTCTTTTTTATGATTTCATTACATATTTTCATGAAGCGAAGTATTTACATATATATCTACATTACCTAACTAACAATAGTTTTCAAAAGAGTTGATATTCAGGTATCTGAAACTTGGCAAAACACACGATTCTCAATTTTGGAAGTTCGTAAGAAATAATGAGAAAACTGATTCACTTTATCCTGACGATTCAAAAAGGTATTTAATAAAAATTAACTGTTCATTTTAGTGATGAACAAAATATAATTTATCAAGTATATAAAAAAATTAAGAAATATAGAATAAAAAAAAAAACTGAGAACTTATTTTTTTAGAAGACGTATTAGCAGTAATTTTCAAGTGCAAACTCAAAGAATGCACTGCACTTCCAAAGAATTGAGCAAATGTAAATAGTTTCTTGAATGCGCTATGGATTCTTACGCCCATATTCACCGCTAACCTGACCACCGGTTAGAGGAAGGAAATCTGGGTTTCGCCCAAAACGTTATTCACCATCGCAAGTTAATAGCTTAACTCCGGTTCAAGTTAAAAAATCCTGATCCAGTGCCACAGCTGGGTTAGTTTTAACCGCACATGCGCAGTAAGCGATTTTTTGAGTGTTTACGTTTTCGTGCAAGTTTTGAAGTAGTTTGAGTTTGGATAGATTTTTAGTTTACGATGAATACCATTCAGAAAGTTTCCACTGTTACTCAATTAGATTTTTTAGAAAAACTGGAAACCAGAAAAGTCAGAAAATTAGTTGAAAGAAGTAATTTGTTCGAGGAATAGGACGATTATGAGTTTCAGAGAAGATTCCGACTGACAAAAGAAAGTGTGGCAGAATTGACTCTGCTTATTGAAGATAAATTAGAGAGCAAAACCCCATGTAATAATGCCCTAAATCGAGTGGAGCAAGTTCTGATTGCTCTGTGATTTTACGCTGTTGCATATATGCAGTTAGCAATTGCTGACTTGTTCAATGTCATCCAGCCGACTGTATGTCGAGTAGTGCACAGAGTCAGTGAAGCCATAGCATCCTTCTTGCCTGATTTCATTCACCTACCAGTCAACACAGAAGAGTGCAAAAAGGTATGTAAATCTTATAATTATTTATTTTTCCTATCATTAATTGTTTCAAATTAGTAGAATTTTTTTTGAAGTTATGAATTGTTATTCATAAAAGAATAAATACTTATCTTTATTTTGGCTGTTCAGTAAAATAAGCTTGTAACAAAATGAGATTTTGAATTTGTTAGTAGCTGACATTCTAACAGCAAGAATACATTGACTGAACGAGATTTAAATGTGTCGGATGATTTTTCTTTTACATTTCCTAATTTTAATTAAGTGACCCAGACATGTGTGCTTGTATGCTTTTTTTCGTAGCTCTTATTTAGAGACGTTTCCTTGCTGTACATAGGATGCTAAGTTTGGTTTCTAGATTTCTCATAATTAATAATTATAAGGCATATATAAATGACATGTTGAATAGGTCAGCAAGAATTAGCATTCTAATAGCAAGAATAATACATTGTTATCTTATGAGATTTATGTATGTGTGTGTGTAAGATGCTTTGTATTTTTTTATATTTCCTAATATTAATTATTTGACTTAGACATTTGTGGTATTATATCTAGAAACATTCCCTTAATCTACAGCTGCTGCTAAATTTAGTATCTATATAGATTTCTTATAATCAATAATAACTATGAATAAGCATTGTCTGAAGTAATTTCTGATTACCTATGCAAATATTGATTTTTTTGCAGATGTTTAAGATTAAATAAACACCAAATGTTTGCATTCTACCTTGGATATTCTGATTAATATTTGTTACAAACCTAGGCACTTTCTTCATTCCATGTATTGTATATATCAGTATTTTCAGCAACAATACAATCTGTCTTTCTATAAAAGCATATCAGTTGTATAAAGACTACCATCTGCTAGGAGATAAAGATCTGTTTTCGAAATCACTACTTTATACATAGAATTATAAAACATACTATAGAGATCAACTAGAAAAAAAATTCAGAACTATTCATAGTCAGTGATATACATATTTATAACATTCATTCTTATATATATATATATATATATATATATATATATATATATAAATCAGTTCAATATTTTAAAAACAAAATTTTCCCAAATTATTATTATTAAAAAAAATCTTCACCTTGGATTGAGATTTATAAAATCTACTTCATATATCAAAAAAAGGTAGATATTTAGATAAATATTTAAAACACACACAAATGCAGAAATAATTTAATGAAATAGAAGCTGCTTTTTTTTTTCACATTATGCATTATATGAATGGCCACGGAAAATGAGTTTGTTTATACTGAGAAATTAGTTAATAATTTGAAAATCTAGCAAAATGAGACAATTCGCATCTTTCTTTTGAAATAAAAACAAGTAGATTGATTTACATACCTTCCTGTTCATGTGCAAAAGTTTAGTAAAGCTAACATTTTTTTAAAAAAACTAAAATTGCTTAGACTTGGATGATAGCATTAGTATAATATGTAAACAGCATATGTTGTAGTTTCAATATAACTTGCTTATTTAGTTAGATAAAAACACAAACTACACATTAGTAACATTTCTAGATAGTTATTTAAATTATATGTTTTGTTTCAGGTATAATAAATTGCATGTGTCGACAAAAAAGACTATCGAAGGGAAGTATGCCATCATCAAAAGAAGTTTTGTGTGCCTATCAATTGGCTTGAACTGTCACTTAAAGCGAGTACCATCAATAATTTGTGCTTGTTTTGTTCTGCACTACTTATATATATGTCTAGGTCAGAATATTCTATAATTTAATTATGTGTCAAGACTTTGTAATCTTTTAATGTAAATAAATGTTTACCTTATCACAACTTTTATCATATTTAATGTTTACATTTACAAATTGTGTACATATTCTTATATGTATGTTGCATGAATGCTACTTATTTTCAAATTTTACAAAATACTCATAAATTATAGATGTAATATTCTACATACTGAACATATTTTAAAAACTCGAAGAGTAAAATTAAATGATTTTAAAATTTTTGAGAATATACTTCAGAAAAATTGTATTAATTTCAAAAGAAATGTTTGCATTTTACAAAGGACATTATGAAACAGAATGAGCTGAAAGTATACTTATATTCTTATTATACTTTTCTCAAGAAAAAAAAATTGTGAGTCGCAAAACATTTTAATACAATCCAGCTGCTGTCAAAATTTGAATGTATTTCTCTTATATTACCTTCGATATCTCAAATCCTCACTTATGACAACTGAATCAAATCTATTATAGTGCTTGTTTTTTTCCATTTTCTGTAATAACTGGATAGTTATAAAGAGTGTTTTTTTCCAGGTATAGATGTTTAAGTTGGCATTAATTTCCAAGATGGCGACCGATTTAACAGCTGTCAAGTGATTTATTCTCAGTTTGGTTTGGCAATTCATCAAAACGATCATCAAGCAAGGCGTAGATTCGTCGAATGGGCCCAAAACGAGATTGCCGTTGTTCCCGATTTTCATAAGCGAATTTTGTTTAGCGATGAAGCGGTGGTGAATGGCTACGTCAACAAACAAAACGGCCGCATTTGGAGTGAAGCTAATCCACAAGTGTATGTCGAAACACCGTTACATCCAGAAAAACTGACTGTTTGGTGCGCTTTATGGGCTGGGGAATCCTTCTTCAAAAACGATGAAGGCCACAACGTTACAGTCAATGGTGATCGGTATAGAGCCATGATTACTAACTTTTTCATTCCTGAATTGAACAATCATGATGTCCAGGAGCTGTGGTTTCAACAAGACGGCGCAACATGTCACACAGCTCGTGCCACAATCGATTGATTGAAAGACACGTTTGGTGACCACCTAATTTCATGTTTTGGACCTGTGAATTGGCCTCCAAGATCTTGTGATTTAACACCGCTAGACTATTTTCTGTGGGGCTATGTAAAGTCATGGGTCTATGCGGATAAGCCACAAACGCTTGACCATTTGGAAGACAACATTCGCCGTGTTATTGCCGATATACGGCCACAAATGTTGGAAAAAGTCATCGAAAATTGGACGTCCAGATTGGACTACATCCGAGCCAGCCGTAGCAGTCCTATACCAGAAATCATATTTAAAATGTAATGCCACAAGATTATCTTTGGAATAAAAAAAAATTCATGTCAATCGAATAATACATCGTTGTTTTATTGCAATTTAAAGTTCTATACCTCTAAAAAAAAACACCCTTTATTTGGGGAAATAATACTTATACACTGCTTTTTCATAGGAAAACCATTAAAATTTTTGCTGCGCTCTTTTTTTTCTTGAGATACTATCATTATCTTCAGCCAATATTGATTTATAATGATCTGTTTAAGTTTGAAATATCACTCTTTCTATATATCGCATTTCATATCATATACAAGATAAAATGCATCCATGTGAAGCAGTCGTATTGACAAATCAAGGAAAAACATACATAAAATTTGTTGTTGTGTGTTGAAATTTCAAAACACATATAGGAAAGTAAAGAAATACTAATGAGTTAAAATGTAAACATTACTGTAATGGAGCAGCGAAAGGCACAGTTAACAGGATATGATGTTTCAGAGGCAGTTAATTTTGAAAACTAGAAGTGGGGAATGCATTTCAAAATCATCTGTTTAAAAATGAAAGTGGTGGCACTTTGCATATGATTGTAAAATTATAATAACTAAAACTTCAATGAAATCAGCAAAGTAGCCTCTATTTTTTAGGATCAAAATATGCAAAAGTTCCCTTAACATTAGATTTTTTTATGTTTGAAGTTTGTCAGATATATTATAATTTGATGCATGTAAATAAAACACATTATAAAATCTAGACTTCTAGGACTCAAATATTTTATAGATATATATGTGGGAAAAAGATGCTTCACAACTTATACACTGAACAGTTAAATTTAAGAATGCATTTTCATAGTTACATACAGGAAAATAATGATTTGAGAATTGTTATTATTTATTTATTTATTTTTTGGTAAATTAGTAAGAACCATGCTGATATTTATGAGATTTACTTAATACATAGTTTCAACCTATTTCCCATCATAATACTTAAATTGTTTATCATTTAATATACTATTGTAAGGGATCTCGAACCACCTGCAGATACCCCGATTGAAATTTTAGTACTACAATTAGAGCTGAAAAACGAAGATTCAACACCGAGCATTGAAGCAGGACCACGTTGCCTAGCTGATTTTGTCAAATTAAATGTTGTCGCAAATTATTTCTCTAATTTTTTTTGTGTTTTTATAAATTTAACAATTTTTGTTTTTAAAATATCAATACAAATTTTTGTAATAAAAGTTATTTATTCTGTGTTGACATTGATTTTGAAAACATATTTGTGGGCCATCTTTCAATATAGATAATAATTTCTCCTGGAACTCAGTTTTAGCTTCTTTCTTCCATCTCCATATATTTTATGAATTGCTGATGCTTAACTTTTATGCAAGCAGCAGCAGATGAGCTGTTGGCTTTTTAGCATGTTTTCTGAACACTGTTAAGGTGTCCTTGAGAGTTCTGGCTGTTCTTGGAGTTGCCTTTATATTGGCTTCATCTGTTATATGATTTTCTTTATTCCTGCATTTTGTAATCTGTTAAACAAAAATTGCATGTTTAAGAGGAATACAAACTAGTTCTTAAATCAGAAAAAAACCTATGAATATCCACTTGGTCAAATAAAAAAAAATCCTTTTGTTTCAGATAAGTAACACCTATTTTGTGTCTTGATTCACAATAAATTAAAAGTTTATTATTGCAACTACTCAATGACAGTAGTTTACTTTATACTAAACAGGTTGATGGATTTAAAAGTAAATGATCACTTGGATCGAAACTATTATGGAAAAAGCAAAGATGATTTAAATTTTTGAAAAAAAAAACATTTATTAAAATATAACTTTTCTTTTTTTTTATACTAAATTCATAAACTTATTTCACACATGATAATCTGACCACGTTTGTAAGAATGGTCAGATCATAGTAAGAAAAAATATACGTTTCACCAAAAACCAGAAAAAGCTATGAAGACTTATCTTTTGGCACCGACAGCTCATTAACACAAATAATCAAATATTTTTTATCTAATCTATTTGTCATGAAAGTTTTGATAAATTTTATATTAATGCATTTGAGTAATAAAATATAGGTTGACACGTTAATATATTTTTGAGATTCTATTTGAAAGAAAAATATTATAGCTTTTAGTATAGGTAGAAGAAAGTTTTTTTACTTCTCTCTCTCATTTCTACTGGACCAGTTAAACATCTACAGCAAACTTTCTTTAATATTTTTTTGAATGTTACATAATACTATTTAATCAGTAGTTTGAAAGAAACTTATGAAACATTTCAAAACAGTATTTTAATTTTTAAGAACAAATATGCTTTATTCTTGTTGAGACAGCCTCTCTGGGAAGTGGGCATTAAATAACAGCTTTCAATTTTTTATTGACAAAGATTTAATTAAAATATGTAATAACTAGAGAATTTTACTTACTTGAAATTTCGATTTTGGTACTGTAGCTGTTAAATGGCATAGACATTGGTAACGTCAGTATCAGCTCCAAAAACCTCATTTCAAAGCCCGTCTCTATTCCATTTCTTTAGACATTTCACCACACTCTGTTTTCCCCCTTTTTTGGCAAAGAACGCTGCATTTTTTTGGTTGAATTTTTTAAAAAAATTTAAATGACTCATTGACGGATTTGTTGTGCCATCGTGTCATTAGATTGCCGTGCTATTTCACTATACGCTTCGTATTTTTTTATTATTTTCTATAAAATACCAGTGTTCCTTTTCTAAATTAGCGTAAAATAAACTTCGATAGTATTCATTTTGAAAAATAAACATTGAAAAGAGACGAATATGCAACTCTCTTCTGTTCAGATCGCGAAAAAGAAGTCACAGGGTTTACTTCGACCAATGGGAATCGTCCAATAACCCCAGGTTAAGAAACCCAGAGTCAAGTAACTGGAGGTCGAAAAACCTGGGGTTGACTGCCGGTTACTTAACTCCATGTTTCATCGCTGGTTCAGGTTAGCGGTGAATACGAGGGTTAGAAAACTAGCCCCATTTGGAAAAGAAGGAAAAAAAAACCTGTTACACTGTCCCCCACTGAAGAGTCATAAATTACCATTCATCAATGGAACATACGGGGAAATTTCATGTATCCATCCGCAAGAAGGCGGAGTTACAAGTTTACTTTCCCCCTCTTACCACATGTGTAATGCTGATTTAATAATTACACGCAAAAAAATTAATTTAAAAAGTTCAAAGTATGCGCGTTTGAAAGAGCATAAAAAAAAAAAATTTTTACTGCTTTTACTTTTTTTATCCGATGAGTTAAAATATTTTTATGATCGTTTTAATGCACTACATATGAATTTTCAGATCTTTAAATATTACTTAAAAATACTTAGAATTTTTTTAAAAAAATCGAAATAATGGAAGAATTTAATTTTTTTTTTTCGCTTTTTTAGATGCATTTTATTCCATGTAATTGAAAGCAATATCCTAGATGTAAATATACGAGAAAGAAACTCCATAGGATTAACATTACACTCGAGATTTCGTGGTGGCGTATCAACAAGGCTTTTAACCATTTCAAATTCTCTAACCCCCGGAGTAAATAAGATCGCCCCTTCCGGTTGTATTACCACTTGTTTAACTAGGTCTCACTCATTCCCGCATTCCTTTGCGCGCTTTCATGTGAGCCTGGCGATTAAGAATTACTCCAGCTGTAAGGTTTAAATATACTGAAGATATTAAAAAAAAATTATTTCGGAATTAGGTAAGTTAATTAATTGCATTTTCCTTTTTTTTTATTTTCGTAAAAAAAATTAATTAATTGAAATATTTTAGGAATATTTCTGCGACACGTGTTTCTTTTAAAATGTTTAACATCTTGACATTTACTTCTAGTTGATAAACCATTTTCCAGATAATTTTTTCCGGTATAAACACATTTTAAGTTTAGTTATTTTTCAACAGTCAACAATATTTTGTTTATTTTCGAAGTTATGTATAATTTGCTGTTTTATCGTTCGCCTTTTGGGAGCATTTTTGATGTTAGAATTGGAATAACTAAGCCTATTTTTTACTACTCGATATGCTCTTGGCAAAAGGCAACTAATTCTTAGTACAAATATTAAAGAACGTATATTTATATTTTTATAAATAAACTATTTTATTAATTCATTACAATAAAGAATATGAATGCACATTTATATATATAATGTTTATTTTCTAATTTTTTATGTTATTTTCTGAGTTACCTAACAAAGAAAAAAATTGTAGCTTTTCTTTCAAATATGTTGTCGATGTCTTTGAATCAACAAGTCCCTTATTTCTCAAACTATTGTATGTTTTGAACTTCATGACTTTATTACGAATATCTGTTTTTCTCTTTCATGCCAAAAAATGGCCAATTTAAAGTAACTGGAACATAAACGTGGAAAAATGAATGTAATATAATTTTTGAAAAAATTCCGATTTTTTTTTTAAATTAATGTACATTTCGCAAATCCCTTTTCTCATAAATTATATAAATATATGAAAACTAATCTGATTTCTACCTTATTCCATATGAAAACACTGTTAATTGGTATTTGGGGCTGTATGAATTTGAAGCATTATACGATTAAGAAAGAACTTATTTTTGTTAATTTTATGTTTTGCAAATTAAAAATGAAGAATATTTATGGGGAATTTAAATCATTTTCTTTAAATTTTTTTCAGAAATTCATTGATTATTCTTAAACTTTGTATATTTTGAATTACAGTCGGACCACTATCTTAGGAATTTCTATTTTGCGATGTTTTTCCTGCAACCATGAAAATTTTATGATTTTCTTTGTTCAATAACTTCCAAATAGATATATGCATTTTCTTGAGAACAGGGCCGGCGCTAGGGGGGGGGCAAGCCGGGCCCCTTCCCGGGGCGGCATCCTTTAGGAGGCGGCAAATTGGCTGTAAAATTAACTAGTTTGTGAAGAAAGTAAACCAAGATTCATTTAAATCTTATGAAAAATTAATATGTTGAACTTTAATAATATATATAAATGTACATTAATGTGGGGCGCTGGTCAGGAATGGCACTTCGTTTATGATTAAGTATAGATTTAATTACTCGTACTTATTTACATGCTATATACAATGCAGATAATTATACAGTCCGTCATTAACACGCGAAGTATTATCGTCTTCGTCTTTAATCCATGTAAATGGCATCTCTGCTCTCCGTCTTTCTCAGTCCGTCATCTCGTTTAGCTGGGCTTTTGAAATGGAGCACCTAGCCCGCTAGGGCTTTAATCTCCTATCCGATAATGATGAGACTTGAATTGAATATTTTGTCATCTCGTTAATAATTTCCGTCATCTCGTCCATGCCTACGTCTTCCTTCAATGGCGTCGCAACTCGTTCTCTTTGCGTCGGCTCCCGTCACGTCGAGCGTCTAACCACTGGCAGGCTCCCAAAACACTCAGTGCGTTCGTGAGCATGAGGAGTAGAATAATTGGAGTGGCTTGGAAATAGCAGCTGGCACCACATTAATATATTTATATTTACGAATTTTTAAGGATTTAAAAGTCAAAATATTTCAAATTCAAAGAAACCGCTTTGAAGCACAATAAATTCCCACTTAAAAATATCTTAAAACGTAAACAAAATCACTCTTTTTATTATAATTTAAATAAATGGACACACATCAAAGTGCAGTAAAAGAATTTTTTAGCGAGTGACTTAATTTGTCGACACATGTATGAAAACGCGGGTGGCCGCGAAAAATCAGTCCTGACAAGCTTTCACCCGCTTTTAACCGTGACTATAAAAGGAAAAAAGGCAGTTCTATTGTTTTATTTATGGAATAATTGCCTCGCAGATTGGTTGCTAGTGAAGTAAAATGCATTATAATGCAATTACTATTTGCCGGGCCTTTTTTAAACTTGTGTTGTGTTATAAAAGTAAGGTGAATAGAATAATTAAAAAATATTCAGTTTTTCTCAAGAAGTATTTAAATATAGCTTCTACATGATATTTCTTTTTAAACAAGGCTTTTCCATGTGTTTTTAACCGACTTCAAAAAAAGAGGAAGTTATCAATTAGATAATGTTATTTTTTTTAATGTTTGTCCGGCGATTACTTCGGCATATCTCAGCCGATTTGAATGATTTTTTGTTTGTTTGATAGAGTATGTTACCGGATTGGTACCATTGTTAAAAAGGTGGTTTAAAATGCTATCCCTTAATTTTGGGGATAATATTCAGTGGTAAATCTTAAAATAAATAAAATAATTAAAATTTGGTGCGAATAAAGCCACTAGGGATCCAAATATAAAATGCAAAACTAAAACATTTAAAAAACTACTCCCTTCGAATTTAGAGTTAATAATAAGGTGTGGGGGAAAATTAAAGTTTTCTGATTAAATAAGGTTTACTTTCCAAAAAAAAAAACACACAAAAGGCACCCGATTTTTAAAATATATGGATACTTCAGTGAAGTCGGTTAAAAATAATTTTATACGTTTTAGTGCTTTTTTTTTAAATTTGGTTCTATTTAAGAAAAAAAAAATTTTTAATGGTTTTCAAAAACGCCCAATAGAGAGAATACATCAATCCATTGGTTTAAAACAATTGGTCTTCAAACTGTTTTTTACGGAATCCTGGGGTTCTACGAGACAAAATAAAAATTCGAAGAAAAAAAAAAAAAAATGTGTATGCAAAATATTCGCGTCCTCCCGGAAATGACGTCACTCCTGTTCCTGCCTGCCTGCCAGACCACGTAGCCCACTGTAGCCCACTGCACACCCCGCCTGACTTTTCATGCGTTTCAAACGGAGAAAAAGCGCTTGGTTAGCGAAAATGATTTTCGAGAATTTTCCTCTCCCTCCTGGATATGACGTCTACTAAAGCTAATATTGACATGACTAGAATTTCCAGCACCCCCATGGTTTGTGAGAAACCTGGATATGACGTCGTGCGCAACTCTTCCTCCCCCTATACCCTGCGGGTGATTCTCCTTGCCAGCTTTCCCCCCGCCTGTGGGGATTTTCCCGCAGCCCTGAGCTGCCAAACGCAAACATCTACTTCCACTGTTGTATTTTTTTTCTTTACAGAAACTCAAACGGAGAAAAAGCGCTTGGTTAGCGCTGGCGCTCCATAAAGCCGATTCATTCTCGTCTAGACCGTGGCTTGCTTTGTCACGGGATCGAGCCCAGTACCACTAAAGACCCGCCGTGTAGGGCAGCGATGCACGTTAAATCTGTCGAGAGCTGAAACGTCCTCCCGTTGGTGTGGTGTGGTAGTTAGGAGAGGGGGGTGCCAGCTCAGGTGTCGTCCACGTCACTTGACCATGGTTCAAAATTACGTGGTCCGTCGCCAAAAGCCCTCGTGTAGCTGAACAGTGCGACGTTAATATTCAATCAATCAATCATTCTCGTCTATGGAGTCCAAGAGTATTTTTTAACGAGTATTCATTAGTATTTAAAGCCATGTTTCCCAACGCTGGTCCCATGGGGAAGGGAGAGGGGACGATAGAGAAGAATTTCGGCATCCGGTTCCTTCTCTTTCAACTAATTTCTTACAACCAATACTGCTTTGTATGCGTAAATTCGGGGACTAATGAAAGAGATAAATTTTGGCAAAGATTAGTGTCAACAAAAGTGATAAAAAACACGGTCAAGTTTTATGAATGAAAAGAAAGGGGCAGAATGACCCTGGGAAAAAGAACCTTATTTCGAAGAAAACTGAAGGAATCTTGTGTCAATTTGACTTTTGAACTAATTCTTTAAGCTTCCTGTGCTTATGCAGACAAGACAAAGTCGTACAACAAAAAAGGTAACAATATTTTCATTTTCAAATTCTCTTTTAGATTTTTAAGGTTTAATGTCCAGGAATTTTAATCATTGCATAAGATAAAGTGAAAAAAAAATTATTTTGCTGCATTTGTGTGTGCATTTTTTAATTTAATTTATTTATTTACTGTTTTACTTACATAAATATAAATGTCATCAGTATAGTAGAATATTTTCATGTTGATTAACGTATTTAAATATGTGTGTTTTCATAGTTTGAATGTACTGTACTCGTCTTAAAACAGTTTCAATTGGCATTGTTATTCAAATGAAAAAAATATCATTTCTCACTTGTATAAAAATAAATTCTTTATTCGCATATAAAGGACGATAACAGTTCATTTAAAATGCAAAACGTTAATGAGCTTTTGAATACATTATTTACCATACATGAAGAATCCTAACAGCAATAGCTCGAAATTGAAATATAACGTAGTTATATTTATTATGATGATTTTGTTTTATAATCGTTATATATTGCGGTAATTTTGTTTCGTGTAATAAATGAACTAGTCTATAACTGCTAAATATTTAATTTATAATGCTTCCAATTGTTAAAAGAATTTCCAAAGAAAAAAATAAGTTAATTATAATTATATAGACACTTTATTTTCTTTTATTGAATGTGACATGCGAAATAAACATGTAATTTTTCTAATATATTCTAAGACGGTTAAGATAGGCATTATTTTGTAAGATTAAATTTGAAAAACTTGAACAATATTTTTTTTTTTTTTTTGTTATTGCCATTTTAAGAGGAATTTGCACAATACCTTTTTAATTAATATGTTTTAAACGGACAATTTGAAGGAATATGTAATGTAATATGTGTATAATTAATTATTAGATGCTACTAATAATTAATTATACACATATAATTAATTAGTAGCAGATATATTATTAATGCTACTAATAAAGTTCATCAAAATGCATGTTTCGAAAAAAATTTAAAAAGTGAGTTAATAAACTATCTACAGTTAAATATGAAGAAACTTTTAGAAAATATTTAAAAGACTAGATTTTAAACCTTAAAAGTACAAATGTTTTAAAAAAATACAAATATTTAACTCAATGCAAAAACATCCTTTAAATTAATTGCAGAATTTCAGGCATGAATTTTAAATTTCGAATGACGATTATTAAATAGATAATTAATTTGAATATATATCAAAATAAAACATAGAATTAGCAACCCTAATAAGCAAACAACAATGACTTTAAGCCTGAATAACTTCCAAAGCATTTTTAAAATTAAGTTTCAATTTTATTAAAATATGTTTTATTTGTGATTAATACATAAAACCTTTAATTCTCAATCGTTTAATTGCAACGATACAAAATACTGGGAAATCCAATTTTAATATCTTATCAAAAAAGTTTCAGAACATATCACTCATCCAAGACATAAACGAGAAGCTCTTAATCAGTGTTCCGTAGAACACTGGTGCACCAAAAATTAAAAAGTCGGTGTTTTCAGTTTGCATTAGTTTTTATTTACTCTGTTTCATTTTACTATTATATATCTCAAAAATCCTTTAAAACGTATTTT
The DNA here is from genome assembly GCA_019973935.1 of Trichonephila clavipes. Classification (NCBI taxonomy): domain Eukaryota; kingdom Metazoa; phylum Arthropoda; class Arachnida; order Araneae; family Nephilidae; genus Trichonephila; species Trichonephila clavipes. The sequence goes on along the minus strand of BMAU01020740.1, from coordinate 19,713 downwards.
TCGTGATTGTGAAAAAGTTTAAAAGTGTTAGTATGTATATTTAAGAAAAAAAATTCTAGTAATAATAGGTTCCAATCTATAGCAATATTTAAAATCTTTAAAAAAGGCAACAATGAAAATGTCAAAATTATGAGAAAAATTTCGAATGAAAAACAGCAGAAAAATTATTTAATTAAAGTTTTATTGTTACAGAACAATAATTAAGGTAAAAGAATATAGGTACTATTTTTTAATTAATTTATTTTTTTTGTTCCTGGTATAAAACTATTTAAATAAAGTGGAAGCAGAATGTTTATTATAGAAATTAAAATATGCTGAACACAATTTATAAAGTAGAAAAGTGATTTCAAACAAAATAGAAATGTGAAAAATTATTCAGAGGTTGTATAATTTTGTTATATTGTAAGAGAAATAAGCTTTTATATATAAATGCACACACACACACATATATATATATATATGTAGGATTTTCCCTTTGAAACATTTGTAAAAAGGTTGAGTCATATCCTTTTCAGAGGACCATAAATCTCAATTTTATTTATTACTGCATTCCGAAGCAGCGCCATCTAGTGAGCTTTCGTAGCTCCGGCTTGAATAATTTTTCGGCAGAGGCCAACTAACCACAGCTTGATCAACACGTCGCGTCTTTACTGCATTTCTGCGTTCACCTGGCTCACCTTGAGATCTGGTTCTCCGTTTGGAAAATCGCTCTCAACAGCTCAAAAACTGAGGCAGTATTCTTCTCGCAAAGAGTCCCACCCCCTGAAATCACTCTTCAAAACCAAAGGATCCCCTGGTCTCATCACACCAAGTATCTTGGTGTATACCTTGATAAAACTCTCACTTTCCGACAACACATCACACAAATTAGAACTAAATTTAAAAATGTAACGCATAAATATTACTCCCTTATCTGTCGCAAGTCTAATTTAAGTAGACGTAATAAACTGCTTATCTACACTCTGATCCTAAAACCTCTCTTAACTTATGCCGCACCAGTCTGGGGTCATGCAGCAAGAACCAATATTAATTTACTTGAAAGCTCTCAAAATTTAATTATTCGACAGATTCTCGATGCCCATTGGTATATGAGAAATGTCGATCTAAGAAGAAACTTTAACATTCCTACTATTAGACAGACTATCCGTAAAATCTCCATTAACTTCTTTAATACAGTAGATGAGCATGACTGCCCGTCTATTCAAGATATTCCAAATTATAACTCCCACTTTTCTGTCAGAAGGCCAAGAGATGTCTTGGTCAACCCCGATTTTGATTAATTTTTCTCTTAATTTTTCGTATTATCTTAATTCTCTCTTAATTTTTTCGTTCTCTGCGATCCAACTCTGTTGAATCGTAGAAGCGCTCTGATTGGTTCCACTTTTCTGATACTACTTATACCAAATTAGCTGAACTTTTGGCTCGGCCAATAGGAATGCTCCCTTCCATTCTCTGTTCATTCTTCCATCTCATGATATTTTTTCCCGCACTTTTCTGATCATGGTTCTTCGCTGCAACCCGATTGGCCAGCTCTGCTCCGCCCACTTTGGGCTCTCATTGGCTCAGATTTGCTAGCTCTTAAAAGAGCTTTTTGTTTTAATTTTCTTGTATAACATTAATTTAAAAGTCATACACAATTTTTAAAACTTATTATAATAATCTTTTTAAAATGGGCATTGGTAAATTTTCACAGTCACTTACATTCCAGGACAGGAGGTTAGAGTCCGGAAGGACTAAGCACTCCAATAAAACGTGCAACGAGCGCCCAGCGCGGCACCACCAGTCCTAACATCCAATAATGAGAAAGGTTTATTTCCCCGTCTTCTAAAGGTATTACTCAACTTTTAATTAACTTAATTCCTGCATGTCTTTCTCTTTGTAATTATTTTTTTTTGTAAATATTTTCCTTTAACTTTAAATAAATTCTCTTTTTTACTTGAACGAAGTATTTGTGTTTAAATGACTTAGATTCATTTAATTCATCACTCACCCTTAAACACTTACCCCTAGACAAACCACCTCCCCAATCTAAAATCCCGCCTTCTGAAGAGTTATTTTTATTCGAAGATTTATTCGGACTCCCATATATATATATATATATATATATATATATATATATATATATATATATATATATATATATATATATATATGCATACATACTTCAGCTGCATTCACTGTACTATTTTTATTATTTAAGTTACGACGTAAAATTTATAACGTTACTTTTTACTTTGTAAGTACAACAATCAGAAATTTTTTTTTTAAATTAGATATATTTTGTATTCATAGAATATATGAATACAAAATCTATATAAAATCAATATATGTATCATGGAAACAACAACAAAACTCCCTAAAACATACATAAAAATATTTTTAAAAAAAATGAAGAAAGCATTCTGAATTACCACTTGCATATCGATTCCAAGTCGCACCCCAAATACTCAACAAGTTTTTGTGAAGATATAAAAAACAGTTTTAAAAGGTTTATCGATATCCGACATTTACGAAATTAAAAAGATTAAAATGAGAACGAATAAGAAGTAAATAATTAATTTATTTTACCACTATTAAAAACTTTTAAATACACGCATGAACCTGTAACTGCTCTAACCACCAGTATCATGCTTAATTTCCCCCATCCAACGAATATTTTCCCACTTTCAATTCTAAGCATCACCCTATTTTCAGTAGTATAACATTATAGGGGGAGGGGAGGAATGTGGCTTTGATTCGAATACGGTAGTAGTGGAAGGAAATCAAGATAAATCGAATGGATTGTGCGTTGAATGTGAAAAAGTTGTTTGTAGCAGTAGTTTAAATCCAGCCAAATTATAAAGACATTTGGAATTAAATCATCCATATCTACATAATAAAACTATTGAATATTTTCAACGTAAACTTGGAAAATCTAATGAATAAAAAGAACACTTTTTCTAAATACATGTTTTTGTGATAACGAAGCATTTCCTAGGGCTCCTTTTCGAATTAGTTATCGAATCGCTAAGGAGGGTGAAGCCTACACTATTGCCGAAAAATTAAAGCCTTGTCTCCTAGATGTAATCTTTTGCAAAATGGGGGATAACTTCGCGTTTAAGATATCAACAGCATTCCACTTTCAGATACTACAGGGGTAAGGTGAATAAAGGAAATGGCACAATACTGTGAGCATGTACTTTTATGTCGATTAAAGTCAACTTCTCATCGTTTTACGTAGCAATTAGATGAATTCACAGAAGTTGCTGGTTTAGCAATTTTAATTGTATTGGTTCGATATGTTTTCAATTCTTCGATCCAAGAAGATGTACTTTTTTGTAAGCCACTCGTAGGAAGAACAACTGGGCAAGCAATTTTTAAACTGATTTATTCTTACATGCAAAATCTTTATTAGGGCGAGAAAAAAGAGCTATATCCCGAATTATGTCAATAGCTCCCCACATTGAACATTCGCGCTGTTCTCTTCATCGACATCAATTAGTTGCAAAGAGAATGCCAAAAACGTTAAAGAATGTTAAGGACGAAGCAGTTCAGATAATTAATTTTATATAAAAAAAGAACTGAATTCTAGATTATTCAGTTTATTATGCAAAGAGCTATATAGTACACATAAAACCTTGTTGCTACGTACGGAAGTGCGATGATTATCGTGTGGTAAAATTTTAAACCGATTTTTCGAATTGAAAGTTAGAATCTTTTTAACTGAGCGTAAGCATAAATATAGTCAAAATTTAAACGATGAAATATGGTTAGAGCAATTAGCATATTTGGTAGATATATTTACAACTTTAAATGAATTTAGTAAATCTCTCCAATGCCTTAAAGTTAATATAATTAAATTGAACGACAAAATCAAAGCTTTAATTTAATAATTAAATTATTGGGAATCTTATGTGAAAATTAGTAATATGCATTGTTTTAAAAATTAAAGGATTTTCTTATTGAAAATGAAATAAATTTGAATGACGATGTTAAAAATATAATTCAGGAGCATCTTTTACAGCTAAAAACTACTATCCGGAATTACTTTCCTCAACAAGAAGAATCACATAACTGGATTAAAAATCCATTTCTATATTTCAGTAAAAATCAAGATGCATCACTGCTTGAACAAGAACAACTGATTGAACGATCAACAGATTCTATGTTGAAATGTAGATACAAACGAGAAGATCTTGATTTTTGGCTAAAAATTCACAAGGAATATTCTCAAATTTCTACGAAAGCTACAAAAGCCTTAATGCCCTTTGTTGCAACATATTTGACGAAAAATCCTTTTCAACATATGTTGGAAGAAAAACAAAATATAGGAATAAGTTAGATGCTGAACACATACACACACACACATGAAATGCGTTTACAAATAACATCAGTAGAACCCGACTTTAAACTTCTGTCCAAAACAAAGCAAGCTCATCCTAGTCATTAAAATTGAAAACTTTATTTATGAATAATTTCATTTTGTAACACTTTTTTCAAATTTTATTGTAATATAATAGAAGAATAAACGTTTTTTTTTTCATTATATGTATTACCTAGAATATTCTATTGTTTATGATACCAGGTTCCCAAAATAATTTTGTGCTCGTTAGTGCAATATTTTGCAGAACTAAATAGTTTTCTAATGGAAAATGCAAATTTTTCGTTTGTAAAAAGTGGCACAGGAAAAAAAAATTATAACGAAACATGTTTAAAAAAAAAAAAAAAAAAAAAACTGCCAACACCTGTAAGAAAATATTTTTCAGAAGCGAAAACCATGCATGATTAGATAAAAGTCCGTTCGAGTGTTATGACTTACCAGTGAAGGAGAAGGAGCAGAGTTTATTGACATACCGAAAGATCCAACTTCAAAATTTCAATTTAAGGAAGAACAGCTCTGAATTTTTTAGGTTGAAAATTCAGGCAGAATACACAAGAAATTCTCAACAACTATAAAGATTTTAATGTCATTTACAATAACATATTTAAGAGGAAAATATTTCTCAATAAGTGGCTTCAAAATAAAGCGCAGAATATAAAATGCGACAACATTAATTTCAATAAACCTCGAAAGTTTGTATGAAAAAAACTCCAGCAAATATATATATCCCAGGTAAAAAAAAAATCAGTAGAAGAATAAGTGACACCTAAACCTCAAATTAATGTTATTAATGAGTAAGTTAATATTAGATTATAATCATTAATATTACATAATTATTAACGTTATATTAAAAAAATAAAAGCAAAAATGCAATACTTTCCTTTAATTAACGATACGTAAGTTACACATGTTGATCTACTTTATTATATCAAAATATACTTTAAAAATGGAATGTGGTTCCACGAAAACACCGTAGAGTCTTAAGGGTTCCACGAGTCGGAAATTTTGAAGAGACCCCTGGTATAAGTCAAGGTCTTTCTAAAATTATTTGCGAAATATTTTTTCCTTTTAAAAAACAGAATATAATTTGCTTTTTAAATTTAAATTTGGATAAGTTTGATAAATTTGTCGACTTTATTTAGGGTATAGTGTTAAAAAATATAGTTTCTAGTCTATGGCTGACACTTAGGTTTTAATCAAACCTTGAAGCTCTTATGAAGATTTGATTAAATCCGAAACGCCAGTCATAGATTATAAAGTGCTTTTTTTTTACATTTTACCTTAAACAAAGCCAACAAAATATCGCCTTATAACATTCAAAAAACACTCGAAACCGCCTCTGTTTCGTTTAAATAAAACAATGATTGTTTTATCGAAACATTTTCTTAATTTTAATTGTTTTCGATTTGATGGACGTAAAAGGTTATCGGGGTCTCAGTATAAAAGAAAAAGAGTCGAAAAGCAAGTTCAAATTAAAAAGCAGGCTGGAGGTCTGTTAAGTTATCTACAAGGCATGAGAAGGAACGATGATGATACAGGAATATTAGAAGCTGCTTTTCAAATCTTAATTATGAAGCCGATCAAGATACCAGGAACCCATTACCAAGAATTTTTCCAGTGGAGCTTACACCAAAAACATACAAAGAATCTACTCCTGGGACGTCCACTGAACCAACTCTAGGGACGTTGTGACATCTTCGATGGGTGTGAATTCCCATCTTCCGATTCACAATAGGTTTTATGGTTTCACCAGCTGGTCAAGGGCAAGTTCTACGTCATCGATTGTCCCTGCATTTTTATGATCAACCAGCTGTGGAGTGACCAGTGCACGTGGCCATGGGGCCATTGTTTATTGTCTAAACTCAGGGAGTGGAGACAGCAGACGGGTCTCCATAATGGACTTAAGAGTTCGGCGCCCCCTTGACAATAGGCGAAGTCTATCTTAAAAATAATCATGTTGTCTTTTTCTAGTGTTGTATGAAGGGGATACTAGAAGCAGGTGGCGTGATGGACAAGTGTGTCCAGATGTGGACAAGGAACTATGACGCCTCGGGCCAGACGGCTCGGGTGTGTTTTGGTGTGTTATGCGCCAATAGGACGAGAGAGGTCAAAAGAGACTTTGGTGACCTGCGAAGAAGAAGAGGCGAGGGGTGTGTGGTGAACACACCCCTGGTGTTTAAAAGGGTTCTTTTTCAGGAGAAAGGGGACCGGGAGAATAAAGGAGAAGGAGAAAAGGAAGAGTAGAGCTCGGAAAGAGAAGGGCTGGTCGTTTGAGGAAGCGGAGAGGAGAATCCCAGAGTTTTTTGCTCGGTGATGCTGACCAGGAATCCGAAACGTGAATGAGTAAAAACGCCTTGCGGACTGGACGGAGATAAGCAACTTCAAAACGGGGTCACCATACTGGCTTGGCATGGAAATTATCACAACTTCTTAATCTAACTTAAATCTATTTTCCTATTGGAGAAAAAAATTAAAAGTATTTTTTTACTCCCACAACCTTGCTGTGATGTATTATTTTCACGCTACCGTCTGACGACGTTACAACGTCTACTGAACCAACTCTAGGGACGTCTACTGAACCAACTCTAGGGACGTCTACTGAACCAACTCTAGGGACGTCTACTGAACCAACTCTAAGGAGACGTCTACTGAACCAACTCCAGAGATATCTAAAGAGACATTTGGTACAATAACAAATTCAGATCCGAGTTCCTGGCCAACTAGCTAGTCTTAGTAAGGTATGCATCCATTGACAAATACAACCCCAAGGAGGTTTCCATTAAAATTAATGAAAGCTTTTTAGGCTTTCTTCCGGTTGAAAGATCGACTGTCTATGAACTTTCAACTCTAATACTAAAAAGACTTGAAACATTGGGATTGAATTTGCAGGATATGAGGAGACAGACTTTCGATAATGGGGCCAACATGAGAGGCAATAAATCAGGAGCACAATCTAGAATAAATGCGTTAAATCCAAGAGCATTTTACCTTCCATGTAGTAGCAACTCATTAAACTTGGTAGTTAATGACATGGCAAAAGCATCCTTCGAAGCCGCCAAATTTTTAAATATAGTCCAAAAAATATATCTATTTTTTTCCTCATCAACTTTTCGATGGACCATATTATTGAAATATGTTCACGGACTTACTTTGAAACATCTAAGGGATACTCGCTGGGAAAGCCGAGCAGAAGCATTAAAACCACTAAGGTATCAATTAGGAGGGATATACGATGCTTTACCCGCTGTTTGTAATAATTCGGAGATTGACAACTCTATAAGAGTTGAGGCTTCTGGACTATTAAATTGTGTTAAACAATTTAAGTTCTTATGTTGCATTGTGATTCGGTATAAAATCTTAAATTGTATCAATCCTATAAGTAAGCTCTTGCAGACAAAAGACTATGATTTACCATCTGCTATGGAGCTCTTGAAAAATTGTAAAGATTTTTTCAAAGATCTTAGATCGGACACAGCCTTTAATGAAATGCTTTGCGATGCTCGAGAACTCGCTGACGAAATTGATATAGCGGCTAATTTTGAGCTCACCCAGCCACGTCGTTGAGTTCGAAGAAGAAATGTTAGTTTCGACTATGAGGCACGAGATGATCCGATAGAAGATCCTACTTTGAAATATAGGGCAGAGTTTTATTTTTTCACATTAGATAAAGCTATCAATGCACTTGAATCCAGGTTTGATTTGATCAGTACCCACAGAAGCTATTTCCAATTTTTATACAATATTTGTGATTTAAAAGATACTCCTCAAAACCACGTACTAAAGTATTGTAAAGATCTATAAACAGTGTTAACTGATGGGAATTCATCAGATATAAACGTGCTGGACCTGGCAGACGAGATAGTAGCAGTTTCGGCTTTGCTAAATAAAAAAGAAAGTCCAATCGAGATTTTAAAAATCATATCGAACTTGGATTTTGCTCCAAATCTCAGTATAGTTTTAAGAACATTCCTTACTCTCCCAATAAGTGTGGCAAGTGGAGAAAGGAGTTTCTCCAAATTAAAATTAATTAAAAAAATTTTACACTCCACAACTACAGAGGATCGGCTAAACGGCTGGCAACAATAGCCATTGAACATGAACTGGCTGAAGAAATTGATGTTAAAGAAATTATTAAAAAATTCTCAGAATTAAAAAGTAAGAAAAAACACATTTAAGTTCAGCTGTATTAAACTGTTAACTATTTAACTGCTGTCGGTTTAAATGTATTTTTGTTATGTAATTAAATTTTAATATTTAGGGGTTCTATAATTTGCTTTAATATTTTTTTAATATCTGTATTTTAAAATTATATGCTAGAAGTGACATTTTTTCTGTTCAAAACTAATTTTAATTTAATGCCAAAATCATAAATTAGTATTTTTGCTAATCAAAACAACATTATTGATAGCAATACTTTTACTCACGTTTTATTTTACCATTAAGTGTGGGAAGAGTTTAGGTTATCTCTTTTAATTTTTGTTATAAAATGGCGGCATTTTACCTCTTTGCTCGGGGCGGCGAAACTGCTAGCGCCGTCCCTGTTGGGGGAACGAAACTTTTCTCTTGTGATTTGATATTTTTTGTACTTATTTTTAAAATATTTCTGGACATTTCAAATTATTCTCTTTTCGAACAAAATTTAAGAAGATTAATGACCTTGAACAGGTTTTATCTGGTGCCTAACTAATGGAGAGTGATAAAAACTGTCACAATTCTCTGAGTATTTAATTTTTCAAACAAAAACTCGAACAAAATTAACGGACTATATCAGTAAGTGAATTTAAGAACCCATATAGTATGTATGCTTAAAATTACTGTTTATAAAATAACGCATGCTTGAAATTTTACTTGCAGGCTTAAAATTAGAAAATGTCATTAAAATTAATTAGTTTTAACAAAATTATTTTTTTCTTAAGTTGAAAATGCAGTGTATTTCTGTGCGTGGACAATGGGGTTTTTTTTACCTTCCTTTCTTTTCTTGCAGATTTTTTTTAATGGGTAAGATAGATAAAAGAAAAAAGATATTAATTAACAAGAAAATTGTGTGAATAATTACTTTTTTAATTATTTAAAGTGTTTGTAAATTTAAAATTTGTTTTACTTGTGGTTTGTAAAGTGTATTGAAAGAATAATCTCAATTTAACGAATTTTCCGCATAACGAGCATTTTGTTGGGATTTAGTGACTTCGTCATATAGAGTGAATGAATATTAACGTTGCACTATTCAGGTACTCGAGGGCTGGCGACGGACCTCGTCATTTTGAACCCTGGTCAAATGACGAAAACGATACCTGAGCTTGCACCACCTTCTCTTAACTTTCACTGCTTGGAGAATGTTTGAGTTCTCGACAGATTTAACGTGCATCGCCCCCCTGCACGGTGGGTCTTCAACGGTACTAGGTTCGAACTCATGGCACGCAAGCTACAAGTCGTTACCTTGACTACTAGGCTGCCATGGCCACCTTTGTTAAATAGAGGTTCGACTGTATATCATAAATTGTCATTTTATTATGAATATTCATGTTTTTCTTTTTCATGCCAAAAAAAGGGCTTATTAAAAGTAATTGAAACGTTGACAGGGAAAAATGAATTTAATATTCATAAATTTTAAATAATTCTCAGTTCCTTAAAGCATAATTTTATTCTTTTGTTCTCATATATGTTTAATTCTATGCGTATATATGAAAAACTGCACTAAATTCTACCTTCTCTTTATGAGAAATCTAATCGGTATTTAGGATTGTATGAATTTGAAGCATCCTATGATTGAGAATGTTTGACGTTAAGTTAATGTATTTCGTATATATTGAAAAAAAGTATATAATTGTAGAGGTTTTAACATCACTTACTTTAAATTTGTTTCAGGAATTTATTATTTTGCTTATAATGGATCTTACCGGAGCTGCCCTTTTTGCAAGCGCTGCAGCCGCCGATTGTGAGAATACTAACGATATTCCAACTCCAGGTTGTAGATTAGACCCCGGCCCAAGCCGGTGGATTTACACGATAAAGAAAATCGACAGCGTCCATGTCGTATGATTATGCGGCATTTTGAAAATCTCCAGAATGCTTGCTTGGCTTGGGGGCTTTCGGGAAAATTAAATTCCTAGTACCATTTCGTATCGCTAGAGCTCAGGTGCCTCCCTCTGGGGGGGGGGAGGTGACGAGCGTCAAAATTACATTACGGCGAGTGAATAAGTGAGTGAAAATTTACGTCATACTGTTCAGCCAATAGAAGGCTTTTGGCGACAGACCTTGAAATTTTGAACCATGGTCAAGTCACGAGGACGACACCTGAGCTGGAACCACCCTCTCCAAACTGAAACTCCACACCAACGCAGGACGTTTGTGCTCTTGACAGATTTAACGTGCATAGCTCCTGTGCATGGCTCAAATTCATCACACGCCAGACACGAGACCCTTACCTTGACCACTAGGCTACCACTGTCACATTACATTCCGGTGATTGGTATTCTACCTATATGGTGCCGCCCTAAAAATGATACCTGCTCCTAAGGAATGTACTAGATCTGCAGTGGTAAATATCAATCCGGAGTCCTATTGGGGAAACAAATTATTTGATAGCCAAATACGGATAATTTAGAGCAAAACTGTATGTTATACATATTATATAATATGAGAAAATTTATACATACATTTACAATACGAATTCGGAGTACGTACTCGTTAAATCAGTGGGTCCGTAGTCTTGTGGGCTTATTCACTATCGCAGGAACTGGAGAATATTTCCCTCCCCTTCAGTTCACTTGCAGAAATTGTGGAGGTGGAGATAGAGTTCGTGTCGCCATCTATCGTCCCTTCGGGGATGTTTCACTGAGCTTAAATCGCACTGTCACCTGTATGGTGCTCAAGGCCAACGACAGGCGTACCTCTTGCCCATGCCACGATAAATTTCGTGGGCCTCGTTCTGACTACGTCAGACAGGTGGCATTAGCCACAACAACAACAACAACAATACGAATTTATACAAAAACATTATTTTTATACGTATAAAATATTTTTTCCTTTGTAACTATTTTTTCATCTTTTTTTTTTCTTTTTTAAGATTTAGGGATATTACAACCCAATGTATTCGAACAACACAGCAAATAATTCACCTGATTCGGGAGAAGTATCAAAGATTGTTCCTTCTGTGTCGGTCGAAATCCATGATCTTTCACAACCAATTCCCGAAAAAAGTCCACTGAGCAAAAAGGAAGATATTCCTAACCCAAAAAGTAAAGTTCAGCATGATCCGTAAGTACCAGTACTTGTAGCTTTTATTCACCATTCGTTTTACTTCTCACTAAGATTAGATATATAATATTAGAATTTTAAACTATTTCACATATACATATAAAGTTCAAAAATGCGCCCTTTTCCACTTGTACGTGAGAAATTTTTAACGCGTTCTATTCGAGTCTCCTACTAATCCTCTTGGGGAATTTAGTTAAATACTTTTCCATGGAGATGATTTGGTTTTTTACATTTACTTTTTTAAAAAGTAGATTCTCAAAGGTGCTCGAAATTTCAAGTGCCAGAAACAAGTGAACATTTTATTTTAAACTATAGCAAATAAAAAACTGAACGATCACTCCAATCACGAGTTGTAAAACAATAGAGCAGGGGTGTCCAACCCGCTGCCCGGGGACAGCATGTGGCTCGCCTTGAGTAGTTTAGCGGCCCGCGAGATTCTTTACAACTTTACAAAATTCGACTATTTTGTACAATATATATTTTTAAGTTTTTTTTTTTTTTTTTTTTGTAAAAAATAAATCCCATAACTGTTATTATTTTATCACGTTGCTTCTGTTACTGCGAATCTCTTTTTCTTTCCTAAATTAAATTTATCAAACATAAATCGTGCTCAAACATAACGCACGAAAATCTGCAACATCAATTATGATACGAAAATACACATGCATTGAGATCGACTTGCAAAAACTAAGTGAAAGAGTCGAGAAATAGATATCTCACTTATTAAATAAATTAAACATTATTTGATCATTCATTTTTATTACTATTGTACTTTCTATATTTGTATACATGAAAAACAATGAAAACAATAATAATATATCAGTCTGTTTTAAATTTTCACTCCAACAAATGATTGTAATGGATCCAAATATAATACAAAGATATATATTTTATATGCAGTCCGCAGGATCGTAAAGTTCTTTCGAAGTGGCCCGCGAGGTCATTGGGGTTGGTCACCCCTGCAATAGAGCGTATCCAAAAAGTAGAAGAATTTTTAATTTCAATTAGCAGATTCTAAAACATTAAAATATTCATCAAATTCTGTCGGAGCCTAAGGCGATGGCCAACTCTCCAGAATTACTGGTATCACTGTCCCGGAATGAACTGATGAATTGATTTTATGCAACTACTATTGAAGAGGCAATCGTTGAGTATACGAGTTAATGGTTAAGCGTTGATCGTTAAGCTGAAATCCAAGTGTTCGTAAACAGCGCATCTTAAGATTAATAATTCCCGGTGAATTCATCAGGATGTAGATAAGTAACCAACCTTGGAGTTGACCATGCTATCAGGCTTCAAGAGGGGTCATACCAGGAGCTTTAATCAAGGTAAGTACTTAAGATAATTTAGTTCTCCGCTTTCGAGTTAAGGTTTCTTATTGCTCTCAGAGATAAGTCCCAAAGTTAATTCGTTAAGTGCTGAAGATTCATTAAAATTAGTTGTTTTATGATCATGTCTGCTTCTTCCTCGAATCCACGACCTTCGGGCCGAGACAAATTTTAAGTCCATTTATCGTGACCCGAAGGTCGCAGGTGAAGTTTGGGACTCCGAATGAACAGATAGTGTAACAAAAATAACTAAATTTTATTGGGTTCAATCAATTTACTATCGATCTAGGTTACAAAACGAGGTAGCAATAAAACGAATTGACTACCTTAAATTCCTAAGATAAATAATTTAGCATTTAACTGAATGATTTGATGAAGCAGAAGCCAAGTCTCGACCGCTTTAACTGGATATTCCCGTCAAAAGCTTCTTGACAAGTTCACCAAGGCTTCCGAAACACACTTCCCGAATCACTATAATAACAGCTTAACGACTAACTGTAACACTCACTTTCTAAGGTTTAAATAGCCTCCAAATTAGCATAAAATTAAGCTCTCTTAATGGAAGGCGGTTTTAAACTCAATCAACAGTTTGTGACGAATCTGTACGGAACCTTTCCACTAATATTCTTAGGCGTCTTTTTGGGGATTATAAATTCGCGTATATATATATTTCCAATCAACTCCAAAAAGTGAACATGATATGCAAAGTAAATAGAGTATTTAAGTAAAGCTTTGTAAGCTAGCAAGTATGAAGGCTATTGAGCTAACAACAGTAGCCTCGAATTTAGAGGATTCCATTGGATTACGTTAGTAAAGTCTTATTGCTGTTATTCTACGAAAGAACTAGAAAGCTGATATACCAGGCGGTAACTATAATTTATTTACGCTTAAAATAAGCGTTAGTTTAGTAAAATTAGTTAAAGTTAATGAAAGCAAATAATTCGAGTACGTGTATTTCTCGGACCTTCTATTTCGGTAGACCTTATTTGATCTAGCGCATAATTAGTGATTAATTTCATAATTCGTAATTTAATTTAATATTATATGTAAATCCCTTTTGTTTGACGTAACATAGAAATATGATATGTTATTAGAGTTTCTGAGATTTTAATTGATATATAATAAATACAAGTTATTATTATACAAAATGGCTCTTACTGATTCTTTTCCTCAAATTAATCTTGGTTTCCAGGGTGGTCCGCACAAGTTAAAGAAGTGTTTATGCAAGAGAATTAGTGAAAGGGCACCAATAAGATCCATCACACATTTAGCATTATACAGTACATGACGACAGTGGTGCACACAATGGAGAAGGGGGTCCAGACCCCCTCCCCAAAGCCCTTGATTTTTTTTCCGATTGATTATAATTCTTAGTGCATTGTACGTAAAATATAATTAAGTATTTGTTATTAATGATTAATTTTATTAATTTATGCTAATTATTTTTCAATAATTACTTTTTTACTGTGTTTTGTTTCCGAAAATCAACAAATTAAAAGGTGCATGATACAAGAATGGTGAACTTTCTACCCTGGACCCCCCCTCTTGAAAAATTCCTGTGTGCGCCACTACATGACGATATATGGGGTAAAGCTCATACCAGAAAAATGGATTAATTTAGACAAAAATGAATATATTAAAAAATGTTAACTTAACTTATAGTGGCGCGACAGCCAAGAGGACCAAGGCCTACTGTGTCCAACTCAGTATACGTGACCTTGGGCTCCGAGGTGCATGAGCAGATGTTCCGGTCAAATGGTCAATCTGACACGAAACCTCCAGTGTTAAGTTCCCAAACAAGCTTGGTACTCATTTATCGACCCTCTGAAGGGATGAAAGGCTGAGTCAACCTTGCCCAGCCCGGGGTTTGAACCTGGGATCTGTAGCGTGGAAGCACGGTGCACTGACCACTTGGACACTGGGCTTCAGTAAAACATATTACTCCCTTTAATATTAATGTGGGCTCTTAGCAATCTAGAAAATGGTATCGAATAAGGTTCCCTATTGATTAAAATTTGAATTTAACTAAACTAAGTGCTCTAACAGTCAGAGAACCATGTCCTACTGTGCCCAGCTCAGTTTTCATGACCTTGAACACTGAGATGCATGAACAAATGTTCCGATCAGGTGGTCAATCTGACTTGAAACCCCCAGTGCAGAGTTCGAAGCTGACGTTACAGTTATTGTTCTACATGCTGTAAAATTCAAATAAATACGTACTTTTTAATTAAAAGAAAGTTTCTATAAAAAGCAGAAGTTGGCAACAGTGAAGTGCATGAAGTGATTGGCTGGAAATTCGGGATTGCCTTTATCAGGCCACTATGACGTCACAGGAATTTAGCCCATTGTCATAACAACATGCATAATACTTTTAAAACAAATTTTTTTACTGAAAAAAGGTGTTTAAAAAACGATTAAAATATTCGTCATAGATAACACGAGCACAGTAACGCACACAAGCCGGGGGAGGGTCCTGGGGGTCTGGACCCCCCTTCCCCAAAGCCCTTGATTTTTTTCAGATTGATTATAATTCTAAGAATATAGTACGCAGAATTTAATTAAGTATTTGTTGTTAATGATTAATTTTATTAATTAATGCTAATTATTTATTCAAAAATTAGTTTTTTACTGTGTTTTGTTCTCGAAAATCGACAATATCAAAAGGAGCATGATATAAGAAAGGTGAACTTCCAAACCTGGAATCTCCCCTTGAAAAATTCCTGTGTGCGCCACTGCACGAGCATGTCTTAGAAGCGATTGAAAATATTTTTAAAAACTAAAATTGTGTGATTTTCGGAATAGTAATCACGCTCATATTGAAAATTATGTAAACTCTAATCGCAAATTTTTCAATTCCTACTAATATAGTTCACTCTCTCCCTATATATATATAAAATATATCCTGTTCAAATTTTCAAGAGTTAATAAGATACTTTCTCTATTCATCCATTCAAGTCCAGAATACATTTTTTTAAAACATGTAGTGGATGACACTTGCTGTTAATACAATTTTTTCAAGTATTTATTCATTCATTAAACTAAAAAATGAATGAATAGTAACAAACAAAAATAATAGTCCAACAGCTTATATAGAAAAGAAAATTGTTTGTTGTGTCCCTGTAGCGCAATAGATCGCGCGTTGGACTTCTGATCCAAAGGTCGTGGGTTCGACTCCCAATGGGATTGCCTAATTTCTGAGAATGTGATTTCTTTTTTGTTATTCTATTTTATTAGAATAATTAAATTTATTTTATTAACAAATTGTAGCAACCAAACAAGAATAGTCGTACATCCTATATAGAAAGGTTAATGGAAAGGAAAATCGCTTTCTATTTTGTCACTTAACAGTATGACTCTGTCATATGTGTATACATGTTTATATTAATTGTAGCTATTTAATTAAAAGTAAATAAAATAAATTTTTTTAAACATATTACATGTTTTTAATATTTGTTTTGTTTCAGATTGGTTTTAATTGAAGAAGGAAGGCCCCAACCGGATTTGATAGCTGTACAAAGAACTGTGCTTGATATTCTCATATTCCTTCCTGGTTTTTGCATTCTTTCCTTACTAGTGGTCGGCATTTTAGTTTTTCCTCGTATGGATTTTATTTCAGCATTCCTTATTTGCTTGACAGTGCTAAGCGTCATTATTGTTGGAGGATATATTATGCTGTCTGAAACGGTGCAAAATTATTTAAAGAGAAAATAAGGAAGAAAAAAAAATTGTTTCTAATTATTCACCTATTGCAACTTAAAGAAAGTTGTAGAACTTTTAAAAATCTCTAATTGTTCAATTATTATTTTTACTATATGTTTGACCTGAATACTTTGTATATTTTTCGTTTTATATACACAAAGAAAAATGAAAAATAAATAAAGCTTGTGCAACTTTAGTTGGATTCTTTCTTCTTTTTCAAATTCCTACTGTTAGTTCACACACATTCTCTCTCCATATATATATTTATTTATTTATTTATATTATATATATCTTGTTCAAATTTTCAATTGTTAATAGAATCTCGCCTCGGTTTCTTGAAATTCCTTCATCGCAAAATACCATCCAACTTTTCGTTCCCCTTACTGTCCTTGATGGTTCTTTAGCACTAAGGAACCATAAAAAAATTCTTAAAAATGTAAAGACCGGGAAAAAATTTCGTAAATGCTTCTACTTTCATTTCTTTAAAAGGGAATGCAGACATTCAAATCACCGAATTTTGAATTGCTTAAAATCTAAACCCTTTATTATGCATTGAGAGTGGGGAGTGTTTACGTAAAATTTCAAAACTTTTTATCCTGTTCAAATAAATTTCATTTTAGATTGCCGTGGGTATTAAAGAAGTTAATAACAATTCAGCAATGAAATGGTATGGTATTATTATTAAAAAATTATAAAAAGTGTAATATTTATATATAGGTACATTATTAGAGAGAGAATAAAAAAAGAAATTGAATATTTTTAGTAAAAGTAATAATATATATGTTAATGATCATATTATTGCTTTTATTCAAAATACACTGCTGGCCACCGCGTAAATGCAACACCATTAAAGACAAGTAATAGCACAACAAAATTTATTTTGTAGATAACATGTTGACCAAGTATGAAATGATTAAATTTATAGATTCTGTGAAGTGTGGTTCCTGCCAGAATCAGTAGCCAGAGTAGCCACCATTGTTGGAGATCACCGCTGTCACACGCCTCGGCATTGATTCAAAGAGGCTTTGTGTGTGTTCTTGGGGTACAGCAGACCAAGTAGTTTCCACTCGTATCCAAATTAGATCTGGTGTGGCAGCTGGGGGTGTTATCTGGATCAATCGTTGAGCAACCATGGACCACATGCTTTCTATCGGCGAAAGATCAGGAGAGCGAGCCGGCCAGGGAAGCAATTTAATCTGGTGATTGACGAAGAACCTTTGGACAATGCTTGCCACGTGTGGTCGCGCATTATCCTGTTGAAATATGGCTGTGGCCAAGCCCTGAATGTAAGGAGTGACAACTGGCTCCAACATCCCGGAGATGTAGCGCTGGCTGTTTAAAGTACCGGCAATGCGTACTAGAGGAGTGCGAGAGTGATATCCAATACTGCCCCATAACATAATACCCGGTGCAGGATCAGTGTGGTGGTGCATAACGCAGCTGTTCAGCATTCTCTTTCCACGGTGTCTCCAGACTCGAAACCGTCCTTCGTGGTGTTGCAGACAGATGCGTGACTCGTCAATAAAGATAACTTCATTCCATTCTGCCACCCACTTCTTTGATCGCACCATTGGCAACGGCGACTTCTGTGGCTCTACGTCAAGGGTAGACCAATCAATGAACGTCTTGCGGACAGACCATTCTGCTGTAAACGGCGTCGAATGGTACGCGCCGACACTAAATGATACGTTACAGACTCAATGTGTTGTGCTACGGTTCGTGATGTTGCTGAGCGATGCGTCACTGCCATGCGCACAATTTGCCTAACCTAACGTGAAGTTGTGCACTGATATGGATGCGATAGACCGCGTCGGTCCGTCGTACCCTCCTGCATTCAACACTCACATATCCGCAATACGGTTGTTTGGTTTCGGCCAACATGTCTACCGATTTCCCTGAAAGATAATCCACAATCTCGGTAGGCCACTATCCTTCCTCTGTCGAACTCGGATACTTGAACACAAAAGCTGATCGCTTTTTTCTACGAGACATAACTGATCGTTTTTTGAAAAAAACCACAAGAAAAACACTATTGCCGAACTTGAAATCGTCGAAATCTCCAAGCCTTAAACAGCGCTTTGAGGTGACGCCATAGGCGCGCGTGATGTGTGTCTGCGCTGTAATTCTAATTATTTGCATATCTCACCTCCGCTAATGCATATTATAAATTTCATGTTATTTACATGCTTCCTTCAGAGTGTTGCATTTACGGTGGCCAGCAGTGTGTATTAAATTAAATTTTATTACATACTTTGAGGCCCGGTGATCGAGTGGTAGCGTATCGCGCTTCCATGCTACAGGTCCGTGTTCTATTCGCGGGCAGGGCAAGGTCGACTCAACCCTTCATCCCTAATACAGTGGGTAGATAAATTAGTTGCAAGCTTAATTGGGGACTTAAACTCTGGAGACGTCCCAGCTCAGGTGTCGTCCTCGGCACTTGACCAGGGTTCAGAATTACGTGGTTTTTCGCCAAACGCCCTTGTCTAGCTGAACAGTGCGACGTTATTATTCAATCAATCAATTTCTAATCAAACTGAAAAAAAATACTTAAAATATCAAAAAAATAAATAAATAAAAATGCTGTAAAAAGTGTTACGCAAAACCTTTCAACTTATAAAAAATTACTTGGTTTTTGTATGATTTTTACTTGAATCCACACACAAAACAAATTATAAGAGAAATTTATCACCATTATAACACATTATTGAAAATTAAGTGTGTCTGCATGTTCAAATGCCTGCGTTCAATGAACGCAGGCATTTCAAAAGCGATCAAGTACATTTTATTGGTGGATTAGAAACAATAGTCCCTTTTAGTGGCAAAAAATTTCTAGTATAATTTCTGAAATGGGTATTAAAATACTTCTGAGAGACAAATTAAAATACGAAAAAAAAAAAAAATCCAAGATTCAGGCACTGAGAAACATTACTAAGCATTTAGAATTTGAGAGAATCCCGGAAAACTATCTTTACAAGAGAACAATTTTTTTTTTTCATTTCTTTTGTCGTAAAATTTACATTTTAGTTAAATTTCAATCGAGAAAATTTAATGAATAGAAACTACAAGAAC
>BMAU01020739.1:717500-1052682 GCA_019973935.1 Trichonephila clavipes | reverse complement strand
TTACGCATTGCTATATTAATGTAAATATGAAATATAAACCATTTCTTGTAGGTTTGGCCTTGAGGCAAATCTGCGATTTGCTTATAAAGATTACTATTAAAATTAATATACTCTTTCTTTAAAAAAGTATCTAAATTATTCTACAAGAATTTCAAATTTGTAGAAATTCTTTGATACTAAGATTATAATTACTGTGATTTTTTAAGATAGCTTTAATTATATCTTTGATATATGTAGAATTGAAAAGATCTTAAAAATCAAAAAACTACTATAAACTAAATGAATAGTTTTATTTTTAATAAATAATAAATATGTATATATATATATATATATATATATATATATATGTATATATATATGTATTAAAAGTTGCAGAATTAGCCTACAAATAAAATTGTAGTACTAATAAATATTATAAGTGAACTTTTTTTTAGCCTTAAGACTATCAAATTAATTCAAATTCCCTTTATGTTGAATCTTCCATATTACGAATTCGCGTTGAAGTGACGAATATGTGATTTTCAAACTTTCTATACATGCAACTCAATGTTGAATCATAATTTTCATTGCTTCCTCCACCTAAACAATAAAAATATAGTAACATCTGTTTTTGAGAGGTAGATAGGGACAGCAAAAAAACCCACACCAAAAATATGCAAAAATAATTTTATAAGTGCTTATATATATATATATATATATATATATATATAACAACTTTGTCTACATACTACAAAAATTTCTTTATATGCGGCGGAGAGGAACCACATAAAATAAGTTGTACTTAAAAATATGTCTCAGTTATTTTCGAAACTTATATGAGAAAGTACTTCCAAACAAAATAAATAATAAAAAATTGCACATGGAGTCTTTTAAAACTTCTTTCGGAATTGGTAACTATTTCCAGAAAAGGGTTTTTTAATTTGTTGGAAAGTTGCATCCCTGCATATATTTTATCTGCTCTCAAAGAATCCAATTCTTTTTTGTCCGTTTTTCATAATCTATCAAATTATTGATAATGTCACTGTCATTGAAAACTTCTTCAAGCAAGTGCGTGCTAGTACGTCGAGAGAAAGCAACTAAACGTGCATTGTCGGGAGACTGTTTATAACTAATGAACAGTGTCTTGAAGTGTTTGCATGTGCATTGATAACCCCCCCTACAGTGGCGCCGAAGTCGCTTAATTTCATATGCTGCATAAAAGATCGCACAAAAAAATTTACAAAAATAAAATCGCATAAAAGAATCGTATAAAAAAGCAGTTCCCACTGTATATTGAATTCAATAATAGTATACTTTTACGTAGAGCTACAACACGACTTTAATTAAAAACCGTAAAATTATCAAGATAAATATTACATTTTTTGTTTCTAATTTTATGACATGCCCATAGGGTCATTGGCAAGTATTAAACTCGTTCTTATCTTAGTACTATTAAATTAGATAAAGGGAAATACATTGTGCCGGACTGTCACTTTTATAAGTGTATTATATTAGTGTAAAGGTTTCTTGATCTTTTATTATGTCAGAATGTATTTTGTTTTGTTTCCTTTCAGTAAATTAATGTGGCCACGGTAGCCGATTGGTCAAGGTATCGGATCATGGCTGGTCTTGCCACGAGTTCGAGCCCAGTACCACTAAAACCCGCAGTGTAGGGCAGCGATGCACGCTAAATAAATCGAGAGCTCTAACGTCCTCTCTTTGGTGCGGTAGTTAGGAGGGGAGTGCTAGCTCAGGTGTCGTCCACGTCACTTGACCATGGTTCAAAATTACGTGGTTCGTCGCCAAAAGCCCTCGTGTTGCTGAACGTTGCTAAGTTAATTGTCATTCTCTCATTCAGAAAATTATAAACTTTTTGAAAGAATCTTTTGTTTTCGACTTTTTGACATACTCCTTTTCGAGTCTGTGAAACGCTGGTATAAATTGAAATTTAAATTGTGCTGTAGATAAAATTAAACTCTCCTAAGACGTCAGACAAACTCTGTATCATACAATAAGAGGAAATAATACATTTTCGTATTAGCGTCACCGAAGCAAAATTTGTACTACATTTAAAAACAAAACAAAAATACTTTCTTACGTATTTTATTAGGAAGAAAAACCCAATCAATCAGAGTTTGATAGAAATTGACATGATTCACGTGTCAAAAATTTGGCTGCGATGACGTTACTACCTAAATGCCAAGATACTGAAAAAAACTACAGTACAGATTGAATAGAAAAATACTTAATATAATATATTTATGTATAAATCTTACACAATATTTAGTTTTAAAATATTCAAGTATTAGGTGCGGAAAATTCCCCTTCTTTTGCTAAGAAAAAACTTGTATGTACTTTACTGCAGATTAAAGAAGATTTTTTTACACAAGTATTAGAGTTAAATAATCTTATACAGTTAGAGCTCACAGTTTAAAGTCTCGATTCAAATTAATGAATTTCAGAAACAATTTGATTCTAATTGTTTAGTTTAGAATATTTAAATTAAATTTTATTAATCTACTTATTTAACACATGGTTAACAAAATAAGAATAAATTGTCAATAATCCTCTTAAGGTATCCGACTACGTTCGGAACCGTGATTTTGCAAAAGCGTATAAATGGGTAATATTTATAATATTTAGTGTCACTTAGATTAAAAAATGTATATAAAATCGTTTTAAGAATAGTATTACAATAAAAAATTATTTAAGTACAATATTTTGACAAAAAATGAACATAGAATGACCCATTTTCAAAATAGTCTCCTTTTGCGATAAATGCCTCTATTACAATAATAATTTTCCTGTATATGGCTCAGATATCTGTACAGAGTCTCAACTAGAATTTTTGAAATATATAACTTAGAAGTGGGTTTATCCATGTTTTATGACAACAGAGGGGAGAAATGTTAAGAAAAAAAAACGCCGATAATTATTTCAATGGGTTGTAACTCTGAAAATAATGTGAATTTTTCAGAAATCATAGTTGAGCTTCTGTACAGAGATTTGAGCTATATACAGGCAAAATACTATTGTAATAGAAGCATTTTTCAAAAAAGGAGAATATTTTGAATACGGTCATTCTATGTTCATTTTTTGTCAAAATATTGTGCTTAAATAAATTTTAATGTAATACTATTCTTAAAACAATTTTATATACATTCTCTAATCTAAGTGACACTAAATATCACAAATATTATCCACTTAAACACATTTGAAAAATCACGGTTCCGAACGTAGTCGGATACCTTAAAATTTGGAATAGGAGAGCCATTTATTTTCTTCAATGTGGGAACATAGCAAACTAATGGTATTAATATATTTTTGTAATTTTCATATTGTAAATAATTAATATAGGAGTTTATTTATTTATGTATGTAGTTGCAATACATCTATTTATATGTGATAATTGTTAAGTATTTATTCAAGTTTTAATATTTAATAATTGTTATGCATAGAATCCTTAGGCAGTTATTAAAAGTGTAAATAACTGCATTTTATCAGATTAATCAGAGATATTTAACAAATTGCATAGAGTTTACTTTATTATAGAATTCAAAATACTTGTATAGTTTTATTTCAAGCAGGTGTCCAACTTCAACTAGAGTGATGAACGGTAAACAAGTGATAATACACTCTGTCGCAAAAAATATATGCACCCAGAAGAAATCAAGCTACAATCACGAAACTCGGCAAGAATGTAGTCTGGTAAGAGATATGCAAATGATTAAAATTTCGAAGCCAATGAGACAAGGCTAAGTGTGCTATGCGCATATTAGTTGCGCAACTGGGAGAGTTTAAAAGCATGAGTACGAGCGCCGTACGGCTATCCAAACGAATCTGATGACTTTGATAGACGATATTGAGACTTAGGATGCCTCTAAGACGTAACCGGCGGCAGTACGAGCAGCTGACGGACTTTGATAGGGGCCGTATAATAGGCCTCAGAGAAGCAGGTTGGTCGAATAGACGTATCGGCCGCCACCTCGGTCGGAGCGATATGGTAGTTGCTCGGTGTTGGCAACAGTGGATCAGAGAAGGTAGAGTGTACCGTCGCGGAGGGTCAGGACGTCCCAGGAACACAAATGATCATCGAGGATCGTGCAATCAGAAGAGTGGCCACTTCGGCACCAACAACGTTGCTAGCATCGATTCAACGCCACTTACTTCCTTCCAGACATCCAGTGCCATCAAGAAAAACCATAAGGAGACGACTGACCGAAGTTGGCTTGAGGAGCCGACGTCCGCTAAGACGCTTACCACTGACCCCCATCATAGGCAGTGTCGACTGGATTTTTGCCGACCTCGGGCAACTTGGAGTGTGACAGACTGGAGACGTGTCATCTTCAGTGATGAATCCCGATTCAGTCTCAGTGCTGATGACCACCGCACACGTGTCTGGAGGCGCACCGGCCAGCGGTCCGATCCGGCATTTATTGTCGAGCGGCATACAGCAATTTCACAAGGTGTGACAGTATGGGGAGCAATTTCTTGGGACACACGATCATCTTTAGTGGTCCTTCAAGGCACTTTGACAGCTCGCAGATACGTGGACGATATTTTAACGCCGATTGTGCTACCTATGCTATCAAGTCGCCCAGGTGCCATTTATCAACAGGATAATGCTCGTCCACATACTGCGCGACTCTCCCAACAATGTCTTCAAGGATATGACGTCCTACCATGGCCTGCCAGGTCACCAGATCTTTCGCCAATAGAGCATGTCTGGACGCGCTGGGAAGGCAACTGCAGCCGTCCCGAGATGCAGGAGAATGAACTGCGCAGATGCAAAGACTATGGCAGGATCTTCCACAGGGGGTCATAAGTGATCTAATTGAACGATGCCACGCCGAATTTCGGCTTGTATAGCTGCCAGAGGTGGCTTTACTACTTACTGATTTTAACCTTTTGCAAGCTGTAAACCGCTTAATAAAATGATATTTTGTTCTGAATTTTTAATCATTTGTTTATTTTCATATACACTACATGCATACCAAATTTCGTGAATGTAGCTCAATTTCTTCTGGGTGCATATATTTTTTGCGACAGAGTGTATTTCGATTATTACTTCTATAAACATGCCTTCCATCCCAAAACGACATTAATTTTCCTAACAATGCTTATCGAAATAAACATGCAATTGCTTTTATATAAATAAGCTAAGAGTTCCCCTAACGGAAACACATATCCACAAATTCTAATTGAAATTCCGAGTAGATTTCACCTATCAAAACAATGAGTGTATTGTCCTCAGCATAGAGTACAGCTAATTATAGCAAGGAACAAATCAGAGCTGCAATTTTTAAGGTTCTATCAAGAGATGTAGTTGAGTTAAAAGGAGTAATCGTATTACCATGATGATTAA
This sequence comes from Trichonephila clavipes, assembly GCA_019973935.1. Classification (NCBI taxonomy): domain Eukaryota; kingdom Metazoa; phylum Arthropoda; class Arachnida; order Araneae; family Nephilidae; genus Trichonephila; species Trichonephila clavipes. Next base: position 1,047,338 of record BMAU01020739.1, on the reverse strand, counting down.
AGTGAGCTAAATATTTAACAATTCCTCTTGTTTTAAGCATAGAATGTTTTCTTAACTTTGACTTAGACATTTAGTATTCCGTAGAGACCAACAATGTGGTGTTTTTAATCGATAGTTGAAGCGTTAATTAAAATAGCATTAATATATATTTTCTGTAAGATCCCAGTTAGATGGTAGTGTGCACCAATAGTGTGTTTAATTCTTTATTTAATTAAACTTTATTGATTAAGTAATTAAGTAATTAATTGGTGAAAAGCAATGCGATGAAAGTTTTTAATTTTAATAGTAGATATGTATTGCAAAACAATGAAGTCATTCTTAACATTCTAGAAGTATGTTAAACATAAAATACCAATTAAATCCAATAATATGCAGACTTAATTGTCTCAGAAGTTTGAACCATAGTGTAGTAAAAACAAAAGTACTTGAGTTTACATTCACTCTCTTAACTATCAAACCATCCACTCATTAAGGCTTTGAACCTTTAGAAGTTTAACCCTTTATCTACTGACAGTACTTATAAGTACCACTCACTTTAAAATTACATAGACTAACCAGTTTTGCGAGTATTTTGATGGTACTTAGTTGAAACATACTTTTAATTCCACTCTTACAGAATAGATGGCAATACGGTTTTTATGATGAGTATTTAAGCGGGAAAGGAGGTTTTTCTTTTTTTAAACCGAAGTTAGTTTTCAGCTAATACTTTGATCGGATTGCGAAGATTGTCGTTTTTATTCCGAAAAAGTTGTTAATGTCAAAATGTAAGTGTCTTATTTTTTGTATGTTAGTTATGTTTAGTTAAGTTAGTTCAGTTTCAGTGAACAATGTATGTAATTAATTTTACTGTTCAGTAGCTTTGTAGTACTCATAAGTACCGACAGTACACTAGATGTTAGAGCAAGAACTTATAGTTTTTTATTGCCCATGTAGTTTATTATTTTTATAGTGTTGTAGCGTCATTCACAATGTGTTTCTCAATGAAAACAGATTTATGCTTTTTTTTAGCATTTCTATTTAGTTTAATTTATTGTTTTTGTTGCTTTATTTTAACGTTTTCAAAAAAATTTTGTAACTGAGATTGTTATTTTTTTTGTCTGCCTCTCAATAAAATGTTTGAAACATCTATTCTTCATTCAAAAATTTACAACATTTTAATTACTTTGTGTGTAACTGAGATATAAAAATAATAGGAAGTTTTCAAGGTGCTATTATTTATTTCCCCCCTTTTTCCAAAATGTCTGAAAAAAGGCTAAGTCTTCTAGAGGCTTTGGATACTTTACAGAACCTACCATTTGAAAGTAGTGATGCACTAACATATGATTCTTCAGTTGAAGAAGTCCCAGAAAATAATCTTCCGGAATTTTCGTCAGATTCTTAAGAAGACGATCAATTGTCAGAACAAGACATACAACAGGATGCAAAGCTTAAAAAAACATTCAATCGAAGCCTCACTCAAATGCTCAACGTGTAATATATCTTTTGTGTATTGATGAAAAGAAAGAATTTTTCTTTGAATATCATGAAATTAAAGTTATGTGGAAAACCTATCTTTATGTGTACAAAAAATAATTAAATTTTAAAAATTCTATAATTTTCAAAAAGTTTTTTTTTTGTGCTGTAAATGTTTGTGTTCTTTGGTTATATAACATTTTTAAGAATTAAAACTGCGTTGAAAAGTCATGCGGTATTTTTCTATTCAGAAAATATTTTAGCCTTTCATATACCAACGTTACTTAAAAGTACCAATTTAGTTAATTGGCTATAATGGATTAAATTTCCTAAAGTTAAGTACTTTATTTATGTATATTCCTTAATTTTCAATGTAGTGACTCCAAAATAAAAATATTTAAAAAAATGCAGTACATCATAAGGCGGTAGGCAAAGGATCAGAGTGCATGATCTCCACAGTACAATAAGTCTTAACCAGTTAACTGTAAAGCTCTAGTTTGAAAGTGCACAGTTATGTGTGTCAAGGAAATCGAGCAATAACGAGTATACTCGTCAATCACAGAGGAAGTAGCCCTGTTAAAATATTCTATGAAAAAGATAGGTTTATTTTACAAACGAATATCTATGTGAATTCTATTGACCGTCAAAATTCCTGAACTGAGAGACCTTAGCACACTTTGATTTACTTCCTTTATTACTGACAAAATATTTTCTATCTTTTTGACTGAAAGAAAATTCTGGAGAGGGGTTGTAGGGTTGATCACAGTTCTCTTACCAGAAAGCCTCCTTGCCTTTCCCACCTCAGTAAAACAAAGGTTCTTAAGATTGATATATTTACTAATATTGTGCCATTGGATCATTAATCTAATGTCAACGCATGGTTTTAAAATCAACCAATTAGCATTTACACCACTCGATAGCTAGGTAACTGATGGAACCCTATTATAAATCAACATTCCGACTTTTGACTTTGCTGTGTTTAGGCTAGCGTCTAAAAACATAATCATCGCAACATAAGTAAATTCATTTTATGCGAACTTACACACTATTTCAACCGTTGCATACACATGAGTTCATCTTAACCCTTTCGCGGGCATAAGCTAAAATACACTCTTCTGTGATAAAGTACTTGATAAATGTAGTGTTCTCATCTTTTATAAGCATTATTTAGTCACAAAAAATATCTAATCTGGGGTTTTATTCCTGGGTGGTGGCTAGACGTTATAGCCACTGCGCAATTATGACATTTAACTCACTTTTCAGGTCAAACATAATGAATCATATTACAATAATCTTTTCATGAAAATAAAATATTTATAATAATAACTATTTAAATAACAATTAAATAAGAAGTAGAAGTGTAATAAAATAATAATAGAATGATTATACAACATAGAATACTTTCTTAGAATATACATAGAATACTTAATATATACATTGAAATTTGTTTATATCCACATTTAATATTTTATTTAATTTTAACATAAAAAATAATAAAGTAATATTTTTGAAGATTTATATTAATTATTTCACAAATTTGAAGATCTATTTATTATGGGACTGCAAACGTTTTCTCCTAACGAAAAAGCTTTAATGAAAGATTTTCGAACCCCCTGTACCACATATTGTAAACAAAGTTTGTTTATATTTCCGACCCCCAACATTCACACATGATTTTAAGTGCTCTCTCTAGAGTAGAGGAAAGGCGAACACATTTCTAGGAAATTTTCCTTTTCTATGTGGGCCGTGGATAAAGCCTCTATCCACATATAATAAGTTTCCAAAAACCTGAATAAAATATTTTTTTATAATTGCACATTTTCGTAATTAATTCAGATGAGAAAGAAGTATATTCAAGGCTTGTCGGAATTTTTTTCACATATCAGGAATTTTATTTATAGTAATCAAAATTCGATTTATAGATTTTCACCAAAAATAAATGTTTCTAACTACCCATCAGAGGACATGAAATGCAATAGTCAATGCCGCGAAAGGGTTAAATTTTTCATACTTCTTATTCATTTGTTGTACACCAATCCAGGCCTCGAAATACTCCAGATATCTTGAAATTCTAGAATATATTACTTTTTTCTCAAAAATTACAATTTTAACTGTCAATTGTCACTACTTTTTACGCACAAGTATACTCGTCAATGCACGAAATCCTGCAAATCCTCCATGGCGAGTTTACATGTCAATCACAGTTAACTGGTGAAGTGAAATTAGGATTCAAGCCTAATTATTCGATAAACATCAACGCCAAGAAACATGATGCTTTTACTGCTACACTGCTTTTGCGACTTTATGGTCGAGGAATCTTTTGCCGGCGTTGTCGAGTCGTGAATTTGATTCCTAGCGTCACTAAAACCAATGTAGACTAGCCTATGCACAGTAAATATATTGACTCAACTTCCTTAAGAAAACAGAAGGAAATTTAACTGGTATGAAACATTGGGATAAGATCCTTAACAAATATATATGCACCAATATGCTACTACTGGTAAGAAATTCGCTTTGATGGGTTATAATGCTTGATCTCATTGTTGAGGAATGTTGTGAGGATCACGGGTTTGAGTGAATTGAATGATCAATTCAATTTTTAGATCTGAAAACGATAGATCTTATTTGGATTATCTTCGTAAATATGTTTCTACTTTTCATCGAAATTTGTTATATAAGTTCAAAGAAGAGTTACTCAGTGTATGATCTTCGTTTCCTATTTCGTTGTAGAACAATTATATTGACGGCATAGGACACAATCTTTATTTGAACCTTTTTTATAACGTTTTAAGGTCATTTTTATTCTCATAAAGTTGTGCTGTGCTGCTTTGTACGAACAGTGTCTTTTTATGTTAATCATATGTGTTAAACTTATGTAATTTTTTATATATTAAATAACGAACATGTTAAGTGCTAATTTAATTCAAATTTTATGTTCATTAATCTTCTATTACGACGCAAAAACAAGTTGTATCGTAACTTTTAAAATCCAGTGTAGTTCAGGGTACGCTGATATAGATTAAGTATATTGAGGTTCAAGCTTTTCAAATTGATTATGCATTTAGAACTACATGGGTTAAATTTGGCCATATTTTTTAATAAAACACATGGTCTAACAATCCCATTTAACTCCCATTCTAATCCAATGAACACAAAAAAATGTACAAAAGGATTATGAATAAATTAAAAATGATCCGCAAATATCTCTGAAGTATACTCGTGTACCCTTTCTGTTATTGAAGATAATACGAGTAAAAAAAAATCTAATTCTACCAATTTTTCCAGTAATGTTCTTTCTTACTTTTTATTTTTATTAATTAAAAGCGAAAACAAAATAAACGATGTGGAATTAACATAATAATAATTAATTAATTATTTTGAAATACCATCTCAGTAAGGATTCTTTTAATACCTATTAATATAAGGACTTAGATTTGTTGCCATTTTCGTGTTCATTTCTTCTGAAGAGGATGTTAAATTAAATATGAAGAGTTAATTGGAAAAATTCAATCGTAAAAAAGTCGCAACAACATAGTTAAAATAGTGGAATTAAATTTAACTTAACCATGCTTTATTTATAATATATGGCACGAGTAAAATTAATTATTAAGTGGTATTTCTAAAGAATTAGAGTTATACCTTTTTGTTTGTTTCATCAGATTCAGGACACTTTAATTAAAATCATTTTTAAAATTTGTGTGTAATGCTTTTTCTTTACGTGTAATGATAAATTTAATATGTTTTAGCGAATTTATAAAACAAATAACGAGAAAATTTTTTACTGGATTCTTTTAACAAAAATGAGGTAGATATGAATAAATGCTGAATAATGCTCAAGAAAGCAGAAAAGATGGAATAATTTTTTATAGTGAAAAATAATAATATTATTAATTAAATGGGAGAAAATTCCTCTCCTATTTCTTAAAAAATAGCTTCGTTATAAGTCCTGATTTACACAATGAAAAACATTAAATTAATCGAACATATTTTTAGTAAAAAGTAAATACATTAATATTTCATTTTCTTTCTTCTTTAATTTGAAAAAAATTATATGGGACTTTAAAGCACAGATTTTAACTGCTTTTTAAAATGTTTCCTTAATCAGGATTGGTTTCATTTGGAATTATAAATATACACTACTGGCCACCGTAAATGCAACACCATGAAGGAAGCATGCAAATAACATGAAATTTACAACATGTATTAGCGGAGGTGAGATATGCAAATGATTAGAATTTCAGCGCAGACACACATCATGCGCACCTGTGGCTCCACCTCAAAGCGCTATTTAAGGCTTAGAGATTTCAATGAGTTTTCAACGAATTCTGCAAAAACACAAGTTTGGCAATTGTGATTTTCTTGTGGGTTTTTCAAAAAATGATCAGTTATGTCTCGTAAAAAACAGCGATCAGCCTTTGATCAAGTATCCGAGTTCGACAGAGGAAGGATAGTGGCCTACCGAGACTGTAGATTATCTTTAAGGGAAATCGGTAGTCGTATTGGACGAAAACAAACAACTGTAATGCGGATATGTGACCATTGGATGCAGGAGGGTACGATGGACCGACGTGGTCGACCACATCCACCTCAGTGTACCACTTCACGTGAGAACAGGCAAATTGTGCGCATGACAGTCACATCACGAACCATAGTACAACACATTGAGTCTGTAACGCATCATTCAGTGTCTGTGCGTACCATTCGACGCCGTTTACAGCAGAGCGGTCTGTCCACAAGACGTCTATTACTTGGTCTACCCTTGACGTAGAGCCACAGACGTCTCCGCCGCCAATGGTGCGATGAAAGAAGGATGTGGGTGGTAGAATATAATGGAGTTGTCTTTACTGACGAGTCACGCATCTGTCTGCAACACCACGATGGTCTTATTCGAGTCTGGAGACACCGTGGAGATAAGATGCTGAACAGCTGCGTTATGCACCGGGACACTGGTCCTTCACCGGGTATTATGGTATGGGGTGGTATTAAATATCACTCTCGCTCTCATCTAGTACGCATTACCGGTACTTTAAACAGCCAGCGCTACATCTCCGAGGTGTTGGAGCCAGTTGTCCTTCCTTACCTTCAGTGCTTGGCCACAGCCATATTTTAACAGAATAACGCGCAACCACACGTGATACGCATTGTCTAAAGGTTCTTCATCAATCAGCAGATTGAATTGCTTCCCTGGACGGCTCGATCTTCGGATCTTTCACCGATAGAAAACATGTGGTTCATGGGTGATCAACGATTGACCCAGATTACACCCTCAGCTGCCCCACCAGATCAAATTTGGCAACTTCTGGAGCTGCTTGGTCTGCTGTACCCCAAGAACACATCCAAAGTCTCTTTGAATTAATGCCGAGGCGTTTGGCAGTGGTGATCTCCAACAATGGTGGCTACTCTGGCTACTGATTCTGACATTAACCACACTTCACAGAAGTCTATAAATTTAATCATTTGATACTTGGTCAACATGTTATCTACAAAATAAATTTTGTTGTACTATCTCTTGTCTTTCTTGGTGTTGCATTTACGGTGACCAGCATGAGAATAATATAGTCTAAAAAGGGAAATAAAAATGGTTTAAATAAAAACAGGTAACATGAAACATATCGAAGGAATAATAAAAATTTAATAGTGTGAATATATGTTAGTTTTATTTTCGATGTTTTAGAGAAATAATCAATCACTGAAATCACGCGTTTTATTATTGTGAAGAAATATTAATGATCAACTATATCTTATTAACTACACTTAAAGTATTTTAAATCTCAAACTAAACTTACTTCACTGCTAGCCATAAAATTGCAAGACCAGGAAGGACAGCAAATAATACTCATAATTAACTTACTGTGCATTGAGAGCATAATAGGAATAAACATTAAAAATTTACAAATAATTTGGAGAGCACAGGATCCTAAAATTGTGCACGCACTAATACGACTCTAACCCTACAAGACATCGAGTTAAATTGAACTTGGATGGCAGAGATAAAGATAAGCCTTTCCATGTGCTGCTTGAAGTTTGTGACACACTTTATCAAACTCAGTGACGGTTCAGTGTCTCAGGAACCCATGAGCCAATTTTTTCAATGAAAGGTCTTGAGAAAGGGTTTACCAGACCAACAGTTGAATACTCGTCCATGTCTATATCGGGGCAGAACTCGACGGATGATATGCAGTATTGTTCTATCTTGAAATATGATGTGTCCAATGTCTCAAAGATAGAACGCTGCCACCTGCCAAAAGATCTATAACTCTCGACTTTAAGGTTATGAATGTAAACAAGTGGTATTTTTGTCATTTTCCCAGGGTCTGGCCATGCCTTTACCCCACATATAGGGCCTGTGTAATGATATGAAAGTCAAGCATACAGTGTGCAATTTCCTCACTGCTTCCAGAAACGGTTGCGTCCATGCAGCAACAACGGTTGATGCTGCAGAAGAACCAGGACAGGTCTGAAAAAATGACGTGGTGTTACTTTTGTATCCAGTTTTGTCGTTGGACTTACCACTGTTTCCTCGCGTCTGTATATTTTGATCTGCCTTGATTAAAGTCCAAATGTTGATTGGAAGATCACAGTCTATGAATATGTTTCACCAATTGAAAACGTCGTACCAATAATAACGGAGGGATTGCAATGTCACTACTTAATGTTCACCTTGATCAAAGAATTGTGGTAAAGTATAAAAGCTGCATAGACCTGTACTTGTTATTTAATCTCTGTTTGACTCCCCATACCTAAGATAAGAAGAGCTGTTATTTTTATCAGAAGGGACTGCTCTAGTAATGAATTTTCAGAATCTATATATAACTCCCAAAATTTCTTGAAAGTTTAATCCCATTCCCCATTGTATGTAAGCATATAAACAACATTTATTTACTTGCATTAATTTTTGGTATTGCAATTTTCAAATGGCCAGAACAATATATTTCATTCCATAATTTCATTGAAGCATATTATTCAATTAAAAAAATGAAAACAGAGAAAAATGTGAACAAATAATTTACGCTTCTTTTTTGTAAAATTTTCCTCTTTAATATTTTTTACAATATCTTAAAAGAAATAAATAGAATAAAATGGACACATTAAATATATATATATATATATATATATATATATATATTATATATATATATATATATATATATATATATATATATATTTAAATATATAAAAACAACCACAATTATTAATTGAAAAATTGTAATATATGAATCCTACAACACCAAAACACTTCAGAATATCAATGGCGAATATAAAAGATAATATTCCATCGTTTTCAAACAAAATTAAAAAATTATAAAATAAAATAAAAAATTATAAAATATCCAAGTGTAATCTCGGACTTAGGACCGATAAGTGGGGTTAAACTAGTTTGATGGCGCCAACCTATATATATATATATATATATATATATATATACATATATATACATATATATATACATATATATATATATATATATATATATATATATATATATATATATATATATATATATATATACATATATATTCTCAATATGAAACTACTTTTAAAGATATAAAACAGAAAATTTTTGAACTACAAAAAGAATTTTATCATAGTTTACATTGACAAAGTATCTGGTAACTATGCTGTGATTTGTAAGTATTTATATTATAATATTCTTAATGATCGCTTTTTAAATAATGGATCTTTCAAAAAATTAGATTTGTCACATAATGAAATTAGTAATCGTATTATTGCTATTTATAAAAAATTAGGTTTTTTTATTCCTAAAATTAAAAGTATCCATATATATTTTTAACTCCAAAATTCCATAAAAGTCCCGTTAAATTTAGAACTGTGACAAATGGTTTTAAAGCTTATATTACTACTTCAGGCAAATTACTTCATAATATTATACAAAATTTTATCAATCGGCAATGTAATAAAGCTATAATTAAAAATAGTAAAGATATTATAGATTTTTTTCATAATAAAAATATTTATTCAGTTCATAGTTATGGCATTGAAGATCTTTTCAATTCCATTGATATAAATGATATTATTAAAGTAATTTTAGAAAACCACAGTATGTATAATCTTAATATTAATATTAACAAATTTAAAACTCTCATAGATTTTGTCTTAAAAGAAAATTATATTAATTTTAATGGTTCTTTATATAAACAAGAGTAAAAACTCCCACAAGGGGGCCCAGCTAGCAATAGTTTCTTGTGACAAATCTATACATAACTTTATCACTAACCTTCTGAAACATCTTTTTTAGGGAAATTTAACTCCCTACCTATTTCCAATCAACTCCAAAAAGAGGACAGGAATTCCTTCTTATGCAGATTAGATAAAGTATTTAAGTCAAACGGAATAGTAAATTGGGGAGACAGTAGGAAAGCGAGATTGAAGCAGGAAGTTATAATAGTGAAGTTAGAGACTTATTATTGAAGATTTCTAGGTGGATAAATTAGGCCTAGGAAGAGCTGAGGTTCAGTGTGGTAAATATTGATTTATAATTAAAGGCTCATTAAAGTTTTATATTAGGAGTGAGATTAAAGTTAAATGTTCAGTAGGAACAATATTGAATATAATTCTGGGATCTCTTATTGCGGTTATCTCTGCGTGATCGATATTCTAATTGTTAATTAATTGAATCATTAAATATTTAAGTTAATATAAAGGAAAGTCCCTTTTAAACCTCATAAAGCTATTTTGATTTATTTGTTATTAAAAGTCTTTGATTCTATTTGGGAAAGATAACCAAATAAAGAAAGTTATTTATAAAAATAGCTACTGGTTCTTTTTTGACTCAAAAAATTGTTCTCGTTCTCAAAGTGAGATCCAAGGAGATCTTCACAATCTTTATTTACATTTTTATGAATATAATTACATTATTAATAATGACTACTATATTTTTACATATATTGATGATTTAATTATTTTTGGTAAAAATGATAATTTAAATCCCTTTATTAATTTTTAACCGGCTTACTTAAACTTAGTTAAAATTAATAATAATCCAATCAAAACTAATTACCTAGATGTAACACTGTATATTAAGGATTTGAAATTACATAGTAATATTTATGATAAAGGAGATGTCTTTAATTTTAATATCATCAAAGTGCCTTACTGGAATTCAAATTTATCAATATCTATATATAGAAGTATTATTTTTAACTATATTTATCGTAATAATGTATTAGTTAGCGATGAAGATAATATTTTTTTAAATCTTAATAAATTTTTTAATCACTGTATTGAACATGGATATCCTGCTAACTTTCTTTGTAATTATATTTATAATGGTTTTTAATGATACAATTTGTATTTCTGTAATTATTTACTGTCATTATGTTTTGTAATGATTTTTTAAATTTCTATTATAACTAAATTATTCTAAAATTATTAAATAGATGGCGCCACATGCTTATTAAATTTTAATATTATATATATATATATATATATATATATATATATATATTTGTGTTTCATTTATATTTTACACTAATTTTTATATGAATATTATTTTATGATTTTTTAAAAGTATATATATATATAAATTTCTTAATATCCTTTCGCAATTAATTTTATGCGGATCTGCTTTCACTCCCTTGTATTTTGCGGGAACACATTACTGTTGATGCACCCCTGACCTACGTCTACACTGCGAATAAAAGTAGGTTATGTTTTTGTTCATATATTTAGTTCAATGATTTTTTTAATATTTAAATTCCTTTTATGTAATTCTTTCCTTTCCTCTTGGTACATAGTATGACAAATTTCATGTGAAGGTTGGTCTGCCACAAATCATGTTTAAACCTGCAATCCTGGTTTCTAAGGCCAGGAGTTTGTGATTATACTACTGTGCCTTCTACCTATTTATAGTTATCTTAGGTTATAACTATCTGTTTATTTTTATATTTTCGTTTATATATGTGTGTATATGTATATATATTTATATATGTGTGTATATATATTTATATATTGAATTTTTTATATTGAATTATATATATATATATATATATATATATATATATATATATGTACGTCGCATTAGATTTAACGTTCCCATAAAACCCAGATAGTTTGAATTTTCTTCAGTTATAAAATTGAACTAGACCAAGATTACTTAGTAACTTTACGAATAAGTATAAATAATTACTTGAATCTGTACTTGCAAATATATCTTATTTTGAACACACATAAACGTTTATTTATAATGATCAATGTGTTTTCATTACTCTTTTTGCTAAAGTATATTGTAGAAAATCATTACGGTAATAATTTTCTGCTTTCGCAAAATTCAATCCTAAAACATTCAATTCCTCTACACCTTTAGAAATAAATTGACTCACATAAAACTATCACTTTTTTGAGCCTTGGAAATGAAGACGACTATCTTCGATAAAAAAAAAGATAGCATATATTTCCTCATGGGAGTACTTAACAAAAACTGAAATTGCCTTCTCTTAATTTGGAAACAGAATTTACAGACATTGCTTTCAGTAATTGCTTAGACAGAGGATATGTTCATTTAGATAGAATGTATTTTTTGGAGAACTTTTGTTTAGCTTCTTCTTAAGTTTTTCAAAAAAGAATTGAAGATATAATCTCAAAATATATACTGAAGATTAACAGAAGACTGAACTGAACTTAAGACTAACTTAAAACTATCATTTTTATTCTTAATCGTATTATTGTTAGTTATATTAGTTATTTAAATTATTTACATGCGATTCAAGATTATGACTTATGTTTTGGAAATATTTAATCCTAATTTGATTCTGAAGAATCGATAGTGAAGCATTTTATTTGAAAAAAAAACATAACTATTCTGGTAATCCCTCAAAAACAATTTAAAATAATGTCTTGGTGCACAATTTAACTTCGAAAATATTTTATAATCTGTGATAAGGCATGTAAATTTTGATATAAAATTTGAATACCTTTCCCTGCCTCCCCCAAAACTCTATAAATATTTGACTTTAAAACCAAAATTTTTGTTTATAGCCTAATGTTGACATGTTGAATCCAGATTGAATTGAATCAATATATACTTATACAGAACTGGTGTTCTCATGAGGACAATCACTATTTACTGAAAATATGAAAATCTTCTTTTACATTATCATTTTAACGGACCACCAGAGATGTCAGGTAAAGTCACAAATAAATTTAAGTAAACTCCATAAAATGTAATTTAGGAATTAGCCTAACTAAGTAAAATGTTTTATCAGATTGCAAAAACTGACGTTTTATTATCGTATTTCAAGGTAACACAATGGCTTTGGGCGAGGGACCCCATAATTGAGAACCCAGTCAAGTGATAAGGACGACACCCGAATTGAAACTTTGCTCTCAAAACATTACCGCAGTACTAAGGAGATAACTTTAAGCTTCAAATTAACGAGCTTCACCCTGTCTGCATGATGGGTCCTTAGATGTATCAGGATTCAAACCCACATCTGGAAAATATGCGATCACCATTAACTTCATTTAAATGCCTGCATTGTGATTGCTCAGTTTCAATTTTACTTTCTATAAAAACATGAATACAGAAGGGTTTAAAAAATCTTTCTATGAACTACAGAGATTAATGCAGTGCTTCTCAAACTGTGGGGCATGCCCCTAGGGGGTGTGTTAACCCCATAAGGGGGGCGCAAGTACACCGAAAAGTCGAAATTAAAAGATTATTTTTTAAAAAAAAATATTAATTTATTGAAAGGAAACGAAGCAAATTACATTCTGACATACTAAAAAAATAAATGCACATTTACACTGATATAATACACTTATAAATAAATCAGTACCGCAGAATGTGTTTTATAATTAAATTAACAGTACTAAGTTAGTAAGTTTAATAATTACCAGTGACCCTAAGGGTATGTCAAATTTTATACAAAATTTTATACTGATCTTGATTATTTGTACGGTTTATAATTGAAGTCGTAATGCAGCTTTACCTCAGAGTATATTATTATTGAATTCAACGCATTGTTTTTGTATTGAGGGGGGGCGAAAATTATAATTGAAAATTGGGTCGCAATTATAGGATGTTAGAGAAGCACTGGATTAATGTCTTGAGTCTTTCGTGACAGATAAAAGTATGATTTAAATATTTTCCTATATGCATAATGCGTACAAAGCATGTAATTTTTGTGTTCCCATTTACTTCTCTTATATTTCTAAATTCCTCAAAGATTATCATGCAATATATATAAAGCGGTTTGAACACATAAATCTAAATATACCTTAAGTTTTTGAAGTTATCTGATAAAATTTTCAAAATTCATATAAACGATCGTACTTGAAATCTGACAGTCGATCAGAATTCTGAACAGTAATTACTTATATCCTGTTTAGTAGACTCTCATTGTATCTAGGCTTAAATTTCACAAAAACTATCAGTTTTTGGGTTAACATTAGTTTAAAGGAAAAGAGAACCGTTTAAAATTCTGTTTGTATTAGTAACAATACCTTTTTTCACCATTAATTTATTTGGGTCAAGTAAATTTGCATTTAATAGTAAATGAGAAACCGAATGTGCAATATTATTATGCTTTCTTGATTTAAATACAAATAAAATCACGAAAAATACTGTAGAACAGTGTTTCCCAAACTGGGGGGCTCCCCCCCCGGGGGTGCGGTAACCCTGCGAGGAGGGCACGAGCATATTGAAAAAAAAAGGTTTAAAAAATTATTTTTTGGAATGCTTTCTGACATAATAAAAAATACAAATTTACACTGATATAATTTATTTTTATCATCTGGTGATCATCAAAAGTAAAAGATTCCACTTCAAACGCTCATTACCATCTTTGATCCTATAACCATATAAAAAAAGACATTTTGTTTGCATTTCTGTGTACGTTTCTTTTAACCACTAAAATACCACTTTTGATTATCATATATTTGACCTTCAAACTTACTGGTATGTTTCATTTCGTTTCTTTTTCTTTTAGAAAACTTATAAATAATATTTTTCTGTTGCTTTTCCCCCATGTGAATGAGTTTTATGATATATGGATAAGCATATTTTGAACACTTTGGAGAATTATTTGGTCAAGATTTATTTTTATGAGTATTCTGAAACATATAATGCATAATGAAAATCATTTTACACAATATTTCTTAGAACATGCTACACTTTCCCCATAAAAAATTTTGTGGTTTTGATTGCTGTGTTGTACGACTTATTATGGTATTTAAATGTAAATGAGCAGATTATAAAAAAATGGGCATCTATGATCCCTATAAAAGGAAGTTGAAACTGATCAAGAAATTGAAAAACCTGCTGAAATAATGCATATTAATCAAGATAGCGAAAGTAAATATGAGAAAAACGGTAGACACGAAACGTTTGAGTTGATCTGAAAATTTCAAATGCTGCTTAAGGATCTCAATGAAGAAAAAACCATGAAGCCATAAATGTAGCACTTCGCCTTGTCAAAAAAATACAAGGAAGAAAAAGTTCAAAATGCTATTTGTAGATCATCAGTTTTGCTGGAAAATAATGTTCTTGTATTGTTAGAGAAAAGTGTCTGTTTTTTATGTCGTTTGTTAAGAACATGCATATTTGGAACATTTTCTTTAGTTTTATTGGATTTTTTCTCTAATTATCAAAAAAAAAAAAATTAAAAATCCTTGAAAGTAGGTAAATATAATTTCTCTTAATGAAATTATTCACTGGAATTCTGATTTTTATTGTGTATAGTAAAAATAATTATAAAATAAATTATAGTCTTAAAACAACCTAAAAAACACGCTTTTATAGTGAATCGAACTAAAAATTTAAGAAAAATATATCTATATTACTTAAAAGTGACATATACAAAATTTAATACTTATCTTTTAATTTGTACAGTTTATAATTATGATCGTATTGTAGCTTTAGCGCCAAAGGGCATTATTATTGCATTCAATGCATTATTATTTGGGAAGGGGGCATGATAAAAATTATGATTGAAAATTGGGTCACCAGTTGTGAAAGTTTGAGAACCACTGTTGTAGAGCTTGAGCAGTTTTAAATATTTTTGAAAACGTGCAAACTTATGTATTAGCAATATTTTTTTTTAAATATCCCAGCAAAAAAATAAAGATACTTTCCTGTTAGATATAAATGAGTGAAAATAAATCGTTTCCTGAGGAACCTATTTGTTCTATAAATTAAGAACCTCTTTATTTTTTTTTCAGTTTAAATATTAGATGAGTAGTACTTAACACTACATTGTTTTTATACATTTTTTTATTTCCAAAAGATTTTCAGAAGTAAGCAATAAATAGTTTTTGTTCATTTTATTGTGACTAACATATTTACTTTGGAATCTTTAACACATTGAACAGGCGTGTATTGAAAATACTTCAAATAAAACTCTGCGAAGAAAAGATGCTTGAAAATAATTGACTCCTACTATATAAATATTTTTGATGTATTTGAATTAAAAGCTTTATATTAATTTCCTTTTTTAATGTCCTGGATAAAAGGTAGAATAATGCAAATAAATGTCAGTAACATTTCTTGTTACAATTTTTAAAATATATATTTTGTTTCTAAAATAAGATTTTTAAAAAATTGAAATATAAGAAATAATTTTACTTTTCACTTTTTTTTTTAACAAAAAGTAGCTATAATAATATATCTAAACGTGTTTGAATGTGTATAATTAAATTGAATACTCATTTTGAATATAGCTATAATATTATTTTTTTATTTTTTAAATTTAATGCATGAGCAATATTTCTCGAAACTCAGACTCAGCGACATAATTTCAGTCTTATTTTGCTCTTTTGATCATATCTATGATCTAACCGTATTTTTCAATAAAATTTAGAAAGACGCTTTTCAGAAAGTTGTTTTTCTCATTTTAGAACGCACGTAGGTAACAAGACCCAGAACGATATTTTCTAGAACAAGAGAAAATTTTATTAAGAATTTTAGTGTTTACAAATGATATACATTCAACAGTACAAACAGTGAGACAGTATGACATTTTTCTGAAGTCATGTAATTCTTAATTAAATTTAAGGTAGCAGTTTTCACGCAATATTGTAGAAATGGATAAGATACATGAGTTTAAAAGTTTAGTTGATATTTGCTTCAAATTGAAATATGTTGTGGATTTAAAGAGTTAGATATTGGCTTAGGAATCAACTTTGCTTGTCCTATGATTGTTGCTTAAAATGATTTAGTGAGAGATGATTCAGCTAATATTTTTCTAATCTTTTTCTTTGTTATTATTGTTATGAAACTATTTTACATTTATAAATGCAGTTGGATCCCCTATTTAACGAATTCATCGAGGTCAAATGTTTTGTTCTTTTATTTGGGGTTAATCGTTATATCAGGGTCCAAACCAAATGCAAAATTTTTGCACTTACCTTTTGGAAATTCTATAAGCAATTACACAAAAAATATCTATGGTTAAAAATTACACACTTTTATTCAACAGCTAAAAATACCATTAGTGAATTATTACTCAGCAGTTACTTGGGAATTTTAAAATTCTGATTAAATTATACTTAAAAATTTTTTTGATTCCTGTCTAGAAAGAGTTCTTTTTTGAATTTATGCAAAAAAGAAAATATTGCTTCATTTACATCCTGCTGCATAAGAGAAGGGTATGTTTTTTCACTTTTTCTATGTAATATAAAACATTAAAAAACGTTGAGTTTTGTTAGGGGTTTCATTATTTTTTGCATTAGAATCAATATTCATTGGATCCAGCAAATCAACAACTTTCTCAACTTTAGTTGCACAGAGAGATAGTCCATCATGAAGTGTAGCACAATAAATAAAATCTTAAAATATTCCCCTGCGTTGTGGAGAAGGGTGAGATAAGAAAGGAGTTTTTTGTCCTGTTCAAAACTCATACAATAGGTTGCACTCATGACTCATCTCTACCTCTGTTAAGTCTTCTAATGGTCTTTTTTCACCTTTCCACGTTGAAATTTGTTGCTTACAAGAAATGTCTTTTTCTGTTCAGGACAAAAAAAGTATATATGTCATTTGAAAAAATAATTTTTTTATCGAATACAAATAAAAAAAATCAGTTGCTGAAATCGTTTGTTAATTCAGGGTTTATTATTTGTTAAATAGAGATTTTTTGTCTTCATTTTATTTTGGGGGAAAAATCGTTAAATCGTGAAATTTGTATAATAGGGGGTTCGTCAAATCGGAGTCCAATAGTATGTTTAAATTCATAATATCTTCACTCGATTTTAAATAACAAGCTTTTACTTTTTTATCATCTACATTTTAGTTTCCTTTGCAATTCCTAAGAATATTGGAAACAAACTTTGCGAAATATATTCTCATTCTTTGATACCTTTCTAAATACGTCTTACATGAATACATATTCAATGATAATTAATATGATGGCTAAGTATTTTAAGGAATAAAGTACTCATTTAAACTGCATCTTGTTTGAAGGCTATGCATGACATGTTAATTCTCTTTCGACATGAACGGAAGTTTGAAATGTAAGTTTTAATTACAATTTGCTGCTTCAGTGTATAATGCGTGTTTATTCAGTACTAGAAACATCTGTTTCATTCAAGAAAGTCTCCCAATATCATGATATGTTTAATAACTATTATTTCCATAAGAAATATTATAAATGCTTCTTTCATAATAAATTTATTAGAATGAGAATTCATAACGTTTGTAATATCTAGTATTTAGTAATGGGCATCTCTGTTATGCTGCTAAATTAGTTAAAAAAAGTATGCATTAGATCATGTATCAGTGGGATAATTTTTATATCGAAAAACTAAGCCCTGATGAGTCCGAATATCCAAGCAAGGTAATTTCAGTGGCTCAAATGTATATTCCACAGAACCCATTGTTAAATAATTTCTTAACAAAAATGAAACTTTGTGTGTGTGCCTTTAATTTGAATTATCTTAAAATAAAAGATTTGCATTCAGATTAAAGTTTAAGTAATTGATTAAATTTCAGAAAAAAAACTATTAGGAATATGTTATAACATAAGGAATGAAAAAAATTCATTCGCTGGTACAAAAACAACAACCTTGATTGGATGTCAGAAATTTTTTTTTTTAAAGTTTGGAAACTTCAGCTAAAAAATTTGAAAGTGAAAAAAAATCAATAATAGTTCGAATATATAATAACGCAAAAAAAGGAGTGTTACTAAAAAAAAATCGGTTAATTTTAGAAACTCAGGATCTATTACAAATTGTCTTGGTTGGTGGGAATTTGATGCAGGAATACGTTTGTCAATTTGGGGATAAAAAATTTTGTCTAGTAGTCAATTTGTTCAAAAAATTGAACAGATTGTTTCTTAATAATTTCTGGTAGATATTTGTTTTTGCTCCCTACTCGAACAATTTATTAATGTATGCCGATGCATTTTATGTGTGTGTGAAGGTCTCCTAGGACCTCACTTTGAGAACGAGAATAAATAGGAGTCATGTAAGAACCAGTAGCCATTTTTATAAACAACTTTCTTTATTTGGTTATCTTATCCAAATAGAATCAAAGACTTATTAACAGATTTGTTTAAATAATATTATGAAGTTTTAAAGACAATATCCTTTAAATTAACTTAATTAATGATCTCATTAATTAAACATTAAATAACGATCACGCAGAGATTACCACGATAAGAGATCCCAGAATTATATTTAATAATGTTCTTATTGAACATTTAACTTTAATCTCACTCCTAAAACTTTAATGAGACTTTAAACACAAATCAATATTTACCACTCGGAATCTCAATTCTTGAGATTAAATATCTCTAACAAGAAATCTTCAATTTAAATCCACGATAATTTTCTGCTTCAATCTCTATCTCCTACTGCTCTAACTTTACTATTTCGTTTGACTTAAATACTTAATCTAATTTGCATAACAAGGAATCTTGTCCGCTTTTTGGAGTTGATTGGAAATAGGTAGGGAATTAAATTTCCCTAAAAAGGCCGACTCAGAAGGTTAGTGATAAAGTTCCGTATAGATTCGTCACATGTGTACATATATTTTTTAAATGTTTCTTTTTTTATCACATTATAAACAAAATTATGCTTAAAAACTAAGGGGACTTGCACATATTTATCTGAATTTCTTGAAAAGTACCGTAAAAAAGTTAAATATAACTCTTACATCCAAAAATATGTAAATTTTAATTATTCAACACTTTACACGAACGTAAGTGCTTTGTATTTAGAGAAAACTGTAAGTGCACGAACTAATTTTCATTTTTCGTTCATGGGTGCACCTCAATGAGTTCGTAGTATTTTCCTGTAACTTTCGCTACCCTAGTACAGGGTTTCTCAAACTGTGGGGCACGCCCGCCCCTCCTAGGGATACGTGATAATCCTACCAGGGGCGCGAGTATATCGAAAAGTTCAAAATAAAAAAATATTCAATTTTTTTTAATTTACTGAAAGAAAGAAAAACCAAAATACATTCTGATAAGTAAATAAAAAGTAAAATACTTCTTTGCACTGATATAATAACTTATAAATCTATTAGTACTGCACAATGTATTTGATCATTAATTTATCAATACTGAGTTATCCCGCGATCACTCGCGAGGGGTGTTCTGTGCACCCCAGCAACAACAAAATCCTCCCAGGATTCTAGAAAGAATGCGCAAAGCCACAATTTTTTCTGTAGCTGCACATTTTATGTCATTGAACCTTCAAGCCTGATGCAATCTCTCTTTCTCGAACGATAGGAATGCAATGCCCTTCAAAAGTTTATCTGGGGGGCTGAGAACTCCCGCGAGAAGTTGAGCATATGTATACAGTCTGCTCTGAATGTTTGGAAAATGATTAAAATATTATTTTTCCTTTTTCTACTATCATTATCTCATTAATTATAAAGTATATTAAGTATATTTTTACTGGTATATACGTTTTACTGGTTTATGAAAAAATATAAAATTATGTGTTTTAAAATGAAAATTGTGTATGTTTAGTTGAAAGTAATGTTAGTCTCACTTGTATGCAATAAATTTAATAATTTTATTTGTATAATACCAGAAACATCTTGGACTTTATAAATATGTATCATAATGACTTAATTTTATTTTCGTAATTAAATAAAGTGTTAAAAGTTAGGGGTGTTCTCTACACCCCGCGAGTAACGACGGTAGCAAAAACAGGGTTAAAAATAAGTTTAATAATTACAAGTGACCCCATTGAGCTTGCCATATACAAAATTTAATACTTATCTTGATACTTTGTACGGTTTATAATTTCAGCGTTAAAGTTCATTATTATTGAATTTAATACATTAGTATTGTATGGAAGGGGTGCGATGAAAATTATGATTGACAATTGGGTCGCCAATATTGAAAGTTTGAGATGCCCTGCCCTAGTAACTTTGAGATTATGGTCGCCAATTCACTGCCGGCGTTGTCGAATAGTAGGTTTGAGTCCTGATGTCACTGTAGTTTCACCGTGTAGAGGAGCCGATGCCCATTAAATCTGCAGAGAATGAAAGACTTCACTATAGCGAGGTTTGAAGATATATATAGCCGCTATTGCCTTTGTCATTTGACCTCTTTTTTTACTAGGTCCGTAGCCTACAGACTTTGCGCAGCTTCGAAGGGCCACATCAGTGAAAAATCAAACGTTATTTGCCAACATATGGTAAAATTCAAATTCAAATGATTAAAATCAGTAACCACCAACTTCTGGATAACAGAATGGAAAGGTAAATCCGCCAGAAGCGGGATGCATGGTAGTCTCAACAGCAAATTTCTAGAAACATTAAAGTAACGACTTACCTGTGATCAATGACAAAAGATTAATGAGACCAGATCCACAGTGGAAAAGACACGAATTGGTCGTGTAGGAATCATGAAGCCAATAAAAATCGATATTTGCCCACTATGACAAAGCGCAACAGGGATGCAACAGTTTAAACAGCCTATAACCATCCCGTGGCACTTCAACCAAAAGTCTGATTACAAGTTCTGTTGTTTGTGTTCTGCTTATTTCTACGATAAATAAGTTGCAGTGAACGTAGACATTGGTGGGAAAACATTCTTTTTATTGATAATTTGGCTAATTTTTTTGACTTACCTTCAACATGTGGAATACTTCTACCAGCTATCCAAGAACTAAGAAAGGGAATCAGATCAGAATTCAGAAAATACAGTCAGATTTATTAACAGCCAAGTCTATGATATAGACTTTGCAATTGATGTTTGGTAAAAAAGTAAAACATTAAATCCTTATGTTTGCCTTTTCAGGGGATAATTAACCCTAATTTATTTTTTCTGAAAGACAAGGCTTTCCCACAAATAGCAAATACGGTGGTGGGGTTAACTTTTTTTTAAAAAAATTATGATCTCCATACATGATATATTGCGTAAGATATTCATTTTTGTTACACAGATAAATCCTATTTGTTATTTCTATGTTTCATAATATTTACTAGAAAATTCTAGATTAACTAGTCTTAAGTTAAATAATTCTCTGAAATACAGAAATAGTTTTTTTTTCAGGTAAAAATGTGTTGGTTATACACATTGTAAAATATGAAAAACAATCTTAAATTCTTATTGAAAATTATATAGTTTTCTAAATTCCTTAATTGAAGTCTTTAAACCTCGCCGTTTTTTAAAAAATATTCTAATTTGAAATTTTTATAAAGATGCAAAAAAGAGTAAGTGAATTTTGTATTGGTAAGAATGGAATTATATGCCATAATTGCATCGGTCTACTTCTGTTTATATTATGATTAATTTTGTTTGGTTTCCATATAAAAAAAAAACGTTTAATTCTACTATTCAATTCAATTCCTTTTTCTTACATAACTTTTTTAAAAAAATTACATAGTAATGTTTAATAATGCTTCAAATTTATTCTTGCATTCAAAAATATAATTATCAATTTGGAAGTACTTCTCTCAAAAGACACATCGTAATTCACTATACAGAAATAGCTTCGTTTTTGAAATTCTGCTGATAAAAGAATACAAGGCTGATAGGCTAATCAATTTTATTCTGCAAGAATAACGGCTTAATAAATAGATTCACTAAGAATCGTTTAACTTCGAAAGTTAATTTTTTCAGGCTTAGGGAAAGACGGAAATTAAAAATTCTTGTAATCTTATTGTGCCTTTCCTTTTGATGCAAGATTGAACCGCATCGGTGTAGTTCATTAGCAATTCTAATCGTAGTCTAATGACTCCTTAATTGATAAATGATTGTCCATCTTCCCTATCCGAGTGTATAGGTGACAAATAATACTTCTAGAGTCACTAATTTCGATTTTATGTGATACCTAATGTTTTGCATCTTCAAGGATTCTTGCTGTTCTCTAATTCATGTCAAACAAGTACTGGGAGTGATATGTGGAAAATATTAATTGATTTGGAATAGTTTTTCACAGAAACATTTGTAAAAGTATGTCGTTGTAGAGTTTGAAACAATTATTCGTAAAAGGGCATTTAATGAACTAAATTTTAATAAACAATTTATAAATGTGTAAAATATTCGATTGAATGCAAAAGCATGCTAAATGCAATGCTAAGAGAGAGATAAATATAATTATACACACACACACACACGTGTGCACGCACAAACTCTCTCTCTCCCTCACACACACACACACGCACGCACGCACACACACACATGTATATAATGTAATGATCAAGTTGAAATGTTAACATCAATTGTTTGTGAGTAAAAAAAAATCTAGAGTTTAAATTGTGTTGGGATGTAATCATGTAATAACACTTGTTTTGTTTCATTGATAAAAAGGAGCATAAGTAATGAATTCTTACTAAATGGATATTGCTATGAAATTTTTTTAATTGCATTTTAGTTTTCTTTTATGCTTACATATATGTTTTTAGCGTAGAAAATGACGTATGGAATCAAAGTTACTTAGAATTTAACAATACATGCTGGTGAAGTCCCAACAAACTTTCATACAACACAGAGGTGTAGGGAGAAATTATCCATTCTGTTAGGGTGGGGCTCTTACTTCAACTAATATCATAAAATTATCGCAATTATTCGAATCTAAGTTATATATTCCAAACAACTTCACTAATTCTCAACAAGTTTTTGTGAAAAATGATGAATAGATTAAACTAATTTATAGATATCCAATTTTATGGATTTAAATTTAAAATGAGAGCTAATAAAAAGTGGATAATTAATTATTCAGAGTATTATACACTTTCAAATATATACACATTAAGTTTTTATTTTTATTTCTAATAGTTCTGCAAATTTCTGCTTTACCGTTGCAGACATAGTACAATCCTTGGGAGTTGGTATATTTTTAGTGCGGCACCATATAGGTGGAATACCAATCACCACAATGTAATTTTGACGCTAGGAATTTAATTTTGACGAGAGAATCCAAGCCACAAACCGGTACTCAAAATATTTTTTACATGCCGCATAATCATACGACATGAACACTGTCAATTTTCTGCCTCAGGAAAATCACCCGACATAAGCCGTGGTGAAACTCGCATTATTAGTCGTACAAGGCCAGCGACAAGCCAACTACGCCACCCAACCTGCCACATGAGCTTGTAATTGCTCAAATTGCCCCAAGCAATGAATTTTCCTCCTTCGATTCCAAGCCGCACCAGGGTTTCAGTAGCATTAAGATTGGGAAAACAGAGTGCGGTTTAGATTCGAGTAAATACGGTGATTTTTTCAAATTTAATTGTTGATATTCAAAGTTAAATAACTATTTACACTCATAGACAAAAAAAATGCAACAAGAAATAATAGCGGGATCGTAACCAAACTTGGCATGGAGGTACATGTTGGAGAGATATGCAAATGATTAGAAATACAGCGTGATTGCACGTTACGTCTAGCCGGTAGAGGGCCTTTAACGTCGTTCTCCGTGGAGTATAAAACAAGTAACCAAAGCTTGTTTGAGTGTGCTGAATTGTTTACAAAGCAAGAGCTGAAGTAGACATGCCGTAAAGCCATTTTCGAAGACATTATGAGCGCAGTTTGAGAGGGGGAGAATCATCGGCATGATGGAAGTTGGGTGGTCAGCTAGGCAAGTAGCTCGCCCATTAGGCCACTCTGATTATGTTGTGAGGAGGTGTTGGGACCAGTGGATCCAAGAGATGTCATTTACACGAAAACCAGTTTCAGGACGCTCTCGGCAGACCAGTCGTCGAGAAGACCTCCCCATCGTATGAAATGCAGACGTACAGCCAAATGCTTCATCGGCCGCCATCCAGACACATGTAGTACCTTCACTAGGGGCCCATTTGTCTTCTCGAACCATACGAAAGCGCCTGGATGAAGGACATTTGAGATCGGGGCACCCATTACTTGTGCTGCTCTTGACGTTCACTCATCGACGCCTCCATTTCGAGTCGTGCCACGCACGAGAAAACTGGACTGCAGCGGAATGACACCAGGCCGTCTTTAGCAATGAATCCAATCTCAACAATGATGACAATTGTGTTTGTGTGTGGAGACCCGGTGGTGAACGCTTCAATCCTGCCTTTGCTTTACAGCGACACACCTCTCCCACAGCTGGTGTGATGGTATGGGGTGCCATTGCCTATAATGCATGGTCACCTCTAGTATTGATCCATGGCACCATAACAGCCTAGAGGTATGTCCATGACATCCTGCGACCACACTCCTAGGAGCCATTTTTCAACAAGACATTGTTAGGCCTCACACGGCAAGTGTGTCACAAGACAGTCCCCGCACTGTTACTACCTTTTCTTGGCAAGGCCGATCAACAGATTTGTCTCCAGTCGAGCATATCTGGGACCATTTGGGGCGATGAGTTAGGCATCCCTCGAGTTTGAATGAACTATACCAGTGTTTCTTAAACTGTGAGGCGTTCCTCCCTGGGAGGGTGTAATAACCCTATGAGGGGGGCACGAGCATATTGGAAAGTCGAAAACAAAAGATTATTTTTAAAAAAAATTATTAATTTACTGAAAGTAAACAAACAAAATTCTGACATATTAAAAATAAATTACATTCTTACCCTGACTTACACTTATAATAAACTTATAAATATATAACTACGCAGTGCATGTTTTGTGTTTAATTTATAACAATAATAAGTTAAGAACAAGTTTAATAATTACCAGTGACCCCATGGGCTTCTCATATATAAAATTATATGCAAACATCAACACTTATCTTAATAATTTGTACTATTTATGATTAGTCCCTATAATGCCGATTAAAAATCACGTGATTCACTCCCCAATGCCACCGATTAACATGTAGCGAGCGCATGTGGTGTTTGAGGAGGGACTAGAAAAGGAGTTATTGAGCACAAATCATTGCTTGCTGGTTTCTACATTCTAAGTAAAAGTAAGTTTCTACATTCGAAATAAGTAAATCCTTCGCAAACATTCTCAAGATTATTTTATTGCATTCCAAATGCCTTCGGAATAAATTTTATGGATAGCAGTTCACAGAAAAGATCATACTTTGGAAAGACGTATATATACATTCAGGGCAAATAACGCACAGAATGAGCGAGTCGTTTATATACCCACTTGAGGTTACAGTCGCATTGTAGGTTTAACATCAAAGTATAGTATTATTGAATTTAATACAGTGTTATTGTATGGAAGGGGGGCGCGATGAAAATTATGATTGAATATTGGGTCGGAAGTATTGAAAGTTTGAGAAGCACTGAACAAGAGGAAAGGTTGCAGCAAATATGGAACGAAATGCCTCAAGATATCATACAGAACTGGTATGCCTCAAAGTCCCGATCGTATCACATCGTGCATTCGCTCCAGAGGGCGTTCAACAGGGTGTTAAATCCTCCGTTCTTTTGCCCTTTTCTCTGAAATAAATGATCCTTTTTCTTTGATTTTCTAATCATTTACTTACATCAAAGTAGTCATTACGTATGTAAAATTTCGTTTCATTTTGTCGACTCCTTCTTGGTGCACTAATTTTTTTGTCCATGAGTGTATGTGAAATTTGGGATTTGTAATGTTAGTTTGTTACCTGAAAAGGTGGTAAAAATGAAATTTTTTTTTATTAGAAGTGATCTGTTTAAAATTTCAGTCTACAGCAAACCTTATGGAGGTTCTGATAGAGAGTGATAATTGTTAAACCCCATTACCTTTCGTCATCACTGATATCATCATTACACCAATGGTACAATGAAATAAAATAAGGTAATATTACTAAAAGTCCTTACATAATATTGCTCATTGAAGAATAAATATTTCACTTTCACTAAATACATCGGTAAAATAGTAGTCATGGTCATGAAACTAATTAACGGTAACATATTCGTTAAGCCGTATGTCAAGTCATGTTATACAGCAAATAATCCCCATGTAAATGTAATTGGAATGTTGAAAATCTTAAATAGAATTGAGTCTTAAAATGTTCATTTGTTAAAGTCATAAATATTGGGAGAGGAAGATACAAATTCTGGGGCATCATAGTAGTATTTTTTTTGCAATTGGCTCAAAATTACGAGATCTGTCACCGGTTGCTTTGTGCAGCTTAATATTGATATTAATTCCAATCAGTTACTGTTTATTTTTGTCTTTTTTCCAAGAGGAATATAGTCATTGGTGTGAATTTAGTATTATTTTTATTCTTACAAAAATTTCTCTCAATAGTTCTTAAATTAATCCCGTTTAGTTTTATGCAGAAAAATGTTCTAAATGATCCGAAGCATATTTCAGCGAAAACCGCTGAATTAAGTGATTGGTGCAGTACGAGTTGGATATTGCTGCTTTTTTAATAACAAACAGACTAAAAACATTTGTAATGTTCTTTCTAGAAATTAGGGAATGAAATATCAAATGAAAATCTCCCGTCTTCAGATTATCGAGGCAATATGTTATGAGGTTATTATTAACAACATTTAATATAACTAAAGTGGAGTCGGTTTTCCAGAAAAAGCTGATAGTAAGTACTATCAATAAGATTCGTTTCGAAAGCTGATTTTTATGCTAATTTCCTTTTTTTTTCTATATCCTTTCTTAAAATTATTTAAAAAAGCTAATAAAATAAGAATATAACTTTTATACTCCCATAACTAATTGATTTTTGAATATACTTAGTTTTATTTTATTGCTTTGATTTACCTTAAATTTTCAATTCCATATTTGTATTTTAATACTTTAGTTGTAAAAAATATTTGTTATTAATTAAATATTATTTCAAAACAAGTAATTTCACATATTAAAAAAAATTAAGATTTGCATGTTTTACTTCACATTACCACGTTTTGATTGACATTTCATTTTATAGCCTCTTAGATTAAAAAAAAGTTATTAAATTAGAGATGCTTAATATATATATATATATATATATATATATATATATATATATATATATATATATATATATATATATATATATATATATATATATATATATATAGGTAAGATTCAAAAGTTCTCGAACTGAGTAAAGAACTTGAAAAATAACAACAATTAAATTACTAAACCACATCTTCCTTCAAATAAGACCCTTGGGCAATAACACCTTTTTGGCATCGATTGTAAAGGTCATCGAGACCTTTATGGAATCCAACTTTAGCCGTGTTGTTATGAATAAGAATAAGAATCAATTTAGAATTAGAATAATGAATATAGAATTAGAATCAATCATGTTAATTGGATGCCAACGTATTTCGACTTACCGTGACTGCTGCTTCCATGCTGGATACCTAAGTACATTTTTTGTAGAAGCTTGAGGAAAAATAATTGGTTACGATGATTCATTGAGCAACACGGAAATAATTTTTCAAGTCTATATTTTACAAAAAAAAAAAAAAACACAAGCACACCATTACATGTAGGAAAACATTGCGTAATGCAATCACAAAAAAAACGATGCTTCCATTACACACGAATACGAATCGAATCGCATTTTTCCCGCCAATAACAAATGCTTCTAGAATAAAAAAAGTCCCAGTTCGTGGCGCCATCTCTGGACGGCGAAAGGAGTCAACTGTTCTTAACATCCTCCGGGGGCGAGAAGATGTAGTCGACGGTGGTAGGGGTAAGACTGCAACTTGAGAGACTGGTCTTGTCATGACTCCACTTGAGGTCTGGATAGTGACGACACGACATATTCCATCAGCTCCAGGATGTGTGGCCACAATCCGGGAGTTCACCTGGTGCTGAAAGAGACTGGATTTTTGATGAGGACGAGGGATCCTACAGTTAGGTCTTTCTGGCCCTGCATCCATTTGGTTCGGGACTGCAGGGTGTTGAGGTAGGAGAGCTGCCAGCGAGACCAGAACATCCTTTTCAACTTCATCAGAAGAGACCACCTAGAATGAATACTCAAAGATTGGTTAGTCAGACTGTGATCAGGGAGTTCGAGCAAGGGACACCCGATAAGAAAGTGTCCGGGTGTTAACACCTGGAGATCCTTAGAGTCTGATGATAGAGAATAAAGAGGACGTGAATTTATGCACGCTTCGATTTGGCACAATATTGTATCTAACTCTTCAAAGTTCAGCGCAACCGCCTTTAGGGTTTTGAGCAAATGCTGCTTTGTGAGTTTAACTGAAGCCTTCCACACACCTCCGAAATTCGGTGCATGTGAAGGGATGAAGTGCCACTGAATGTTCTTGCTTGACGAATAGTCCTGGACATTAGAGTTGTGAAGTAATTGAAACAAGTCCTTCAAGTAAGCTGAAGCACCAACGAAATTGGTACCGTTGTCAGAATAAATGTCTGATGGATAGCCACGGCGTGAAACAAATCGACGCAGTGCTGACAGAAATGCTGCTGCTGATAGCGAAGATACGAGTTCAAGGTGCACCGCTTTAGTACACATGCATATGAAGAGGCAGATGTAAGACTTGAAGTTGTTCTCCTTGCGAGTATGTTGGCACTTTGTCGTGATAAGTCCAGCAAAGTCAATTCCTATATTTTCAAAAGCTCGACAAGGGTTGATTCGTTCTATTGGTAGATCACCCATCATTTGAGAGACAGGTTTTGCTACAAGTTTAAAACAGTCTATGCAGTTGCGCAGTTCTTTCTTGACAGCTGATTTACCATGCGGGATCCAAAATTGTTGACGAATGAGGGATAAAACTAGTTCCTGTCCAGCATGGAAATTGACTCTATGAAAATGTCTAATGACTAAACTTGTAAAATGATGCTCTTTTGGTATGAGCATTGGATGCTTCTTTTCAAATTTAAGAGTTTGTTGGAGACGAAGACGTCCTCCGACACGAAGAATTCCCTCAGAATCAAGGAATACATTCAAAGACTGAAGTTTGCTAGATTTGGGAAGTTGCTTGTTACATTTCAAGAGAGTGAGTTATGTATGGTATTCTCCATTTTGTAACAATTTGACGACCTTTTTTATTGAAGTTTCTAATTCATGTGTGTATAAAGGCCCAGTAACTTTGGACACTGATTTGGAATTATGGTAGAATCTGAATATCCATGCAACAGTCCTAACTACTTTCATGTATGAGGAAAACTTATCCAAGAAACTAAGAGAATAATTAACACCAGTTGAAAGAACACCTGAGTCACTTAATGATTCAGACTGATCAATAGGAACAAGTGAAACAGGTTGTTCAGAGAAAGGAATAAAAGAATTGGAAGAAGGATGGAAATCATGAAGCCATTTTGGACCAGCTACCCACTCTGAATGTTAAAGAAGTTGTTTCGGGTAGAAGCCTCTTGTTGCCCAATCTGCCGGGTTTAATTTCCCCGGAATGTGATGCCAAGATTCTTTTGAGGTTAGTGCATGAATTTTCCCAACCCTGTGTTGCACAAATTGATTTTCTTTTACAGGTGGATTATTTATCCAACTCAGTGTAATTGTTGAGACACACCATAAAAATGTATCGTGAGTGATGTTAAGAGATTTCTTAAATATATCTAGAAGTTCAGCCAAAAGCAGAGCACCACAAAGCTCCAATTTAGGCTATGATATCGTTTGTACAGATGCTACACGAGTTTTTGAAGCCATTAAGAATAAGTGTGGCGAATCAGAAACAACACGTAAGTATATTACGGCTGAATATGCCTTTGAGGATGCGTCACAGAACCCATGAATTTCACAGTGTTTAGCATTTTGTGTTTGAACATACCTGGGAACTTTTATTTGTTTGAGGTATGAAATTTCTTGCTTGAATGCTTGAAACCGATTCCATCTATTAAGAATGTCTGGTGATATCTCATCATCCCAGTCAAGCCCTGCCTTCCACAGGTCTTGAAGAATAATCTTTAAAATTATAGTTGAGGAAGAGACAAACCCCAGAGGATCAAAGATGCGTGCGATGATTGATAGCATCTGTCTCTTGGTGGATACCTCGTCTGATAAGACTGCTCTTACTTTAAACGAATCCTCGTTTAAATCCCAGAATAAGCCAAGAATTTTCTGGGTGGACTCATCATCAAATGAACGTGAGGAAATATTTGTTTTTAGAGTGTTTGGCAAGTCTGACAAGACTTCTGGATGAGTGCACGACCATTTCCGCAGCTCAAATCCACCGGCTGACATCAAATTTTGCAGTTCGTGAACAATTTTCCTAGCCGAGTCCAATGAGTCAGCACCGGCTAACAAATCATCAACATAGAAATGATCTTTTGCGAGCTTAGCTGCCTGTGGAAAGCGATGTTTTTCATCCTCACATAATTGTTTCAATGTTCGGATGGCAAGAAATGGGGCACAAGATGTACCATAGGTAACTGTATTTAATTTGAATATCACTAATGGTTCCCCTGGAGACTTCTTCCAAAATATTTGTTGAAAGCATGCATCATCTTGTGATATTAATATCTGTCTATACATTTTTGCAATGTCAGCAGAAAAGGCAATTGGGATGAATCTGAATTTAAGTAACGTTAGAAAAATGTCTGACTGTAGTTTTTTACCAGTCAGCAGAATGTCATTCAAAGAATTTCCATTTGTACTTTTGAATGAGCCGTCAAACACCACCCTTAATTTGGTTGTTCAACTATTATCATTAATCACACCATGATGTGGTAAGAAATAATGTGGAGATTTTACATCTGATGCGAGAGGAGTCATGTGACCAAGGTTTTGGTATTCCTCCATAAATTCTGTGTATTGTTCCTTTAATTGAATATTAGAGGGAAGTTTTCTTTCAAGAGAATAGAATCGTTTTAATGCACCCTCTTTACTATCTCCAATACTTGAATTATCTCTAAATGGCAGTTTTAGAATATATCTACCATCTGCATTACGAATATGAGAATTTACGAATATAGATTCACATAGCTCATCCTCATCCTTTGACGGAATGTCCTTAGGAACAGATTCAAGTTCCCAAAATTGTTTCAAAGAATGGTCTATGTTTAAAAGAGTGTGACAGATTAGGGATGAATTTTGATTATATTGTGTGTTTATGATACCTGACAATAAATGACCTAATTTTGCTGGCAATGCTGATGGTGTACCTTTGGGTCCCATTATAGGAGTCCCTGAAATTAATGTCATGAAAACATCAGCACCTAGAAGAATGTCTATTTCATTTTCAATATAAAACGTTGGATCAGCAAGAGTTAGATCTTTGATATGAGGCCACTCATGATATTTAATTGGAAAACTTGGCATAGCTGAAGTGACTTTCGATACTAACAAAGATTTTACTTGGAATTTATCAGAGGAAACACAAGAAGAAAATTCAAAATTTGTCGAATATAATGAAGTTTCAGCAAATGTTTCATTTACACCTACTAATTTATGATTGGTGTGTTTTTTAATGGCAATTTTAAGCGATCAGCACATTGCTTGGAAATCAAAGAATTTTGAGAAGCATTGTCTATCAAAGCACGGCAAGTTATTTGTTCACCATGTTTAGATTTAACATTTATTAATGCTGTGGACAACAATACGTGACCTTCTGCCGATTGTGTGCAATTGTTAGACACTGTCACAACAGAATTTGCTTGAGTATCTGCTGAAGGACTGACTGAATATATATGTAATAATGTTTGGTGTCTTTCAGAACAGTTTTTGCAAGATAATCCTATTCTACATGTGTCAAGCCTGTGGTTACTCCTCAAACAATTGGTACATAACTTTTTTTTCTGTACCACTTGCCATCTTTCATTTACATTCATAGAATTAAAAGTTGGACATTTGAATAAGGCATGGCTTTGATAACATAGAATGCAATTGTTACCTTTAACAACAACTGGTTTTACACCTGATTTTACTTGGTTACATTTGACAACAGTAGTATTTACATTTGATTTGTTAAATGAATTTAATGGTTTAACATTACTTTTCTTAATGTCAGGTTTTACAAATTTTAACTCATTCAGACCAAGAGCTTCCCTTTCAATGAAAACTCTGAATTCCTCAAGAGTAGGAATTTTATTATTTTCCAAAGATAATTCCCACCGTTGACTAATACATGCATCCACTTTTGAAATGAGAAAATTTATTATGATCAACTCTGTTAATGAATTTGTTTCTAAATCCAAAGTTTTCAAATTTCGAATGACTTCATTACAAATATCTATTATTTCCAAAAGCAATTTTGAAGTATTTGCAATGGAAATCTTAATACTAAATAGCTTATTTATTTGGCTAAGAGCTAATTGTCGTTTGTTTTCATACCGACTGCACAGTATATCCCAACAATTCTTAAGATTGTCCACAGTAATTGCAAAACCCCGAATTAATTTGGCTGCATCCCCGCGAATAGAAGCCTGTAGATATTGCAATTTTTCAAGATCACTTATTGATTTGTTATCTAGAATAGAAGACTTAAATAACTCTTTGAATGAAATTCAGTTCTCGCAATTTCCATAAAAATGCGGAACTTCAAGCTTTGGTAGATTAACAACTGAAGACTTTACATGAATACTATTATTTACTTCCTCAGCCTCAGATTTTTCTTCAAGGTCAACAACCCAATTGAATAGCACATCTTTATATTTCATATAAATGTCAAATGATTCATCACTTTCATGAGTTGACAACTCACTGAATATTTCAGTTAATCTAGTTTCGTATTGCAACACTTGTGTTTTTAAAACACGTATGCGTGATTTATTATCATCGCATTCATTTATCCTACTTCCAAAAGCTTTTAATTCTTTTATAATTAAATCAAATTTACCAATATTTTTCGATTGATTGTTTTGGAGCCATGATTTACGAATGAAATTTTAAAATGCTTATAAAAATGGAATTTTAAAATTCTACACAAAATATACAACTGTACCACAATAACAAATGCCAACACAATGCAAATACAAACTATCAAAATATGTTTATACAAAATAGAATAAACGAATAAATCCAGAATCAAATAATAAATAATATCAATCAAAATGTATAAAAATACTTCAAGAATTCGTATCAGAGTAAATGCACTAGAATAAGAATATCGAATATGAAACGAATAATTAAAATAACAAAGAATAAATCACATCAACAACTCTGAACTCGACGGACCACATATTGTGAATAAGAATAAGAATCGATTTAGAATTAGAATAATGAATATAGAATTAGAATCAATCCTGTTAATTGGATGCCAATGTATTTCGACTTACCGCGACTGCTGCTTCCATGTTGGACACCTAAGTACATTTTTTGTAGAAGCTTGAGGAAAAAATAATTGGTTACGATGATTCATTGAGCAACACGCAAAGAATTTTTCCAGTCTATATTTTACAAAAGAAAAACACACACACACAAGCACACCATTACATGTAGGAAAACATTGCGTAACGCAATCACAAAAAAAACGATGCTTCCATTACACACGAATACGAATCGAATCGCATTTTTCCCGCCAATAACAAATGCTTCTAGAATAAAAAAAGTCCCAGTTCATGGCGCTATCTCTGGACGGGGAAAGGAGTCAACTGTTCTTAACACGTGTCCTTTAATTCAGTCTGCGATACATTTTTAATTCCATTTGCTGATTGAAATCTATGACCCTGCAAGCGACGTTTTAGTTCAGGAAATAGGTTGAAGTCTCAAGGAGTGAGATCAGGCGAATAAGGAGGATGCGGCAAAGCAGTTGCTTGAATTTTCTTAAGAAATTCAGTGACAAGTAAGGATCGGTGTGCAGGAGCGTTATCTTGCAAAATCACCCGATACTGCTCAGTCCATAATTTTGGCCTCATCTTTCGGATCGATTCATGCAAACGATGCAGGTTATCTGCATAGAGAACTTTGTTCATAGTATGCACTTCATGAATAAATTTCAGATGCACAATACTACGGATATTGAAGAACACCTCTAGCAGGACTTTCCCCTTAGAGCGGTCTTGGCGGAATTTCTACTTGCGTGGAGATTGTAGTGATTTCCACGTGCTCTCTTGGATTGCGGGTAGTAAAAAAAACACCATTTCTCGTTTCCAGTAAAAATTCTGCCAAGTTGGATAGGATCTTTGTAAATAGCCGAGATTAAGTCTCCCGCCATTTCTATTTGAATTCCTTTTGATCTTTGTTTAACATCCGGGGAACGGTGTGTTGATACACCCTTTACAATTTAAGATCTTAGTGATACGTCAGCGATTTTTAAAACAAGATAATGCAATATTTCATCATCCACCTATTCTGATCAATCACAAAAGCCTTAATGGAAACCATATGATTCTAAAAGCCTCTGTATTGGTATCTAAATAAACCAGTAATAGCCTCCACGCATTAGCGATCGTTTTGGTGTGGTTGCTAAGATACTCGTTTTTGGATCGGAAAATGCCCTGTTTTAATATTTTTTCATTGGTGACTTTGACTGAATTAAGGAAACACAAATTTCTGAACTATCATGGTGCCATCTTCAGCAAGATAAATAAAATAAATGATATAAATATAATAATAATGATAAATAATAAGAAGAAAAATAAAATTAAAAAATAATTAATAAATGAACAAATAAAAGTTAAAAAAACCGCGCTCTCCGTAACAAGCAAAAAAATTGTTCACGTATCCCCCAACTCATTGGTGGGAAAGAAGTGAAGTGGTATCTAAATAAACCAGTAAGAGCCTCCATGCGATGACGATCGTTTTGACGAGGTGGCTAAAATACTAGTTTTCGGATCGGAAGGTGCTCAGTTCTAATCTTCCTTCACTTCCGATTGAGAAAACTAAAAGTTGAGATCTTTTTAGAGAACAAAGGATGATTTTGTATATCATCTTAATGTTGTCATGTTCTAGTGTTGTGCTTCATCGCTGTTTGTGTTGTATGAGTTTTAATGAATTAGATCAATGTGCCACTAAAATAACAAGAAGTAACCTTGATTCTTCAACGACTGCAACAAATTAATAGATTCTATAAGTAAAATGTTTTCAGTCAAGTAAAAACTTTTCATGTACTAAAGGGTGTTTTTTGGAGGTATAGAACTTTAAATTGTAATAAAACAACGATGTATTATTCGATTGACATGAATTTTTTTTATTGGAAAGATAAGCTTGTTGCATTATGTTCTAAATATGATTTCTGGTTATGACTGCCACGGCTGGCTCGGATGTAGTCCAATTTGGACGTCCAATTTTCGATGACATTTTCCATCTTTTGTGGCCGTATATCGGCAATAACACGGCTAATGTTGTCTTCCAAATGGTCAAGCGTTTGTGGCTTATCCGCATAGACCAATGACTTTACATAGCCCCACAGAAAATAGTCTAGCGGTGTTAAATCACAAGATCTTGGAGGCCAATTCACAGGTCTAAAACGTGAAATTAGGCGGTCACCAAACGTAAATCAAATAAATCGATTGCGGCACGAGCTGTGTGACATGTTGCGCCGTCTTGTTGGAACCACAGCTACTGGACATCATGATTGTTCAATTCAGGAACGAAAAAGTTAGTAATCATGGCTCTATACCGATCACCATTGACTGTAAGGTTGTGGCCTTCATTGTTTTTGAAGAAGTACGGAACAATGATTCCACCAGCCCATAAAGCGCACCAAACAGTCAGTTTTTCTGGACATAACGGTATTTCGACATACACTTGTGGATTAGCTTCACTCCAAATGCGGCAGTTTTGTTTGTTGACGTAGCCATTCAACCAGAAGTGCGATTCATCGCTAAACAAAATTCGCTTATGAAAATCGGGAACAACGGCAATCTCGTTTTGGGCCCATTCGACGAATCTACGCCTTGCTTGATGATCGTTTGGATGAATTGCCGAACCAAACTGAGAATAAATCACTTGGCAGCTGTTAAATCGGTCGCCATCTTGGAAAGTAATGCCAACTTAAACTTCTATACCTGGAAAAAAAACACTCTTTATATACATTTTTAATATAAAGTAATGCTTTAAAGAATAGTAGCACCTTTAAATGGAGATTTGTGTGTGTGAATCTATTTTTAATAATGAATAAACAAAAACCGTTTATAAGAGTTAAAATGCATTTGGTATTCTACGTAAGTTTAACATTACATCTAAAAAGTATTTTCATTCTTTAAATATAATACACTATCTTACATTTTTTTTTCAGTAAGCTTTTCGTGCTATATAGACTTTCGAGATATTGTTTTCAGTAAGAATATAAGTACAAAAAGCCATTTTTGAGACAATAAAAATAATTCTCTCATAATCTGAGAATAAAAGTAAGTTGTGTCTCCCCCTTTTCCCCTTGGGGATGCGCAGGCAGAATTGAAAGAGTGTGTAGTTTACTGCTGTCTTAATGATATCCCTTGGCAACGATGACAAAAATAAGGATAAAGAAAAGTAGTCGTGACTCTCCTATTACTAGACTCCCGTTTTTGGAGGGATTGTAGAAGGAATTCTTAGTATGTATACTGTATATAAATAGAATAAATGAGAGACACACATTGTTATTCCACGTTGCACACTTGTTCTTTAGCGACACTGAAAAAGATAGTTGGTTATTAAGAACTTGATACACTGTGGATATTCTCCCCTCGTAAGGGAATACATTGAATTCTCAGAAGAAGGAAAAACATCTTTGACACAAAATGTACTTTGCGAGATCTTTCTATGGAATGGTATTTGGAGCTTTATTATAGGAGATATAGAGATATGATTGTAGTGTATATCTTAGAGGCTTTTTTCATCTCTCTCTCTCTCTCTCTCTATATATATATATATATCTATATAAAGAGTGTTTTTTTCCAGGTATAGAAGTTTAAGTTGGCATTACTTTCGAAGATGGAGACCGATTTAACAGCTGTCAAGTGATTTATTCTCAGTTTGGTTTGGCAATTCATCAAAACGATCATCAAGCAAGGCGTAGATTCGTCGAATGGGCCCAAAACGAGATTGCCGTTGTTCCCGATTTTCATAAGCGAATTTTGTTTAGCGATGAATCGCACTTCTGGTTGAATGGCTACGTCAACAAACAAAACTGCCGCATTTGGAGTGAAGCTAATCCACAAGTGTATGTCGAAATACCGTTATGTCCAGAAAAACTGACTGTTTGGTGCGCTTTATTGGCTGGTGGAATCATTGGTCCGTACTTCTTCAAAGACGATGAAGGCCACAACGTTACAGTCAATGGTGATCGGTATAGAGCCATGATTACTAACTTTTTCATTCCTGAATTGAACAATCATGATGTCCAGGAGCTGTGATTCCAACAAGAGGGCGCAACATGTCACACAGCTCGTGCCACAATTGATTTATTTGATTTACGTTTGGTGACCGCTTAATTTCACGTTTTGGACCTGTGAATTGGCCTCCAAGATCTTGTGATTTAACACCGCTAGACTATTTTCTGTGGGGCTATGTAAAATCATTGGTCTATGCGGATAAGCCACAAACGCTTGACCATTTGGAAGACAACATTCGCGGTGTTATTGCCGATATACGGCCACAAATGTTGGAAAAAGTCATCGAAAATCAGATTGGACTACATCCGAGCCAGCCGTGGCAGTCCTATGCCAGAAATCATATTTAAAATGTAATGGCACAAGATTATCTTTCGAATAAAAAAAATTCATGTCAATCGAATAATACATCGTTGTTTTATTGCAATTTAAAGTTCTATACCTCTAAAATATAAATATATATATATATATATATATATATATATATATATATATATATATATATATATATATATATATATATATATATATTACCGTTAAAGTGTGAAATCCGCAATTTATAGAATAAATAGGTATTTCATGAAATAACTATTCAGTTAAAGTATATAACATTTTTGTATTATACGATTTAACTAAGTATTCTGTAGAATAACGATTATTTGATAGTTAAGGTATGAAATACGGCACCCGAAAGTTCTTTGAACCGGTTCTAGCTGCTTTAGGAAGGATTTTTCCGATTAGAAACTAGAGATGGCCAAATAATATAATTGTACTCAGGCTATCAATTTAATATATGTCAGCGAGAATTAATTTCCATTGAAGACGTTCCAAATATTGACAAACAGCTCAAAGTTGGAGTATTATGCAAGGATTTAAAACGTGCTCGTGTAAAAAAAATGTATAACTGTAAAAAGTATGCTTGTTTCAAAAATAATAAACAGCGCAATCCTAAGTGTTATCACAGCAATCCTTGCTCGAATAAGAAATAAAAAGTAAAATAAAGGTATCTCATGAAACTTAAATTAATATTCTCTTACATTTTTGAATTAAAAGTTTACACAATGTCTTTATGAAGCAACAATTTTCCTTCCCAGCATGCTTTTTTTGATAACATTTAAATACAATCTATTTTTGCAACACATATTCTTCTATTTTACTAATGTTAGCAATATGAGTAATAATAAATTATATATCATCTGCTTTCCCTTATTATTTATGAATTATTCATCCGTAAAAGAAATAAAATGTATTTTTCTAGATATTTAACTATTTATGATCAAATAAATTTATAAAATATCTGTGAAATTGTGTATTTTTTTTTCACGGTCTATCCTTAGTCATTTGGTAGAAAACCTAGAGAGTTTTTCATAGAATAACTAGGTAAAGTATGAAATTTGTCCTCTATTATATACTTTAATTGACTTGTCTAGTTATTCTTTGAAAGAGAACTAAATTATATACTTCAACGTTTACATATATATATATATATATATATATATATATATATATATATATATAATAATAATAATACTAATACTACGACTACTACTACTACTAATAATAATAATAATAATAAAGAGATGTGTAAGATGATCTTTGAAAAGAGTTTTTTTATTGTTCTTAACTTTCAATTTAAGTATTGATAACTACATACTCTAAGTACAGTTTCAAATTATTTTGAACTAATTTCGGTTGTTCAATAGTTCGTATGACGCCAGACGTTCGTATGTTGCAAGAGATGCCTGATTTCTTTCTAAAAAAGAATTAACCAAATAATTGAAAAATATTCAACCTGACAGAATTAACAAAATCAGAGAGAGTCAAAACAATTTGTGTTCCCCAAAATTTCCAGTTTTCAACACAGTTAGGTATTTTTTACGTAATTATCTACATTTTTCTTTTCTTTCTGCAATTTGATTTAAAATGGAGACGAATTTCAGGTCTAAACAACAATTTTAACTTGAAATCCTTATCAAAGATTTTAATTACAGTTCTAGAAGGCATTCCTAGATTCGATGTAATGAATCTCTCAGTTTGTGGATTTTTTTAGGATATGTAACTTTACTTTCTTGATACTTGCTTGCGTTTGAACAATCTTAGGATGAGGTTACGTGGTCACTTGTTTTCATTTGTACTTTCTGCTATACGTTTTTTCCTATCAGGTTTAATATATTATAAATACCTTTGATTGAAATGCAATAAACAAGATTTTTACAGCGCTTTTGTGTTTGTTGATACGAATATTTCTCCTTGGAAAGCATAATTACGTATTCTTCGAGTCGTATATCATTTTTAGGAGCCATTTTTAAAATAATTCTTTTACTTTGTATTCCAATCAAAAGAAAACTTTAACAAACAATTATTTTGAAATTACCAAATGCTATCAAAAAAATTATTTACAAAATCATTTCCATAAAATGTGAATGACTTTCTGTGCATGTATGGGTATAGAGATAGGAGCAGTGACCAGATTGTGTGTGTGTTAGGTTTACATTTATTGAGGACAACTATTTACAAGGAATGAAAGTTAATAAAATGTAAGAAAATCTTCAAGAGGCGTCTCTCTCTTTCACATTGTCACATCATTCTTTCGTTTTCTGCCTCGTTTGGCGCGCTATCGTCTCATTTCCTTTCTTTTCCCACTGTCTCCTCTACCTGCCTTCTTAGGTCACACACACACACACACACACACGCGTTCCATGTAAGCACGCACATATTTTATTGACTTTAAGTTTTTTTAAGTAGGTTAAGTACTTCTTCCGTGTTGGTAAGAGTTGAAACCGCTATCAACAGTGGACCTTTAGTGTATGAAGAGGGAATTGGTGATATTGAAGAAACCTTGACACCGGGTGACTTTTTAGCTGGTCAAAAATTGGCTACAATTCCTTCAGGCCTAGAACCCACAGAGAGAAGACACACGCATCTTTGAACAACCGCAAGGTTTATTAAATTCATTTTGAAAGAAATGGTTGAAGCAGCACTTATTAGAATTCGCACCTTTCACCAAGTGCATGGTAGCCAAAACTCTTCCAGAATCCGAATTGGGGACGTTGTTCTATTCCAAAACGATGTCACACTCCGACACTTCTGTAAGAGAGCACGAATAGAGCTAATTCTGGTCGAAACGAGCAATTCCGTACTTGTGTGCTGCGTGCTAATAGACGCATCATCAACCGACCTATACAGCTGGTCATCCCCCCGGAGGTTGACTTGGGTGGGAAAGATGTTGCACGTTTGAAAATCCCAAAACAATGACGTCATTTTTGGTTTATTTATTTCTGACAAAAATTATCAAGTATTTTGTGAGTGGCAATAGTTTTTGTTTTATTTACAAAAGAATAAATAAACGAGCGGAACGAGGCAATGGCACTGTTGTTTTAATTTCTTTCCTTAATTTCTGTTTCAATGTTCAATTACTTAACAATATGTAAAACGAACTCTGAATATGTCGTTACCAGATAAAAACCTAAATATTCAACATTCTAATTATGAAAATTTTTGAACAAAAATTTCCTTTTTGGAAGTATCTCATTTTGATTAGACCAATATATTATGATCCATAAAGTAACCGAGAAGAAAATGAAAACTTCGTGATGTTGATATAGAACCAGGTAACTGATAAACTGTGAGAAATTTTAAGTCTGTAGAGAGAAGTAGAGGTATTTTTTACTCCGAAAAAAAAGCATATATTAATTTTAACAACAAATATTGAAGAATATTACTTTTATGACTATATTCTGAAAGGAAAAACTTAATATTTTAATGAAAACATTGTAAAATAAATCAGCGTTAACGGCAATGGTGGTTGGGTGAATAAGTTTAACCCCTTATCGACCGACGGTACTTATATGTACCACTCACTTTAGAATTACATAGAATAAACGTTTTTACGAATACTCTAACGATACTTGGCAAGAATATTCTTTGAAATCCACTTTTCCAAGATATATGGCAGCATGAATTCTATGATAAGTATTTTGGCGGTGAAGCCGAATAGTTTTAAGCAGAAATTGAGTTTCAGCTAAGGGCGTTTTCAGCAGATAGCGAAGACTGTCATTTTAGTTCAGAAAAAATTGTCAATGTCAAAAGGTAAGACTCTTATTTTTTGGTATGTTAAAGAAGATCTTAGAAAACGATTTGACTATTTATTTTAAGTGGACAATGTGTGTAATTAATTTTACAGTTCAATTTCTTTAATTAATTAATTAGCTCTGACTAATTAAATTTCCCAAAGTTGTGTATTTTATTTATGTATATCTCTTAGTTTTCAATGTAATGATTCCAAAAAAAATATTGCATTAAAAAAACTGCAGGAAATAAAAATGCGGTCGATAAAGGGTTAAAATTTAATATGGTATTAATTTTGCGAATTGAAAATCAAAATTGAACAGAAGGATCTCTTAACCGAGTTGTGATCTGTCGGTAACTAATTCCATCAAAGTTGTGTGTGATATCTAATGAAAGCTGTGTACTTGAATAAGGTCTTAGTTTGTTTAAAAAAATAACTCTACTAATCAAATAGGATGAAAGACAATTTCACGATTAGAAGTTGAAATTTATTCTACTTAAAAAATACCTCGCGATTACACTCACAAAAAGCAAGTATGAGCTCTAAGGCTCTGCTGATGCCACACAGTATATATAACAAAGAGAAAAATTTTATTTCATTTCCTTTGCAATCCTGTGCTGAAGCCGTTGCTTGTAGTAGGAAAAAATGATACCATAAAATAAAACAAGTGTCTTTAAATTCCTTTCTTCATTTCTTTATTTGGATAGTATTTCCAGTTATCACTCGTAAAAATTCTGAGTGTGGTTACATAAGAAATTCTCCATGAGTAGTTTAATAAGTGTTTTGTTCTTGAAGCTATGGTGTAAAAAAAAGCTCAAAAAGCTA
Source organism: Trichonephila clavipes (assembly GCA_019973935.1). Lineage (NCBI taxonomy): Eukaryota > Metazoa > Arthropoda > Arachnida > Araneae > Nephilidae > Trichonephila > Trichonephila clavipes. The sequence goes on along the minus strand of BMAU01020739.1, from coordinate 1,004,553 downwards.
TTCTATTCCTAAAAAAAGTTCTAAGATCTGATAAAGATTGAATGTTAAATCTATGATGGTATGGCAGATTAAATATATTTAATTCAAAATTATATACCGTTTTAATCTAATCTAAGGATCAAAATTTCATTAAAATGATGAAGGCATATTAAAAAAATTGTCTCTTCTCATGGATATTGTGAGGCAACCAGATAATGACATAGTAGACTATTTAAAACATAAGTTCAATGTATATGTTAAAGATAATACAGTAAAGAAACACTTTCTATTAATGCATCTTTAAAGTATGAGTGTATTATTTTGTGTTTCTTAACTCGATTTTTTTAGCCGTGATACATATTTATAACACCTATGAGCTTATGACACTATTTATATTCTAAAGCGTAATTAATTAAAAAAAATATTATTGGAATTATTTATAAAATTCAACAAAACTAATTTAAAACATTAACTTTTACGTAACTAAACTCACAGAATACAATTAATGACAAGTAACTGACGAGTACATGAACATTTTTGAAATAGAAGTCTTCGTTTTAATATCTCAAAGTACAGAATAAATTTACAAAATTCATCTCCAAATAATGACTTATCCTAAGAGTTTTCAATATAAAATAAAATAATGTTTCATTTTAAGTTTACATTTAATAAATGGAATCTATCTATTTTGAAGCTCCTTTGAAAGAGACATTTTCAATTTTTTCGTCTCTGCTATTTTTCGAAGATATTCCTATCTTTTGTATTCGTTGTACATGATTTAATGTTAGGTTGTTTGCCAAAGGAAGTTCTAAGGGTTTATCAAAATATAAAGAAAATAGTTTTCAGTTTTTAAAATCAGCTTCCTTTTATGTTGCAATAATTGAATCCAGTGTGTGTCTTTCTTATAGGTACGTCATTAATAGAACAATTCTCATACTGAGAGAGAGAAAATAATTGAAATCCATAGGGAAAATTAAAAAAAAAGATATTCATCATTTTTTTTATTTTAAAAGAATGGGAGTACGTTATCAGTTATTATAAGAAAAGAAGAATAGACACGATAGAAAATTTTTTGCTATTCTAAAATACATTTTTGTAAAAATTGTTAATATTCTGAAAGGAAAAAAAAATAACCAGTGTTTCTAGTTAGAATATGTTATACATTTCTGATGAGTTCTCTCTGAAAGATAGATAATAAACCCGTGAAAATTTGAATGTAAAATAAAAAAAAGGTAATTTGTGAGTACAACAAATGTTTGGTTCTTTATTAACGGATTTTCTGGAATTTTAGATCTAGAAACATAAGGTAAATTTTTTTACGAAAATAGTTTTATTCCAATATGATGTTCCCAGTACCACTAAAGACCCGCCGTGTAGGGCAGCGATGCACGTTATATCTGTCGAGAGCTGAAATGCCTCCCGTTGGTGTGATGTGGTATTTAGGAGAGGGGGTGCCAGCTCAGGTGTCGTCCACGTCACTTGACCATGGTTCAAAATTAGGTGGTCCGTCGCCAAAAGCCCTCGTATTGCTGAACAGTGTGACGTTAATATTAAAGCAACCAATATGATGTTTGTAAAAGGCCTTTTTTTCTCAGGATGATTTATAAAAAAATATTTGCTTTACTTTATAGAACTTCATTTATGGTATAAAAGTAAAAGGAAAGATTTTATAAGTAATAACATCTTTTAAAAGCAGAAAGTTTCGCTTACATTTCATATAACGATGATGATGATAATAATGTCATGCCCATGATAAATTAGATTGCACCATTGGAATGGATGACAACAGTTGCCAGATCTACGTATTCGTCATAGAGGTATATTTCTGTGCCGTAAGGCTCTTTGATGTCATGTATGGCAAGGATGTCCAAAGGCAAGGAGGGCAGGGCACCTAAAAAATATATTTCATATAAAATGATTAATGTATAAAGTCCTTCTTGATTTTGTTATAAATATCAATAAGTAAAAATAAAGTTTTCAATTTTATAATAAAAACAAGATTAAATAAAATTGTTACCCGTGAAAAATCATGCAGATTTGGTTTATTTTAAAATGACCTTGGTGGATAAGAAAATGTGGCTCTTTTAGTAAATCTTAAATTTCTTTTTTTTTCTCATCCTAAAATCATTTTGATTAAAGCATAGAAATTCTCATTTCTGAATATTAAATATTTATTCAATTTATATGAAAATAATGAAAAATGAACAAACACACCAATAATTCAAAATCTCAAGAGAAAATTGTATAAAAAGAAATTAGAAAAATGGATGAGATATATGTTTTATATAAACAGGGGCCGGAAAAAATATTTTACATTAAATTTAGCAACAAAATTCAGTTTTGATCATTGAAATGAAGCTTAATTTTGTTGTTTAGATAGACAGTTGGGAATACAGCATTGAATGCAAGTTCTGTCACAGCTATGTCTCGTAAAAACAATATACTTATTTAGATATATTGAAAGAGATTTGCTTGGTATTTATTATTTTCTTTAGATCCAAGTTTGATAAAGAGCCAGCTGGATGCTCATAGATATACAATAAATTCTATTTATCCAAATGAAGAAACAAAGGAAATGAAGGGAAAAAATTGCATGATATTAACTACAACACCCATTTCTATATTAGAGAATTAGAAGAAGAGAACAAAGTATGGTCAATTAATAAAAAGACAAAGAAAATAAAGGAATATCTGAACGTATAATTAAGTTTCCAAGTTATCAGAAAGAATAACTTCATAAATATTATCTATTAATTGATCGTAGTTATTTCTTTTCTGATTATTCATGGCTTCTTTCTACAATACCGTTTCAATGTTGGATTAACCGGATTTGGAACTTAAGGCTGTTTTTGAGTAACGTTAAAGAATAGGTTCCGAGCTCGGAATATTTTTTAAGGTATAAAACTACTAGAGCCTTAATATTATATTTTGTCTTCGTTATCCTCTAAAGAACAACATATTTTATCACACTAAAGTAAGACCCCGCTTTTAACGCTGTTTCGGTTTAACGCTCTTTTATTTGAATTGTGGGATTCCCCGAAATATTGCCCAATATGTTAGGCTTCCTGATATCCGAAGCAATTTCTTTTTCTTTCCTGCGGTGTTATACGAACATATTTTATCGTTTCAAACATTTGCTGACGTTATTGTAAGTATAAATTTATATAATATAACGATTGCCATAGTGACAAATATTATGATTTTTAGTTTTTAATTACGGGTGATAGTAAAAAACACGAAAATAAAGCAACAAGAAAAAGCATTTCACTAGAAACTAAAATACAAGTGATTAGAAGATTAGATACTCGGTAGAGCGTCATTCTCTCAAGTTAGAGATGTATTGAATTTGGCAGCTTCAACAATAAGCACCATTCTTAAGAATAAGGAAAAATACTTTCATTTGCAACTGCAACTACGACAAACTCTGCAACTGGAATTGACCGTTCTAGAAATAATACAATAGAGGAAATGTAAAAAAGACTTTCTATATGGATTGACGACGAAATTGAACGCAATAAATATATTATAATGGAAAATTCAAGAATAATTTTTAATTGAAAATGTAAACATAGTCATTTATAATTTTATTTATTTTTATATGTATATTCCTTTATTATGTTTCTATATTTGTAAGAAATAAATTTTGCTCTATTGTTACAAAAAGCATAGTTAAAATAAATTTAATGGTAAAATACCAGACCATCTTCTACCCATCTTCCCCTAACTCCATTATTTACATGATGAGATAACCTCTACTTTCATGGAGCGTATAACCCGCTTTAAGCGGGGTCTTACTGTATTTTTATCTGAGTTGATCCATTTTCTTCCGTTATAAAATGTGTTTCACATTTTTATTCCCTATCCTAATGCTAAATGAGTTATTCTTTTATATGTCAGAATAAAGAACTAACTATTTTGGGAATATTTTTTATGTTTTATAAAAGTGCTATATTATAAATAGATGTATAAAACACAATGCTGTAAATTTTTATAAAATCCGAACCCTTTTTTTTGTCTGAAATATACCTTGCGTTTAGTTCAAGTTCTCTTACAGTTTGCGAAGAAAGACTGAAGTGAGTAAGTTTTGACAAATAATAATTATAAATGCTTAATAATAGCTCTTAAAATAAAACTGTTCTATTTGGTTGAGATTAAAATATTGAAAAAAAATTTCAGAAACATATATACTGAATTCGCATATGAAATATTATAAAGCTGCAATATTTTTTTTTCAAGATTAAGCATTTTGAAACGAAATTGGTACATATTTTATAATATTATTGTTTTAACTATAGATAATATGATGACATGTAAGGATTTTAGATGTGTGCTCAAACAAGTGACCAATAATTTTTAAATTCGGAGTCATTGTATAATTTATTCGTTAACTATTAATTTCACTTTAAAAAAACTTGTTACATCAATTTTGTAACCATTTGAGATAAAATTTTTAACCTTCTGGACGTTAAAAGAGTCCAGTATTTCAATCAAATACTTTCAGAAAAAAAAATCGCATTTTGTTAAATGTTCCTTCAAAATTTTGAAACATATACATTTCTTTTTCTTTTATTTAAAGAAATAATTATTGTGGCGTAAAAGGTCGACTCAGCCTTTCATCTCTACTGCAGTGTGTCAATAAATGAGTACCAAGCTTACTGGTACTCATTCTGCTCATTCATACGGGTCTGAATAATTCATTATCGTTTTAAAGTGAGTGAGAGTGAGAGAAGATTAACGTCGCACTGTTCAGCTGCACGAGGGCTTTTGGCGACGGACCACGTAATTTTGAACCATGGTCAAGTGACGTGGACGACACCTGAGCTGGCACCCCCTCTCCTAACTACCACACCACACCAACGGGAGGACGTTTCAGCTCTCGACAGATTTAGCGTGCATCGCTGCCCTACACGGCGGGTCTTTAGTGGTACTGGGCTCGAACTCGTGGCAAAGCCAGCCACGATCCGATGCCTATACCACTCGGCTACCGCGGCCACATTATCGTTTTAAAACAGTGATTAAAAAGATATGGGAATTCCTTCAATCCATATGGTTGACCTTGAAGAAAATTCAGTCAAATACAAGAAGCATTTTATTTGATGAAGATTTAGTTTAAACTAACTTTTCTGCGTCTCTTCTCAGAATTTCTTAAAATATACTATTTACTTCTTACTGAATACAATCGTTTTATAAAGAAGATCTTTAATATGATAATATTTACTAAATTTTCAGTCACTATAAAGGTTAGTTATGAATGAAAGGACAATATTTACATATATTTTTAATTAAAAATGTAAACTAGCTTTTTAACAAAATTTCCCTTTAAAAATGAGCCATAACACGAAAATAAAAAGCCTAAAGTGAAAAAGAAATGCTATGATTAGAGGTGTACTAAAAATACGAGATTTTATGTAGTTATTATTTTATTTAAGAAAGAGAGAATAGTTTAATTCTTTATTTTACTTTAGATTCAACATACAAATTATTAAATTTTCAAAGATTGTGATGACACCCCTGGGTCACACCTTGAACACCAAGATTAATTTGAGGCAAAGAGCCACCAAAAGCCATTTTGAATAATAATATTATTTATTTTGTTATAATTTCCTCAAAAATCTCTGATAACATATAATATAATAATGTTACGTCGTTTAAAGGGATTTGCCTTTATATTAAATTAAATTACTAAGAATACAATTAATTACTAATCTAGCTCAACTCAAATAAGGTTTACCGAAATAGGAGATTCGAGAAACACACGTATTCGAATTCTTAACTGTCATTAACTTTAACTAAGTAGCTCAAACTGACGCTTATATTAAGCGTACGTGTATTATATTTACCGCTGGCTTATATCAGCTTTCTGGTACGTCTAGCAGCACGACGTCTTCACGAATCTAATCTTTTTGAATCTTCTAGTTTTGTATTTAACGTTATTGGCTCAATAGCCTACCATCATCTCTCTTGCTATCTCGCAACCCTCGACTTAAAAATACCTTATCTAATTTAAATATCCCGTACCTCTTTTTGGAGTTGATTGGAAATATATAAACGTGAATTTATATTCCCCAGAAAGACGCCTAAGAAGATTAGTGTAATGGTTCCGTACAGATTCGTACATTCATTTTATGTAGTTTTTATTTTATTTAAGAAAGAAAGAATAGTTTTTAATTCTTTATTTTACTTAAGATTCAACATACAAATTATTAAATTTTCAAATATGTCTAATATCATATAAGGCAACTTGCTAAGTGTTACTTCAATATTCAGTTAAAATAATAAAGTATCAGTTAAACAGATAGAATATAAGCTTTTGTATGTAATAATATAGCTAAAATATATTCACGGAACCCAACGGAACAATTAAACAATCTTTGTTAAACTTTTACTAATTTAACAACTTAACGGGAATAGCAATGCAGAAACCTCGACAATTTAGCGTATTAAAATAGTGTTTACTGAGAATAATGTTTGACAGAACAATAAGAAAGACGCCAAACGCTTCCAGCAAGCGTTCGAGTAATGAGGTATTCAAGCTAGATGTCAGAGAGAAATTCTTTTCTGACACATACAATGTATCTCTCATATTAATTAATTTCCCAGTAAATGATTATAAGAATTCAAGAATAGTTTTGGGGTTCTGTGTCTGTCTGAGCAAGTATATGAACCATAATTAAAGTTTAACTCAATATGCTTGAGGAAAATTTTGTTCTTTGTGGTTTAAAGTGCTCTGATATTTCTTTCTAATTTTTACTCCTCATTTATTTGATAATTTATATTAATTAATGGTGGAATCAGTTATTGTTTTTACAAAATGATTTTTGTAAGTGAAGTGTAAAATGTCTCTTAAAAATGGCCATAGACAATTTTTTTTATTTCATAAATTCAAATTCTTAAGCATTGAAGTACTAACGTTCCATTCACAATGACTTTTTCTTCAAACATAAAACTTAGATAGAGATCGGTGTAGAAAACTTTGTATATAAATAAATGAATCAATCTTTTAATCCCTTTTTATAAAACTACTTTAATTTTTTAAAATTCTTTATCTATACTTATGGCTATCTAAAATGAAGCAACATCAAGTATAAGGGAAATCAAAGAATGTGTTATATAAGTCGACTAATGAAACGAGATACTTGAGTAAAATAATTGAAATGAAATAACTGTTTGATTTGTAGTACAAGAAGAAATTAGAATATTTTGTATCTAAATGCTTGGCTCTAATTACTACCAAGCGCATCTGCATTAACCATCCGTTAGGGGCGCAGATCTATAAGATGCATAATAAGAATAATTTTGGTGTCGCGTCCACACAATGAGCGGGAACGTGCTTCTCTTTCGTTTATCTGTCTTTCATGACTCGCAGTGCCAAGAACTCAGTCGTCCACCTTATTTTTTGGGTGGAAGGGGCCCTTGAATCTGACAGATACAGTGCGCCCAACGATGAGATTTTCCAATTTTTCGGTAATTTTAATGCTTTTATGCAACACTGAGTGAAGTTTTCAGTTTTATTCTAAAATAACGCCATACAAGTATTTTGCAACTTTTTTTAAGATAGTTTTTCTGCTGGAAATTGAGATGCGTCTGAGAGAACCGAGGGAAACAATACCAAGCACTTTGAAGAGGAAATACTGTTCTCGTTGTCAGAAAATCATGAAACTATCACTATGAAATTTTTGTTGTGCAAAATGCAAAAAATTAAAGAGCCTTGAACACTTTAAGAGGAATTGTGAAGATTTCAACAAATTATTTTAAAATGTAATGCTTGTAAAATGTTAATGCTTGAGTAATATATGTAGAATGTACTCCATATCTATTATTTCGGCAACAATCATTACCTTGAAAGGTAAGTAATGCTATAGTTCATGGGTACTCAACCTTTTTTCCCAACGGGACACATAAACATGACAGATATTTCACGCGGATCGCTACATGAGGATAATGAAAAAACCCACTACAAGATCAAAGCAACATTGGGCTAAGAAAAATGTATCAAAATATTTAAACTCATTTTTGGCTTTTATTTTAATACTATCGTTAACTTTTCCATCAAACACACACAAAAAATATTTACTTTTATGCACTTTTTACTGAGTTTTGGGATAGTTTCGATATCCTTTCATCCAAGCCTTTTGCGTATGTTCTACTATAAAATTAAAAAAAAAACGATGGTGAAATTGATATATGTAACTGCTTGATTGGTAGAATTTCCAGCTAAATTTTTAGTACATTGTTCATCAACAATTGAGTTTCTTAGTGAATTGGTTATGACCGGGCCACTAAGAAAAGACCAGTGAGCCACATCCTGCCCGCGGGACGCAGACTGAGTATCACTGTCATATTTAATGCAAAAAAATAAGAGTTTCAGTAACCAACACCGTCTCTTATGTAAATAATTTAGTTACAATATTACTATTTAATGTCAAATCCCACCAATAAAATAAATAAATCTTTTTCAAACGTGAGGAATCTGAGGGTGGGATCTCTATGGGTGAAACTTCTTCAAGCGCACTTAGCGTAGGGTTAAATGATATGTTCTTGAGAAAATAATAGGTATAAATGCCACTTCCTCACATTCCCACATTCTATCTGGAGTAGTACCTAGGATCTTTAGAAGGGCTGACCGCTTGCTATATGTGTACAATGGACGATGGATAAGGAAAACGAGCTTACTATAGCAGCAAAGCAGCCTGTTGGCAAGTGAATTGCTGAATGTTACGTGTCACGTGTAGTCTCGTATTGTCCAGTTGAAACTTGACCCTAAAAGTAAGAAATGGCAATATAGATTCCAAAATTTTGTAGGCATTCCGATAGTTTTTTATTGTTCCGACAATACATATTAGCGTAACCGGGAGGGGGTAGAAGAGCAATAGTATTTTAACCATAACACCAGGTGATGTGACGAGATGTAACGCTTGAAACATTCAATTTATCGCTGCACGTTTTTTTTATTCAGATACGATAATCGAAGTGGTGTAGATAGAATCATGATTTCATACAATATATATATAATCACAATTCCTTTTAATACATGATCGCAATTTTACACCATTCGTTTGATCTTTTTTGATGTGTAACGCATCATCACATATATACATATATTTGTGATGCCCAGTCAAAGAAATGGCAGCAATGGATACATTGCTGAAACTTTTAGCTGCTGTAAGTTACATGAACTGATTAGTAGAGGTTACAGAGCAACAATCCCTAACTGTTTTGCTACAGTGCTTGAAGTTACAGTTAGATTTCCCACTGCGATGCACACAAACGCATTTTCTCTGGCTCATTGCTATGATGAAGTTGGTGTAGTCTCTCGCTTTATTTCACCCATTACAAGCAGATACTTCTGAAAATGATATTCAATCATTCCTATAAGCCACAATTAATCCTGTATCAAACTCGTAAATCTTCCCTATTTAATTTCTATTCTTCGACAAACTGTTGTGAAAATCCTTTTTCATGCGATTCGTATGTGCACCGCAATATTAATTATTTACGTGTCTTATCAGTTTCTACGCATAGTGTCAATTTAACATTCAGTTGATACTCTCTTCGTATGCAACCTTTCAAAATGCTAAAAATGTATTTTTGACGTCAGTATAACGTGATATTTTTATTGTTAAGAGTTAAACAACGGGTTATTAGCCTTATTCTTACGAGTTTTAGGTTTAAATCGCAACTTTTCGTGTTATCTGGTTAAAACAAAATATTAATTTTTTTACCAAAACTATAAAATGGGTTCGTCAATATAAAATAATAAATACTTGTATTATCATAAAATTTCTTTTATTAATTTATAAAATTGGTTCATTTTAAAACATATTACTCATGTGAAGCTTTCCTTCTATTAAAATGTAAGTTAATAAAACCATTACCATTGTTAAGTTAAAATTTTTTTTATGTTATGTTATTATGATCTTATTTTGGTTTGATGATGTGTGTAATAAAAATTCTTTAAATACTATTTTAAGATAATTAAATAGTATCATTTTCTTCCATGCATAAGCTTTATATGAAAATATGATTATAGTCGCTGAACATGCACTATTCAAGTAATTTATGTATTTGGAAAACGAATTTAACAGTTAATAAACTTTTAATGAAATATTTATATGGCCTAACTTTTTTGTTAGTTGTAAAACAATTACTTGAAAAACAGAATATTAAAAAATAAACAAAATATCTCAACATCATATTAGGTAATTTTGAATATTGTAATAAAACAAATTTTATAATTCTCATAATTAATTTAAATATTTTTCGTGGATTAAATTTTTCAAAAAAAAAGCGTAACACTAAGATAGAAATCATCAAAATCCCTTTTAAATGCAGTTTTAAAACCAATCATAATAAAGGAAAATAATTCTTTTTTTAAAAATAATAAAGGTATGATTAATACAAAGAAATAAAATCCATTTAAAGATTAAGGGATTTTTCTTTTAGGCTTTTATATTTTTTTGATTCTTTTTCGATGCACCTTTTAAGTGAAAAAGTCATAGTACTCATTGGCTTCATTTCTTTTAAATAAACCTATGAATTTTAAAAGAAGTATGGAAAGTTTTATTAAGTCTTAAAAATCAAGATATTTTAAAACATTTTCTTTGAACATTCTCATAAATGCAATGATTTGTAATTATTTTATTAAATATTTATATTTTTGAAATAGTTTTTGTGGTTAAATCTAATACATTTAAATCCATTCCATTATTAAATTGTGTTAATTGAAATTGTAGTCAGAATAATTTCTTTTGGAATAAATTTTGCACTAATAAAAAGGATTTATAATTCCAATTTCTCCAATATATTCTCACTTAGAAATTTGATAATTATGAAACAAAAAACCAGAAAATGCAACACTCTTAAATTAAATAAAATATTTGAAAATATTTCTGTGAGTCAAAAAATTACAATATTTCACAAATCAAAATATTTTCAGAATTTCATTGCACACGAGTCTTTATTTTGTGTTTAATTAATTCTTTTTAATTTTTTTTACTAAATTTTTAATTAAAAGTTTTCTTAAGATATATTGTTCTTGAACAAATCGATAATTAAGAGTTAAATTTTCTCAAAATGTACAAATTCACGATTTTTATAAATAATCAAAATTTCACACTTACCTATACACACACAAGCAAGAGGGTTGATTTGTTGTATGATACTTGCAGTTATTAAGTGTTTCGGTAGGTTTATTAAAATGTACTCATTTTTATTTATATGTGATTGGGCTCACAATATTAAGAAGTAAAAAAAAACTATATATATATTGTTAATATTTATATTATATATAAGAGTTCATTCTATTTAAATTAAGTATTAAGTGAGTGCAAAAGCTATATCAATATCTTTATGACAGTGCTTCTCATACTTTCTGTACTTGTGACCCATTTTTTAATCATAATTTTCATCGCATCCCCTCCATACAATAACAATGTGTTGAATTCAATAATAATATGACTTTAATTATAAACCGTATAAGTTGTCCAGATAAATATTATATTTTCTATATAATTTTATGATATGCCCATAGGTTCATTGGTAATTTTTAACTTGTTCTTAATTTAGTACTGTTAAAATAATTATGAAGCACATCGTACAGTTCTGATACATTTATAAATGTATTTTATCAGTGCAAATGTGTATTTTATTTTTTATGTTAGAATGTATTTTGTTTTGCTTCTTTTCAGTAAAATAATATATATTTTTAAAAATTATCTTTTGTTTTCGACTTTCCGATATACTCGCGGCCCCCTTGTAAGTTATCACGCCCCCTAGAGGGCGCGCCCCACAGTTTGAGAAACACTGCTTTACGACGGTGAATAAATACAAAACGCACAAAGTGTACATAACTCAAGACAGTGTATATACGTCCTTTTCATCTATGATCTTTTGTCATTATTTTGTAGCCGGAGAAGCCAAGTAGTCATGTTCATGAACTTGTGGTCAAATTTATTTCTTACTAGTCGAGAGTTTTAAAAAAATTCTAATTTTAAAAATATGTTATATGTGAACAATTTAGTTTTTTAAAATTTTTGTAGAAGAAATGACTATAGAGAATTTTGTAGAGAATTCATATTGTTTATTTTTTATGGTAAAAAGTATCTTTAAACGGTGCAAAATTTAATTAAATAAAAGTGTAAATATCTTCTATTCTTTAACTCTGTATGCATTATCGCGGGAATCGAATTGCTTCAAACATGTCCTACTGTGTGGCAACTTGAATCATATTGGTAGGTTGGCTTGACACGTCACAAATAAAAGGCTGCCGACTACTGATCTAGTGTATCTTCTCAAGTGAGTGAAGGATATCAAATTATTGCCTAATCTCGACAGTTGTCCCTTTCTCTGAATCTGAAATACCAACTATGATGTCTATTGTTCTGTTATTGTCATATCTTTTAATTCTTATGTTCCAGAAAAACTTCCCGAAATTAATCATTTACTCCTGAGAAAGTTTTAGCAATAAATACATATACAGTCAAAGAATATTTTAGTAGTAACAAGAACTAAAATAAAATAACAGTGAAATTTATTCGAACACAAAAACATTAATCAACGCCTTTTTTGAGTCACAAAATTCAATAACAGTGCTTTAAGCTTTCTCTTTTAAACCCTACTTTAAAATGATCGAAAGTGATTCGAATAAATAAAACAAATGAAAGAAAAGTACGATGTTTGTTATTTTATAATAAACATTTGCGTGTGTGATCAAAATTTTAAAAAAATGAGGCAAAAATTAGTGATTAGAGTAAAAAAAAAAAGACTTTTTGGTTTGATAAATGAAGACAACACATGAAGTCATGTCTTTATAATTTACACTTTCCTCCAGAAAAAAAAATTAGTTATAGAATCGATGAGCAGAAAAGGTGTTTTTCTGTCAAGCATGAATGTATTATTACTATCTAAAATTTAATCATTTAAATTAAAACTATTTTCTTTTTATTAGTTTATTCATAGAAATAGTAATAATAGAATTAATCTCTAACTAAATTTATATTTAATCACAATAACTAGAAACAATGATAAGAATAATTTATTCAATTAAATTATTTTTATTAGCAATCGCTACAAAAACTTTGAAAAAGAATATCATTTCTACAATTAATGTTTAAGCTGCATGAGATAAAAATTCCAGAATATATATACTTATGTACAGGAAATATTTTTCTGTTAAAGAATATTACAAAAAAAATCAACATTATTGGAGAACATTTTATTTACAAATATAGGTACATATGCGTGTATTTCATAAAAATCAATTTAACTATATCATTCACAAGAACCTAATGAAATTCAAAACAAATTTTTCAAGTTTTTTGAAAAACAAAACATTTATTGAGTTCATGGAAATTAATCTGATATTTCTTTTTGCATTGTCTTTTTAGCAACAAATTATTCAATATCGTCCGATTTGTTATTCATTTTACCATTGGAATATGTTTCTAAATATCTGCCAATACTTTTCATCATGTTCCTCATTTCGGATGAAGTGGGAACATGATATGCATTATTCATTTCTTTTTTATCATCGTAATCTGCACCAGTGATATTTTTTGAGCTTTCAACAAACTCCAAAATGTCTTTACATGCTATAATTGGTGCTGTACACACATTATCATTATCTACTACAAGGAATTATTCCAATTATAAACCGGCGTGACTGGTGTTTTCCGTATTTTGTTCAGTACCAGAACCGAAACCTGTTTGTGTTCAGCGATTTTCGATTTGTGTTAGGAGAAAACTTGCTTAAAAATACACAGTAGTTGGTTGGGACCGTTGTGTTATTGCGTGTTAACCGATATTTTGTCTGGTGTTGGACGCTGAAATCTTATTTGTTTGACAATTTGAGATGGTTAAATTTTCTAAATGTACTGAGATTTTAACCCTTTCTAAAAATACCTTACTTTAATCTCTAGGGTAGTTAGAAGCCCTTAAAATCTTTTAAATAATCGTTGAAACTGGGCCACACCCCATTTGAATTTCGCAAAATGTAAGCTAAGTACTTCGTTTTTGCTTAAAAGTTGAAAGTCTGCTATAAACCAAAACAATTATCTCTTATTGTAAATTGAGAGCCTTCTATTTTTTTTATTTCCTTGCCGATCAGAAGTTTTACTGTATACATTAAAATCAATTTATCTCAAAATGTAAATTTTGATGTTCGATGCACCTTTTCTGAGAAATTGCTGTTCACAGGTATGTAAATTTTTGATGATATATTTATAATGATGGCTAATAAATTATATACCAAAATGAGCTTTTTTTAAAAAACTCAGAAACTCATGTTTTACAATTCTTTTGATGTGGAAATGGGTCAAATATTAATAATTTATAAATTTTAAAAATTATGAAAATTGTTATTAAATTATAAAATTATAATTATTAAATTATAATTATTAACTTATTAAATTATTAAATTATAATTATTAAATTATTAAATTATTAAATTACAATTATTAAGTTATTAAATTGTAAAATTATTAAATTATAATTATTAAATTATAAAATATTTTATAAATTATGAAAAAAATCAAAATTAGCTAAAAGCTGATTTAAGTATAGTGAGAAAGGTGTACTTTAATTGTATGAAAAATTTCAATCAGGTACATATAACAGATTTTGAGTAAGGTACATCGAAAACAGCCAATTTAACATTGTCCTTTCGTTTTCGCGTTATTTACGAAAATAACCTATATTCACTAGGTTTCATCCTATTTACGAAAATAACCTATAGAAGGTATTAATTCTTAAGTCATATTTAACGATGAAAAATTACGTACAATATATGTATTAATAGTTCACTAATATTAGGTTTCTTAAGTATTAAAATCTAAAGATAAAAAAAATCATAAATTTTTAATAATGAATCCTTGATTAGATTGCTGCAAGACATAAATATATGACTCCCAAACAATACTATTGCCTAATTCCATTTTTTAAAAACATTGGAAATATTCTCCCAATTTTTTAAGTCAGAATTTAATAGTTTTACTCAATTATTTGGGGTTTCTTAGAATTAGTTCATTTTTAATTATAAAACATATGAATGGCATCACTTTTACGTTTTAAGGAACAGGAAAAATTTCATGAGAATTTTAAGTTATTAATAGTTTCTCAATCAAATTAAAATTAAATTTTTATTCTTTATCCTGTGAAAAAAATAAAGTTATTATTTAATAATACATATCATGTAACGAAACATGATGGAACTTCATGCTATGTGGCATTTCCACATCATCATACTGGAAAAACTGGAAAATATTATTTAGTAGCTATATAGTTTTCTTAAGACATGTATAAGAAAATAACATGTAAGATATTGGAAAATCTGCTCTAACTTTCTTAGGCCCGTTAGGGAAATTGGCAAAATTGAGAAATAAACGAGAGTTCAAATGGTGCAACTACAAGGCATTCAAGAAAATCTGCTCTCTTCAGCTAGCAATGAGTGATGTGCGTAACCACATATTCAATCTCACAAGCAACGTTCCTAACATTATAAATCAAATTTACTCATTTTGTTTTGTAGCTCTATAGTTCCAATTCGTATATTTGATTGATTTCATTCTCCATGGACGACAATGATCACATGTAGGTTCCAAACACCATTCATCTACAAAAGCGAACGCTATCAATCTTTAAAGTTTGGTGGTGATGAAGTTTAACTCATTTATATAGGTAAAATGAATTCTTTTTTTTATTATTAACATTTCATCATTAGTCAGGTGAGATATGTAATTAATCTTAAGGCCGCCTTAGTACCATCTTGCGAATTGTAAATAGATTTTTACTCAATTCTACAAAAAAAATGATTGCTCCAATTTTGTATATCGCTGATTTATAAATCCTTCAGATATAATGAGAGATTTTGTCTAAACATATTTGGGACATTTAGGAAAATAAATAATATACCAAGAATGAAAAGGATATAATATACAGCTCAGTTTAAAAGATAAAGTATGCTATAAAGTTCCAAGTATGAAAATGTGTCGTATTGGTTTTCTAAATTATGAAAAACCACAGAAACTAAAGAAGCAATCAATCGAGTATATTTACGTTGCATCTATAATTTACTTTTCATCTCTTACCGAAGGAAAAAAAGTTGTGTTTATTATAATATCTTATATTAAAAAAGTACAAACAAAAAATATTGGAAACTGTGTAAGAGAACATTTGAAGAATATATTTCTCTTCAAATACTATATTGAATTATTTCATTCATACAATTATATCAAGAGTACAAAGCAAGAGAACCTACTAAAATTTTATGTTTATTATTATTGGCTCTACATCTCTTAAGCAGTCAACTTTTTGTTTAAAATGTTCCATAAAAAGGCACATTTTTTATTGCATTAACTAAGCATAATACTTGACAAAATGCAAAAATGGAAGAATTTTAATTTAATATTCAATTTTAATGTTTTAGCTCTGTATTTTTATTTTATAATTTTGGAACGAAAAGCCCTTAAATGCTTGCTTTTTATAAGTACACTCTGCATGATATGAAGAATGTTTCATATATCTGAATAGAATTTCTCCCATACGTAGAAAAGTACTTTATGTTCGTACCTATTTTTCAAGTGGTTGAATATTGTGTATGTGTATGCATTTGTACATACAGAATTTAAAGAATAGCGTAATACTAAGTCTTACATTGCAATGGGGTTAGATATAATAACGACTTTTTTGTATTGTCTTTCTATTTTCATTCCTTCTCAAGCAAACGATTTCACATTGTTTGGCCAATCTCTGTTCTGTACCAAAATGCTTCAAGAATGTTACCTCCTACCTTCAATGAAAACCATTGAGAAAATCCGGGATGAAAAGTATTTCGATACCATTTACAAACTGCGTTTTTTAAAAACACACTAGAACTACTAATTTCAATATAAGAATTAAAAATAGGGGCAAATCAAATTTAGAAACAAGAAAATAGCAGTGCCCGTATAGCATACGGACAAACCAGTTGTGGCCAACTCTCAGTATTTCGTACAGTTTACGGGCAAACCAGATAAGCGATTAAAAAAAATATAACGATGTCCAAATAAATAAATAAAACTAAATGCATCTTAAAGGAACACGTTATTGAATAATTCATCATCCTCGCTTCAAGATAACACTGTTTTTTTTCCTTTCTTTTTTAAAATCAAAACTAAGGATACAGGAAAGACAGAATGATGTGTAAGTTACTGAATTAATTAATCTAACGAATACAAAAATCAAATGATTAAAGTTTAGATGCTAACTTTTTTTTAAAAAGTAAAAACTTTTATTCAGATTAATGAGGACTGGTATGATAAATAGTATAAAATTTTCATTCAAGTAGAAATTAAAGTGCCTGTTTATGTTTGTTCATGTAATATTTTTTTCTTCAGTAATTTATTCTTTTTAGTAATTTTTTTCAGAAGTTTCTTTTTCAAAATAATTTCCCTTCTTTTTTCCCAGAAATTTTCTATATTTTCATTTATCACCTAATTTTTCTCATTTGAAATTGCGCACTTAATTAGATTATTCACAAAATCAATTTCAACATGTTACTTTAAAAATGTAAAAATATTCACTTTAAAAACTTCACATTTCTTTTTGAATTCTGAGAATTTCCGTGTGGATATATAATAAGGAAAATAAAATATAATGTAACAAAAGTATTTTCTTTAACTTATAAATCTATAATTCCGAACTTAAGTGTGTTAGAGATACATTATAAATAATATAATAGTAAAGAATTTAAAACTTATTCTTATATTGTTAAACTTTTTCTTATATTACAAGCATTTTTGAGTTCGTTTTTTAATAGTTAAAAACCAAAACGAATAATTACTTACTGATTATTAATTATTTATGTCTAATATGTTTTAGGTTAATATTTATTCTCATAAAAAAATTGAAAATAATTGAAATGTGAAGTGTATGGTCTGATTATTTGTTCGTCATAATATTTAGATAGTTACTTTTTAAATTAAAATCTTCCTTATTTCTCCTCTATAATTATTGAAGTGTTATATAATTTCCCTCCGAATTATTTTTTGCGAAAAATTTAAGTGTTTGGAAAATAAGGAATAATAGAAATTTTAACAAATATGGGAGAAGGCAATCTTTTCTTTTGCATTATAATTTTAACTAACCAAGAAGAAATCTCTTATTTTACGTACAATGCAAAAAATATTATTAACTACTATATAACTTGCTATTATTACGAAAGATGTTTAGAGAGTTAAGTTTTGTAAGTATAAACATATTATTGATTCTAATACTATTTTCAATTATTCCGCCAATAAATATACAGGTACCTTCCTTATCATAAGGACATCTCTTTCCATACCCTTAACAATGATCGCTAAGGTAAACGTACAAGTGCATATATACAAATAAACCAAGAATCCTCATTAGCCGCATAGATCCTAGATTTTAATTGAAATTCGAATAGTTTCCACCTATTAAAATATTTTGTCTGGATATCGCATTATAAACTGAAACTAAAGTTAATTACGGTAGAGCTCTGAGTAGCAAATTTCAAGGATGTAGTTGTAATGAACAGAATAATAGTCGAACTGTTCTTAGATAAATGAAATCAAAAATTCTGTTATGATTTCACCCTCGAAAAGCAGCATTAAATGTTTATAAATTGAATTTGGAATGCGAAATTATGAAGAGTGGGACTCGTATATTCCATTACTTTTAATCAATATATTGATATTTGCCTTATTAAATAAATAAAAAAGCTGTGATATTTTGAAGATATTTAAAAAATTTAATGAGCTGCCATTGGTGTTTTACCATTGCAGACCTATTACATTACCCAGAAGCCGGTATCTGTTTCTAGTGCGTCATTATATATGCGGATACCAATCACCAAAAGTAATTTTGACACCCAGTTTCCTCCCCAGAAGGAGACACCTGAGCTCTGGCTGTGCAAACATGTACTATGATTTAATTTTTTGCGAGAACAGCCAATGCAAACAGACACTCTAGGATCTTTTGCATGCTGTATAATCATACGACATGGCGGCTGTCGATATTTTGCATCATGAAAATTTCCCGACTTCGGCTGGGGTCGAACCCGCTACTTTGGGTGCAGACCAAACTCGCCACCCAGCCGGCATATTTGAATACCATGGTGATTGAAGGTAACAAATTCTAAACATACTCATTGTTAACAACATGGCTCCGGACTCCAATCTGAATTTTAGAGGCTGCAATTCGTTTCAGAGGAAGGTGGAAGTATACAAATACATTAAATTACAATGAGGTAAAAGAGTTATAAACGTACGTTCTGATTAAACGTGTTAAGAACTTTTGTATGATTAATTTTCAAAATAGACATAGCGTTATGCCTTTAAAGCTACACAGTACCCCACAAATTTCATATTTACTGAATCTTTTTGCATTTTCTTGCGGCTCATATCATTGAGAAGCTTGTCACCAAATTTCAGACCTATTTACTAATTAGTTTTTAATATATTTGAAGTTTTCTGAGCTATGGTTTTTGGTTTCGGCTTCATTTTAAAGCATTTATCTACTCTTAAATTGAATTAGTAAAAATATTTTTGTGCACAATCAACTCTTTTAGTGTGAAATGTTTATTAATTCTAGTTCTCATTACTAAAATCATTTCTGCTTGATTATGTTTTGATTTTTTTAATTCTCATAATTAATAGAAATTGATTTCAAGGCCAATTTTTGCTTTACAAATAGTTTATAGAACTTAGAAGCTTTCATTAATTTTTAACTGTTGAGAGAATACCAAAATATTTTCAGGTTGCGGTGAGAAATAATTTTTCGAAGAGATGGAATACTACAGAAAATGATGCATCTAAAAACCAGTCCTCAGCTAACACTGGAATTAGACTTCCGAATACAAATATTCTGAATTCAAGTATTGCAGATAGAACTGGATATTTCCTTGATGAATCAATCTATATTTTACTAAACATATTGTAGTACTATATTTTATTATTTTAAACTCGTACAACGAGAGCCAAATCTTCCTAAACTGTCCAATTTGAAACTGAAAAAAATTAAATTTTATGAGCAAACTTAACTATTTTTAGCTTAGGTTAGTATGATTATTATTTTGTACATAAGTGCTTTGTGTTTCCAAACTTTTCTGAAAATATTAGGTTAAGATAAAGCTGAATAAACTGGCGTCTTAACAAATACTATCAGTATTATGCAAAAAAATATATTTTGAGTTAAAAATATTATTTTCAGCCATATTTAATTAAAATAATGTTTTATTGCAGGACATACATTGGAAAATAGCATATTAAAAATTAGAGCGTTATGGGCATTATAAATTTTTGTTTTATGACTTTGAAAACTTTAAATGCGTTTTTCTCAGACTCAATTTTGAAGGTATTAGTGTTTTCTAAACCCTAAGGATTTTCTCTGTTCCTCATAGAGCCTTGAAATTTTTTGTATATACTCTCAAAAGTATGTTCCATAAAATTTAGTATGGGTTTAGAGCTGAGATCCCTAATCATTTTTTTAAAAAAATGCTAAAGTTATTACTTTAAAAATTTTTATGATTTTTCCAGTTTTTACTAGAAAAATAATTATTAAAAATCAACAAGGAAATAGATTTTTAAATCCATACTAAGTTTTGATTACAATAATCTAAGAAACATAAATAACTTAAAATGACAAAAAATTTTTAAAAGGTGAGCATTTTATAAGAATTTAAAAAAAAAATTTAAAAATTCTTAATTTTTTAAAATTTAAAATAATGGCTGGTCAAACTGACTTTTAACTCTTAGAATCCCCTTTGTAATATAATCTGAATATCAAACATAAATTATTTTCACTGTTACTGTCTCGAAAAATTTTTTTCGAAAAAGTGTGGAATGCTTTAAAGGAGAACAAACAATCATAGTTCTGCTCTTTTTGTTGGAGTTCAAAATTCCGCTATCTCACGATTGCACGAATACTTCCAAACAAGCTTAATATTTGTCCGAAAATTTGTAATTTCAACCTAGGATTACAAAACTATCAACATTCGAAGGTTAATATATTACAGATGTAACCAAGCGGAATCGAAGAGCCATCTCCACACGTGTGTAATCAATGACTGAAATAATATCCATTGGTAAGACGATATTAGCCACTAATGCGCACCAAAGGCTTCAGATGAATTGATTTTACATCGGGTACCATGGATTGTGTTCCTCTACCCATCGAATCTACTTGCAAAGATTAAAAAGGTGTCCGCAACATATAAATAGGACTATTTAGCGTATAAGGGTAACGAGAAAAAAAGACACTCATAATCGGTCATTCTGAGTTGGATAGAGATTTAAAGGATTAGCACGAATATGCAGATAGATAGGCAAGGTTCAATAAAGTCTGCTGGTATCGGAATGAAGCTCTAGTATTCTCTGCGAGATTGTACGCTGCAGCAGTTGGTCCTGCTTCCGTTTTCAAGTGATGGCAATGCTGGCATTGTCAACTATTAACTGGATAGTGAGGGGACTGTGCGTATGGATTGGACGACACACTCTGTCAATATTAATACCATTGCAGATTTTACAAGGCCCATAAACATTATGTATCTGCATACTTCCCCCTCCAATCATCCTCACTGTGTTGTAGACTGCTTTATAGTGGAATGTTGATTAGTTTGCCCTGACATGGTTAATCGAAACCTTTGACTTTCGTTATAAAATTTATATTAAAGTTTCATATGGTAACAGATCATCATTAAGTAGGATCAATTATCCCTTGTCTTGTTAAGTTTTGTGTGGAGGGGGGGAGGGGGGATTTAAATATCATTTGGTTAACGGCTTCATTCCATACTTCATTTTATAACTTAATGGAATTTCATCTTGTATTCATCTTCGTATGTAAATCTTTGTTTCCATTCATGCATAATTATATTTGTAACTTTCTTCTGTTTTTCGTGACAAAGTTATACTTGTCAATCTTTTTTTCATTCTACACTCGTTAAAAAGTCAGAATTTAGATCATCTACATACACATATATTAATTTAAATAAAAGCGGTGAAATATATAAATGTTAGTAGAATTAATTATAATATGATAACAGCTCCAACTCAAGAAACGAAAGAAAAGACACACAAAAGTCTTTTTTAAGAGAAAAAAAATAAAAAAATTGTATAAATATATATTTTATTTTAAGGACGTATTTTATTATAAATAAAGGGCATATCGTATATTCAACACTTCATTCAGTTTATCAGCGTATATTTGAGATTTTCTGATGTATCCCAGATTAATTTTTTAATTTTTCAATTTCTCTATTACTGATTTAAATATGTCTCTAAAAATAAGATCTTAATTTTGAATTTAGAATTTCAGCAGATCTTCCATGCATTCTTCTGGTCTGAAGGTTTCTAATTTTAAACGTGTGTAGTTATTTTTGTAAATTATCTTAGATCCAGGGCCCTACAATTTCAGAATCGTGCTTTGTCATATTTCCTAGATTAAATTAATAGTTAACAAACAATTCCACACTTAAAAATGAATCCACTTTGATTTCCTTTAATTTTGTATTTCACTTTGATATGTTTAAATAATTAACATGTGTAATGAGAGCTCAAAGCCTTCATATTTTCACATGTAATTAGCATGTATTTCTATCATATAAGGGCATTACCCTGTATTCTGTAATTAAAGACTATTTGTCTTTCCCAGATACATCGATGATTATTTAAAAGCATTACAACATTCAAAACATTTAAATAAACTTATACCATAAATAAAGAGTTTATTTTACATTGGGAAATATTACATGTCCTTAGTTTTCTGATTGCATTCTATTTCTTCGTAAAAAGTTATATTTCCAAGTTTATATTCATTCTTGAAGTGTCGAGTATTTAATGAGAAAAAAATATGTCCTTTTAAAAGATTTTAAAATAGCCTCAGTAAGTAAAAAAATTTGGAAAGTTCATTTAACTTTTGTTTTTTAGGGAAACTGTGAAGTATTTAAGTCAGTTTTCCTCTCTTAGATTTTATTAATCTGCCTATTTATTAGAAAGTCAATTTGATGAGTGTCGGATCATTGTTTCATAACTGAAGTTGTCTTCTGGTGAAGTATTAATTGTTTTCTATGTCAACGAATAAGCACTTTCTTCCTATGATAGAAGCATTTAAGGTATCCTACTACGTTCGGAACCGCGATTTTAAAAAAGTGCATTAATGGATAATTTTCATGATATTTAGTCATGATTTCACTCAGAATAGAATACATGCATAAAATAGTTTTAAGGTGATTTTGACAAATAAAATTTATTTAAATATAATATTTTGGCAAAAAATTAAATTAGAGAATAATATTTTTTCCAAATGCTCTCCTTTTGTGAAAAATTTTCTATTATAATAATATTTTGTTTGTATATAGCTCAGACCTCTCTACAGAGGCTCAACTAGAATTTTTGAAAAATTCACATTATTTTCAGAGTTAACTAGTGTTTACTAATGTTTCAGAGTTTACTAATGTTGCTCCATTTAGAAACATGAGGACTATTGGTGACGTATCTCGTAAATGTGAACCTTGGTCAAGTGAATAGGACGGGACTGCTCCTCTCCAAGATGCCACACCATACCTGGAAGACTTTGAGTACCGAAAGATTTAACGTGCATCAGGCTCTCTACACATAGGATCTTCAATGGGACCTATTACATGCCGGCCCCCGAGTCAGTGACCAGAAGCACTAGACTAACGCCGCTTTAGAAGGACCATTACAGAGGTAAAATATATATCTAAAAAAAATATAATTTGAAGTTATGTACATTGTGACTGATATGTACGCGAAATGAGAGAATGAGAGAATACTATAAATAGGTGAGGTTTTCCAGCTTGAGGGGAAGGAGAGAGGATATACTGGAGCCAGGTGAGATTGCTACTGTTGATTCTTATTAGGAGGAAACTTTTAAATGACGTTTGTTCACTAGGATTTATTTGATACTAGATTAAATCAGATGATAGGTTTGATCCTTTATTAAGATAAGAATTGAGTTCGATAGCCTCTACTCAAAATACTATCTTTATTTTTTAAATTTTCGAATTTCAATATCTGCTGCAAAAAGATATTTTAATCGCAATTATATTTAAATACAAATTAGTTCTTTAAATAGATACTCTTATATTGGTGACTCGAAAAATGTCTAATTACTTAAAAAAATTCCTTGTTATTGTGTTTTCTTCTTTCAATCATATCGAAGTAAGTGACGTGGAAGTTATTAATAACCTGATTTGAAATGTATTCAGAACATAAATTAAATTAATAAATCAATACTTGTTATTAATTTGGTACTTGGGATTTGTACTAACGGTCCATTTTAGATTCGGTCCACTGAAGATCGGATGAGGAACTAGATACAAAATTAAATGAAAAAATTGAATCGTGTAAAAATGTTTTACCGTACCTACTTATAGTGATAAAACAATGCATTAATTTAATCTGAAATTAATCAAGCGTCATTTTAATCGCTGATGCGTGCAATTCAAATTAGTAAATTGATGTATTTGTTTTTAACATTGTATGGTGATTCTACGCTTTCAATTCCATTTTCCACGTAATTTAGAAAATTCCGTTGGTATTATTAAAAATAACTGTTTTTTTTCTGACTATCACTAAAAGTTAAATATGCTGTGTAATGATGTAAAAATGTTAACGAGATAAAAATGCATTTCGCTTTGTTTTTAAAACATTTGATAATTTATAGTTTTTCAAGAAGAATTTGGTAAAGATACAACAAAAATGTTATTTTCTATTTCAGAGAAAAAAATATTTTAAGCTCAGAATAAGAATTTAAAGTTAAGTTTTTTAGCATGGTTTATCGAGACATATACTTAGACTTTTTTTCGAGAACCGTTTGTACACAATACGTTTTATTTTTTCGATATATAGATGCCATTATTTTTCTTAGAATGTGCCAATATTACCAACCAAATATACATTTTTATCCGGAATACCTTAATCTTATTCAGACAAATAATAATACTGGTCAAGCAAATTTTCTAGGATTCAAATACGATTAAAAGTAATTTAATATGTACTAATATTTATCATACGATAGAGAACCAATTTTTACAACAATATTATTAATCTCATTGGGAAAGTGATATTCATTTATTATTATTCACACACATTATTAAATATATTGCATACAATGTATATGATTCTTAGTTTCAAATAATTTAGAAAAATTAAAAAGAAATACAGTCATTCATTTCATAAAATACTGTTTAAAACGAAGCTACACAATTATTTTTATTGATATTTATTTGTATTATGAAACTCTAAATTGATAGATTGAACTGTTATTCTTAGATTATTTGGTTTTTTGTTAATAAATATAATATATTTAGCAAATATAATTCATATAGTTCTCTGCATTTAATTACCTCCTTCTCAAATCATAGATGGTTATTCTGTAGCTCATAAAAATAATACATTCCAAAAGAAATTGTTTTCTAGTATACGCTTTATAGTTATTATTAGTGTATGTTTTCTGAAATTTGGTAGACATGTTCATACATCTGAATGATGTCATTGAATCAAATTTCGCGCTTCGTGCTAATAGCGCCCCTCGGAACTTGCAAATCAGGGTTGTTTTAAATACGTGTTGTAAAGTTCATAAGCCTTATTTGTCTGTGAATTTTGTCGTATTGAGTTGATGTTAACCAAGACTCTTGCAGAAAGACTAGGCTGGAATGCATCTGTCACAGGTAAATGAGGAAATGAGGTCTTCCATCAAATCCCTTAGGGAAATGATCAACCCCCACAAGATGTTAAAATAACGTTTCTTTAAGGTCATTTACCTGATGTAATTATGTGATTTGATCAAATCCTTGAACTGTTTTAGTGAAATGATGAAATGAACAAGTCAGCATTTGTAGAGCTGTTTTCGCATGTTATCTCTCTCACTTTTACCTTCTCTCTCCTCGTCCGTGCCAGGCAGCTCTGGGCTTCTGACGTGACGCACCAAAACAAAACGACCTAACTATCATTTTTCAGTTTTATTTAGTTATATTCTTTGCATTATTATCTTTTGATTCATATATCACTTTTGTATACCTGAAAATTAGAAACAGGATAAAACTTCAATTGAAAAATGTAAACAAACACACAAATTAGTGACTTCTACCACGTCCTCTTATTAGATAAAAGAAAGTTCTTGATTATAAAAAAAAATGCTAGTTTAAAAAGGAAAATAATAACTAAAAAAGGTGACACAAATAAAGCAGGATAGTTCTAAAGTACTACATTAATGTATAATTTTTTAAAAAAATGCTTGAAATTCTACTACAAATATCCTTTTTTATAAAAAAAATACCAACTTTATTATCTAATTATTTTGTTAAATAATTTCGAATAAATAATTTTTAATTTAATGATTAATGTTGGACTACTTGCAGTACTTTTAATAATGTACCGTATTTGCTAAATAAACGCTCTTAAACTCTTGACAATATTATTTTATCACTTCACTGAAACTGTTTAAGGAATTGTTCAAATCGCTTACTTTACTTAGGGAAATCCCCTTGCAGAGTTCTTATTTTAACATCTTGGATGAATTGATCATCTCTTTTAAGGGAATTCGATGGAATCTCCAATTAAATCATTTTCCTGCGACACATCCATTGAGCATGAGTGTTGAAAGTAGTGGCTAAGAGATGGTACTATCTCATGAAGACCTGGTTCCGGGCGGCCACATTGCACTACTGAGAGGGAAGACCGCCATTATTCTTAAATTTGAATACTAAGTTTTTATGATACGGAGAAATTGGAACAAATGAAACAAATACTTTTTTTTAAAAAAAATAGTAGCTTAAGATTCTTTAAATGATCCTTACGGAAAATTCGCTTTGTGTAAATACAAACATCTTAAGGTATGCGACTACGTTCGGAACGGGGATTTTGAAAAAGCGCATAAATGGATAATTTTCATGATATTTAGTGTCACTCAGATTAGAATACATGCATAAAATTGTTTTAAGGAGATTTTGACAAAATAAAATTTATTTAAATTTAATAGTTTGTCAAAATAGTAACTTAGAATAATTCTTTTTCCAAATGTTCTTCTTTTGTGAAAAATGGGTCTATTATAATAATATTTTGCCTGTATATAGCGCAGACTAATCTACAGAGGCTCAACTAGAATTTTTGAAAAATTCACATTATTTTAAGAGTTACCACCCATTGAAATAATTATTGCCGTTTTTTTCTTAAAACTGCTCCCCTCTGTTGTCGTAAAATATGATTAAACCCACTTCTTAGTTATATAAGGTGTTTTTTAGAGGTATAGAACTTTAAATTGCAATAAAACAACGATGTATTATTCGATTGACATGAATTTTTTTTATTCGAAAGATAATCTTGTGGCATTACATTTTAAATATGATCAAGCAAGGCATAGATTCGTCGAATGGGCCCAAAACGAGATTGCCGTTGTTCCCGATTTTCATAAGCGAATTTTGTTTAGCGATGAAGCGCACTTCTGGTTGAATGGCTACGTCAACAAACAAAACTGCCGCGTTTGGAGTGAAGCTAATCCACAAGTGTATGTCGAAACACCGTTACATCCAGAAAAACTGACTGTTTGGTGCGCTTTATGGGCTGGTGGAATCATTGGTCCGTTCTTCTTCAAAAACGATGAAGGACACAAAGTTACAGTCAATGGTGATAGGTATAGAGCCATGATTACTAACTTTTTCATTCCTGAATTGAACAATCATGATGTCCAGGAGCTGTGGTTCCAACAAGACGGCGCAACATGTCACACAGCTCGTGCCACAATCGATTTACTGAAAGACACGTTTGGTGACCGCCTAATTAAACGTTTTGGACCTGTGAATTGGCCTCCAAGATCTTGTGCTTTAACACCGCTAGACTATTTTCTGTGGGGCTATGTAAAGCCATTGGTCTATGCGGATAAGCCACAAACGCTTGATCATTTGGAAGACAACATTTGCCGTGTTATTGCCGATATACGGACACAAATGTTGGAAAAGTCTTCGAAAATTGGACGTCCAGATTGGACTACATCCGAGCCAGACATTGCAGTCCTATGCCAGAAATCATATTTAAAATGTAATGCCACAAGATTACCTTTCGAATAAAAAAAATATTCATGTCAATCGAATAATGCATCGTTGTTTTATTGCAATTTAAAGTTATATACCTCTAAAAAAAAAGCACCCTTTATATTTCAAAAATTGTAGTTGAGCCTCTGTAGAGAAGCCTGAGCTATATGCAGGCAAAATATTATTATAATAAAAGCATTTTTCACAAAAGGAGAACATATGGAAAAAAAATATTCTAAGTTAATTTTTTGCCAAAACATTATATTTAAATAAATTTTTTTTTGTCAAAATGTCCTTCTAATCTAATCTAAGTGACACTAAATATCATGAAAACTATCTATTTATGCGCTTTGCAAAATCACGATTCTGAACGTCTTCGGATACCTTTAGTATTTAATCTTAAAAAGCAAACAAATAACATTTCAGGGTTAATTTCTACTCAAAATTAGGTTTCATGTTGCGTGTTCCTTTCGCCCTTGAAGATATGCTTTCATACATATGCTTATTTTGTTTACTTAAAAAAAAGAAATTAATTTTTCAGAGGGAAGCCATGCTGAATTACAGTATTTTCAAATGTTTTAGAAAATATTCATTTTCAGAAAAGAGTTGTTATCAGGAATTTATGACAATTGTCACCGAAAATAAATATTTTTAATGACAAATCTTACTCTTTAGTTTTAAAGACCTTCTGGGTGAGGATTATTGGTAAAAATATTTTGGGCATTCTTATTTTTAACTACATTTCTTCTTCATGCATTTCATTTAAATAACGACAATTTTTTTAAATAAATTTTGAATAAAGTATTTCATAAACGCATTGATTGAATAGAAAAAAACTGATATTTTCATTTACAAGTTTGAAATTCTCATTCAATTCTCCGATGTATATATCATATTAAAGAAAACATGATAAATATCGCATTCCATCTACTACTGATGTATCATGCTGAATTAAGTTGAAAGCCTTTTCTGAAGCAGTACTTCACTCTGCCGCTGTTTTATATTTGAAATATGATTCTCACCAATATTTTTGTCTACTTTATGTGTGCACTACATTTCCCTTCCTGCATAAATAAGACAATATTTTACAGTTCAGTTTTGAAGTATTGTTAAGGTTGACTTTAAATCGTGTGGTATCAAAATATATTTTTTAAATTTTTAAAGTATGTCAAAGAATTCATCTTATTTTCATTTGCAGGTCAATTATAGAAAGGAAATAGTATTTAAAAGGAAAAAAAAGTTCTAGCCGCAGTTTGCATGATTCGTTTAATTTCTAAAACATAGAATATTAATCATACTTATTATTATAAAACTGCTTAACATACTTGAGATTTTTAACTTTATCCCCAAAATAAATGAAGCATAAAAATTATGAAAGATTTCTAGAGTAAAAATCTTCGAACAGAAAAAAAATTATAAGGACTTAATAAAGAATTAAATTTAAGAGAGGGAATTGCTATTTAATTCATTAAAAATGTTGTAATCTCTTAGAATGTAAGTTTAAACAAAAAAAGTGCAAAAAGGGGCGATACAATTTAGGTTTATAAATGTAAAGAGAGAGATTGGTGAATTTAATATTCGTCTGGTGAGAGAAATAGTATATTAAAAATAATAATAATATGAAATATTTCTAATGGAAGTGCACTGTACTTTGTTTATTTTTTTATTTTGCTTAAAATATTTTTGTTACAAGTAAATGCCTGCAATAATTCTTTATAAGTATTTTATATAACTTTTTAAGAAAACTTTTAAAACGATGTTTAATATTTATTTTAAAAAATATATTTAGAATATTATGATTTTTATTCATATACAAATATATCATTTCGATGCATCTCTGAATTCTCTCTGGTTATAATTTTTGATATATTTATGTATTAAGTATATGATTAAATAAAATTGTAATTTTTGAAATTAAGTAAAGTAAAGCATGTTTCTGTGCAGTCATTTTTTATGCGATTTTAATTTTGTGCGTTTTTTTCTGAGCAATCTATTTTTATGCGGTATATTTGAACTTCAACGGCTTTGGCGCCACTATAAAGTTTTTTCAGTGTTCATATGTACACTTGAAGATTCTCTGTTCATGTTATAAACCGCCTCCTGAGAATGTACGTTCAGTTGCTTTCTCTCAACGCGCCAGCAGCCCACACTTGATTGAAGACGAAACTTTCAATGACAATGACATTATCAATAATTTGATGGACTATGAAGACGGACAAAAAGGATTGGAATCTTTGAGAGTGGTAAGATATATGCAGGGATCCAGCTTTCCAAAAAATTCGAATAGCATTTTCTTAAAGTAGATACCAATTCTGCAAGGAATTTGAAATTCCAAAAAGTGCTTCGACCACGCATATCTTGTTATCGTGACGTTTACAAGAAACTGACCAATCGACCGTCTTCACAAAAACCTATCACTCACTTAATGGTGCCAAAAATTATTCATTACAGGAAGATATGGGCTTTAGATTACGATGAGTAGCAGTGAATTATGTATGCGCAGTTTGAACTTCTCCATGTATACAATGGTGAAATAAATTTTTTTAAAATGATTCCATGTGTAATTTAATTATTTATTTTCTTATGGAAGTACTTTCTCAAAATTTAGTAAATAATTTATGCGTTTTCTAAGGGCGACTAATTTTATGCGGTCCTTCTCCACCGCATAAAAAAAGTTGTAGTATTTCGACGAAGTTGTTCGTTATATGTAAGCACTATACTGTTTGAATTTATTTGGACAATGGGGAAAAAATGAACTTTTCTAAAACCTTAACTTTTTATCATTACATACCTTAAATAGACTGAAAAATCTGTATATTAGTATGAAGTATGCCTTCCATTAGCAGAATCGACATTTTCAACCCGTTTTGGCATTTTAGTTGACACATGTTCTTGATTTCATCATCTTGAAAACACACTAGAATAACCCTTTTTATCATTTGCTCTAATGCCATGCGATTAAATTTAGCGAAACAATTCTCAAGAATATACAATCAGTTGAATGGGATTTAAGTCTGGGGAATTTTAGAGCCAATCGAGCACTTTTCTTTTATTTTTCCCATAAAAGTATGGGCCAATTTCGAATTGTAACAAGGGACCAAGTCTTGTTGAAATGTTCCCTCAAACGTTTCCATCAATGGAACAATCCTACTACATATTGTTTAGATATATTTAACAGAATTCATCGTGTATTTAAGAGGAACTAAGTTTTCAGGGCCACTTTTTGTGAAAAAACCCCCAAACATCGGCTTGAAAGGGTGTATTACAATCTGTTGGATATGATCTGGTCACAAAGTTTCAACTTCACTTAGTCTAACTACACTTGATTTGTATCTGGGCACAAATAAATGTTTCACACTCAAAATCACCTTATTTCAGTCGTTAACAGTACATTTGGTACTTTTCGGCCCATGTTAAACGTTTTTTTTATCGTTTTCTGAGTTAGAAATAGTTTTTTCCAGTCTTATTGTTTTAAGGCCACCTTTCAAAAGCCTTTTCTGTGCAGTTGAGGTAGTTACTTCAACCCGATTGTCCAATAAATCCCTTCAAAGGTCTATGCTTGTCTTTCTCGAATTTATTTTTTGCTACTTCTTATTAAAATGTTATCAATTCTTGGAGTAGTTTTCCACTTGGGCTCACATTTTTCTTTTCTTTTTGGAGACGATGATTCAGAATTTTAAAATGTTCTTAAAACACTTAATTTGATTACACCAACTACCATATTTACATTTCTCACAGTCATAGAAGTGTGTTCATTAAGAGCGATTTATTTTAGAACTGTTCTTTGGAGTAATATCTATCTTTGAACAAGTGAAATAACACGTCTTATACCAAATGCAAAATTTAAATTACCAACAGCATCACTGAAAGGCTCACAAAAGCGCTCCTGATACATTAAAATGAATAAATTATAGTCAAAGTCCATCTGACATACTATCTAAAGGCAGATATAATATGTTTGAGGCGGTTCAGAACATCAGTAGTAATCGCATACCAACTGAAACAAGAAAAACATGTTTGCCCCAATCAATTCGAACGGTATAGTATTTAAGAAATTTTCGAATATTCTTTTTCTGCAGTTTCTTTTTATACGATTTGTATCTACCGCACTAAAACAGGTTTTATTGTATTAGTTCTTAATTAGAATAAAATATTTATTTCGTATTGATAGAAATTGATTCTCAATTTTATTCTTAAAACGTATTTATCTGAAAAATATATTACATGGTACTCTTTGTTATCTGTTACATGTTACTCTATGTTATATATGCTACATATTACTCTATGTTATCTATTACATGTTACTCTATGTTATTTATTACATGTTAGTTTATGTTACCTATTACATGTTACTCTATGTTATCTATTGCATGTTACTCTACTAGATGTTGCTCTAGATATTAGCTGGGTATTTCTCGATATCGTCCGACTATATACTGTATTTAAGTTATTCCTTACTAAGTCTTAGCACACATTAGACTTTGGATTGGAATGAAATATTCTTTTAGTCCCATCTTTTTTGTTTAAAAATGGACAGGAATTTAGTTTCTAAAATGGGTTTATTTATTTTTTACGTCCTTTGAAATTTGTCTTTTGCCAAACACATTCTTAGCATATTTCTATTCATCAAAGGAAGCATATCTCTCAAATTTAAAGTATAAAGGTCTATAATTTCGAAAACAAGATTTTTTTTTATAAATAAAGTCCCCGTAATTTACCTTGGAAGTCGAGCTTGATAAAACCAGTTCTTACCTGATCTCCAATCGACAAAGAGATTTGCCTGCCAAATTTAAAGTTTAAATGTCTAATAGTGCCTAAAATCTTGTGATGAGTGAGTGAGTTAATCACTTTTCTCCTACATATAGGTAGATTTTAACCTTTCTGTGCAATATGTTATTTAGAAACAAACGTAATAAATAGCTAACACACACACAAAAATGAATATTTTCATGATTTTACTTGGCATATAAATATTAAGATACAGTGTTTTCGAAAATAAGTATGTAAGTATACCAAAACGAATGTTAATTTTTATAACATATTTATATAAGGCATTTACGTAAGGAAAACTCAGTAAAGGAAAACTTTCACATATCATATGCTTAAATGGAATTTATGAAAAAATATATATAAAAACTGAAAACTTTA
The DNA here is from genome assembly GCA_019973935.1 of Trichonephila clavipes. NCBI lineage: Eukaryota > Metazoa > Arthropoda > Arachnida > Araneae > Nephilidae > Trichonephila > Trichonephila clavipes. The sequence goes on along the minus strand of BMAU01020739.1, from coordinate 971,384 downwards.
TATTTTACTTGATTATAAAAAATTAAATAATTATAACAGAAATATAATATTTAAAGAGTTAGACAAAATGAGATAAATGGTGTTGTGAAAGATAAGAATCTAATAAAACTGCAAAGTGGTTTGGTATCTTAGCAAAAGCATTTCGAATATGATACCCAATGTCTTTTTTGTAATTAAGTTAACACACCCAAATGAACATGAAAACATTTTCTATATTATATTTTCATAGGACTATTGTTGAAAAAATATAGATATTTACATTATTTATATATCCAATACAAAATTTATTAGGATTGGAATTTTCTTCAATGCGTTTACAAATAAAGGGATTTATTTTAAATAAATAAAGAGAAATTAATATATTTTACATCATAAATATTTAAATAATATTTTTCTGAAATTGCCTAATGATATTTTTCCAATGCAATTCGAATACTTATTTTTTTCTATTTATGTTCTGCATTTTATTTAAGCCTTGTATAATAATAACAGACACGTGAGTCTGATCAATAAATAATCTAATTAAAGTTGTCTTTTGTTTCTCTATACATATTTTGGAATTTGGACTTTTCTATGGGTCGTGTTCTGTGTGTGAAGAAACGAATAGGGAACATTTGAGTGAAGAGATTAATTTTCAGAGTTTTTCATTATATGTAAGACTGAAAATATTAATTGAGGTAATTTTTTTAATAATAAAATCAGTATATTTATCCTATTGATAAATAAATTGTAAAAAATAATTCTTTACTTATCATGAATTTAATTTTATATCTCATAATTATATAAGGGTAAGTTATATTCATAAGTTTATGTAAAAATAATCAAGAATGAAATTATGTAAAAGAACACCCAACGGGATTAATATTTGACAAAAAAGTACAGAAGGATCAAATTATCAATCACTAGTAGTTTTTAATTCCTATGAAAGATTAAGATACGGAATTTTTTATATAGTAAATCTCCCTTTTAAAAACTAAGTTGTAAGTAAATCTTAATAGTACTGTTTAAAACATGATTTAATTTTACGCTCTTTATTTTTTTTAAAAAACAGGTTATTTTAATTTAAGAGTTTATGTATGCATGTTTAAGAATAAAAGGGCTCTAATCTACAGAAATTCTTTTTACAGTATAAAACAAATACCAATTAAATTTACAAATAGAAAATAAGTAAAAAGTATTCATTGAAATAAATTTGTTTTTTGCTTAGTTAAAAATAACTTAAAACTAAAGTAACACATTTTATATGAATAAATGCTTTCTTGCCTAATTTTATAACAAAAAAGAAATAAAATGTAAAAGAAAAATAAATGGAAACGGAAGACAACATAAAATAAAACGTAAGAAAGAACAATTTCAATTTTTTTTGTCTTATATGCGATTTACTGTAAAATTATCCTTAACTGTGTGGCGTGGTGCATTGCATGAATAAAAGTACATTTATCATATAATTGACATTTTTAATTGTTAAAATAATGTTACAGAGAATGAATTCGATTATTTAAGATTCGTAATGGAATATCTTTCAAAAATTGAAATTTACGTTTTTCACCATCTCTAGATCTTCAAAACTAAATTGGTGCATAAAACCATCACTTCCCCTAAGCTCAAGCAATAAAGATGATTCTACTCTGCAAAATGTTGTCTGCATGAATTCCCAAAAGAGGTACTTAAGAAAATCTGGAATTGCTTTAATTGGAAAATATAATTTACAGAAACGGTTATCTGGAAATAAAAGGCACCGAGCGAAATTTTACAGGAAAAGATAGTAAACATTCCTTTACGAAATTTCTTAATAATTTTCGTAAATGCGAGTTCGATAAATAGAATTCTAATGCTCCTAGTGAATGAAAAATTGAATAGATATCTTACGTAATTTCACACTCTATGATTGAAAAGATAAATTGAAATGGTAGATTGTTTGTATTTCCGACATCTTTACTATTTGCTTCAATCATTCGTATAAAAATTAGACAATCTCATGTTAGACAGAATAATTTAGTTTAGAAATATTTTAAATTCAAAATAGTTCTTCAAATAAAATAAAAATGCAAATATTTCATACCAAATCTTTAAAGTCTAGATATTGAGATTGATATTTATTTGAAACGAACAAATTCATTTGTGCAAAATCAATATACATCATTTTAAGTTGAGAGTAAGTGATATTGAGTTTAATAAGAAAAAGGAGAATTGTATTAGCTTTTAACATAAAAATTTTCACTCGAAAGGTTACAAATTAGGGCTAAGTGGCGTAATTGATTTAGCACTGGTCTTGTACGCCCAAGTTAGCAAGTTCGAATGCGTCAGAGTTGGTGGATTTTAATGATGCAGAAAATCGGAAGCGTCCCTGTCGTATGATTGTACGGCATGTTGAAGATCCCATAAAGTTTTTGTATGACTTGAGTGTTCTCGAAAAAATTAAATTCCTAGTGCGATTTTGCATCGACAGAGGTCAGGTCTGAGGAGAAATCTGTTTGTCAATTTTTTTTAAATTACGGCAATCAATATCTACCTAGATGGTGCCGCACTAAAAGTGACACCAGGAGTGTACTAGGTCTTTATAGTACAATACCAATCCGCACCACCATTTAAAAAAGATTTAAAAATATTACAAAAATGTTCTGGAATACTGAGAAATTTAGAAATTCTTATTCTAATTAATTCACCGCATTCCGTATCAAACACATTATATTTAGTATAGTTAGACCAAAACGTAAATTGTATAACTTATATACTGTAGTATGTTGTACATGTCATTTTGTATTAGTTAAGTAAAATATTACATATTGAGGATTATATATATACTGCTCAAAATAATTAAAGGATATTGCGGTGGAAACTTTGGCTGGGAAACTTTTTATACATGTTCGACTGATTGATACATGGTCGACAGACGTAGTAGGTTATATGAGAAAAAATTACACATGTTTGGCAGAAAAAAAATGCATTTTATTGCGCATTTGTGTACAAAAGGAAAAAAAAACACAATTTGTGCATATGAGAAAAAAGAATAAGAAAAGGTGTTTTCTTCAAAGGAAATAATTTTCAGTAGGGGTATGATTTCCACGGACGTCCAGCAACGTTGAACACCTCTGAGGCATGGAGTCAATGTGGCTATTAATCACGAGTTGGAGGATTCTGTCCCACTCTTCCAGATGAGCTCTTTCCAGTTCTTGGAGAGTTTGTGGGGGTGGTCGGCGGTCAGCAACTCGTCTTCCTAGAGTGTCCCAAACATGCTCTACTGGATCCATGTCTGGAAAACACGCTGGCCATTCCATTCGTACGATTCCTTCCTCAAAAAGGAAATCCTCCACCAGGTTAGCACGATGTGGTGGCCTGCAGTTATCATCCATTAAAATGAAGTCATCTCCGATTGCTGCAGCATAAGGGACTACAATACGTCTGAGGATCTCATCCCTATATCGGCGAGCAGTCAGAGGTCCATCTCGAATGATGTAGAGGTCTGTGTGCCCGTCAATGGAGATGCCACCATACACCAACATTCCCCCAACGCCAAATCTGACACTTTCGTGCACGAACGCAGGATTATTCCTACTGCCACAATACCTCCAGATGAAAATACGCCTATTATCCGGATGAACAGAAAAACGGCACTCGTCAGAAAAAAGAACATTGCTCCATTCATTTCTCCTCCAGTTTACATGTTCTGTTGCCAACTCCCTGCGGTCGCGCCGATGCCTTGATGTTAGTCTAACACATGCCATCGGTCGGCGAGCATACAGACCCACACCATGGAGCCGCTTTTGGACAGTGTGAGTTGAAACCGTGGTGCCAGTAGCCGAGCGAAGGTGTTGTTGGAGAAGAGTAGCGTTCATATTTCGGTGACTCCGAGCCGTTAACACTAAATAACGATCTTCATTGGGCGTTGTTACCCATCTACGACCTTGTCCTGGTCTTCGGCTTGCACTTCCAGTATCCAAAAACGGTTCCAGATCCTGGAAATCACACTTTGTGACATTCCAATGGCTTGCGCTACTTCAGCTTGAGTTTGGCCCCCTTCTAACCTGCCAACAACTCTCCAAGCTTCTGAATCAGTTAAATGACTTTGCTGAGACATCGTACTCATCGAAACAAAGGAGTCACTGAATGCCGATCATCCTTGTCTTCATTTCAGTTGAAAGTCAAATTTCATTCGCAGCCGCTGAAGCGACGTGTTTGACGTCGAACTCAAAATTAGCATATTCCACAGTTTGAAAATCAGAAAAATTTGCATTTGTGATTCTCTTCTTCTATTTTCGGCCAAAAAATTTCGGTTATATCTTTATTTTATATAAAACTTGCAATATCCTTTACTTGTTTTGAGCAGTGTATAACAAAACTGTGAAATACATTGATATTTATAAAATTCAAAAGATTTTGAACCGGACCTAATAGGTGCTTTCTTTAAAGAATGTCAAATTACTGAACATAAATGAAAATAACACTGAATATACATACTATTATGCTTTACCTCTCATTAGATGTGGAAAATGTGATGAAGTAACATTTTTTTAAGCTTAATTTGGGAAACATTTTATTTTTCCATTCAAAGTAATGATTTACTATACTGCTCAAAAAAATTAGATCACATGGATTTGAAAATATTTCTTCTGATACAACTGACGTAAAACATAGCATCCATATACTAAAGAGCAGTAGAAAACAGAAGACGAAAGCTTCATTTGTAAATTAATGTTCACGACGTCAAAACCCAGAAAAAATAATATAAATGCAGAAATCGTGATTTCGTAGAAGCTGTTGTTTTTCGTTGTCTCAGTGGGGAAATACGACTTTTTTGCTATTGCTTTGAAAAAAGGTAACTGCACACACACAAAATGTGTGTCTTGACAATATGATTACTTGAATACATGGTTTGGTGTGGCTCGTCGAGATAGAACAGATAATGCGACGCAGATTCCAAGACTGTTTCTTTTGACAACAGGACGAAGGTCCTCAAGCCAAACAACCCAAAATAGGTTTCATGCAGGTGGTATGTATGCTCGTAAGCCAATGGTGTGTATTCTGTTGACAGCAAGTCGCCGCGCGGCAGTAGGAAAGTAGGCTGCTAAACGTTTAGAATGTATGCTAGTAATTGGAGTCATGGGCTGCTTAAGGAAGAGTCTCGATTCATTTTAGAGTGTGACACCAGGCGTGCTTTGGCACACAGAGAAAAGAGCACTCGAGATAAACTACAATATATTCGTTCAGGAAAGATCACATTTCTAACGGGTTGGTTTGATGTGGTACAAAATGGAATCAGCATAGGTGGATGTACATTTGGATAACATTTGGAGAATGGCAATTGAACGACTCAGAGATATGCAGATGATCCTGAGACACCATGTCAGACCTTACGCTGCAGCCATTTGTGACTCATTTCTGTTAATGCAGAATAATACCAAACCTTATGCAGCTTATTTTGTGGATAACTTTCCTGGAGTTAAGGGGTGTTGGAAAGCTAAAATCTTGTTTTTTTGACAATTTGAGATTCTTACATTTTCAAATTGCATAGATTTTAACCTTTTTAAAAATACCTTACTTTAAGCTCTAGGGTATTTAGAAGCCCTTAAAACGTATTTTTTAAATAATCATTAAATTTGAGCCATGCCAATTTTAATGGTGAAAATTGTAAACAAATTACTTTGTTTTTTATTAAAAGTGTAACGACTAATATAAACCAAAACATGTCTCTTTTATTTTAAATTGCGCCTTTTATTTTTTCCCTAGTCAATTAGAAGTCTCACTGTATACATTAAAATCAATTTATCTCAAAATGTAAATTTTAATGTGCTATGTAGCTTTTCTGAGAAACTACTGTTCACAGGTATGTAAATTTTTTAAGAATTATTTATAATGATGTCTAATATATACTAAAATGAACTTTTTGTAAAAAACTCAAAAATTTAATTTTTACAAATTTTTTAAGTAAAAAATGGGTCAAATTTCGCAATGTTTGATAAAATATTTCATAATTTATTAAAAATTTCAAAATTTGCTAAAAGCTCATTTTAATATAATGATAAAGGTGAACTTTAATAGTATGAAAAATTTCAAGCATGTACATAAAACCGATTTTGAGAAAAGGTACATCGAAAACAGCCAATTTAACATTGTCAGTATAGAGAAAGAGAGATGTTTCCAACTCCCCTTAAAACAATAGAGTGTAGATAGTAACTAGAATGCTCTCCTGATCAAAGTCTCATCGATCATGTTTGGGATACACTTGAAAAATGCGTTGCTAGAAAACCAAGACCTCCTGAAACTGCCTAGGACTTGGAGATCACACTTCGTCAAGAGAGGAAAACGATTCGCAGCATCAATAACCTTATTGCATTCAAGCTAAGAAAGTGTGCGGCAATCTTAGGTGTTCGGGGGGTTCACACATCATACTAAACACTATGTATCAGTTCTAAACGATCAATTTTCTATCATCTGTGTAAAAAAAATTGCTGCCTTGATGAATCATTTCATGTTCTTTTTTACCCTTCTAAAGAATAACAGTTTCTATACAATTGTTTTTTTTTTTGCTACTTTTTTCTATATTTTCTTTTGTTACTCTTCCATTCTCCATTTTATACCCATGGATGGCTATTGCGTAAGTGTTTCTTCGTTTTCTTGCTTGCTTCCCTATTTTTTTTTACCAGTTCATTTAAATTATTCTTTATTGCTCTCAAAAAATATAATTGACCTTCCAAAAATTAGTAAATATAAATATTTATTTAAGATTTTAATCGGATTCTTTTATAATGGGAAATATATTGTTATCTTTATTTGCTAAAGTTATGACTGTTTACAAACTATTAAATGATTTACATTTAAGCTGAATAAAGAAACCCATGAATTCTCCCCCCCCTTTTTTTTATAAAAAAGTATTTCACTGTAGCAATCCATAAAAGCAAGATTTTCAGGACATTTTACACGCATTTTATATTTGCTGCTTAAAAATGTTTAAAGGGGTTATAGAAATAATTCATAATTTGTATTTTAAACGAAGTAGGTTAAGATAAGAGGGCATTTGATTGAAAATTTTTCAGTTGTAATATTTTAATTTTCAACTTTCAAATTTTTTGTAAAGAATACGATATGGACAAGAAAAAAAATTATTCTGGTTTAAATGTCTTAAATTTCCAGGATTATAAATACTTAACGTTTATTTATTATTTTTCACTAAAAGTAATGACGGGTTAATTATTCTACAGTTAAATGAGACACACAATAAACAATTAGTAGATTCTACTAGATTTTATGTTATAAATTTTGAACAATTTTTCAGTTTTTATTTCATTTGAAACACTGCATTACGAGAAAAAAAATTCGCATCCTTGTGTAATTTCGTACGGTTTTCTTAAAATATGCATTTAGATTCAATAAATAAATAACTTTTTGCAAAGAAGTATGTAAAGAATCACAAGGAACATTTTTCAAAAGATTAGGACATAAAGCTTCTCCTTTACTGTAATAATTAGTTTACTTAAATAAAGAAAATCAGTAATAAGGCATTGTATGTATATACAGTAATACATCTACTTGCACATCCCAGACTTATGCGAACCCGGAGTTACACGATTTTCAAATCTCGTCAATTCGTCTTTTGCTCGAGGAAAAAAATGGTAAACTTGATGAAATTTCTAATGTGATTAAAGAAGTCGTTGATCTTACAGAAAAAATAAACTTAGAATTGGATAGTGATGAGGTTCAAGGACTTCTAGATCCCCACAATCAGGAGCTAAAAATTGATAAGCTCATAGAGATGCCTGAGCAAGATATTGAAAAAATTGAATCTTCATACCTAGTTCAATCAGAAGATTGAATGACGGTTGGAAAGTTGATAGAAGGTCTTGGATTAATTGAAAAAAATTCTGTATATTCTAGAAAATATTGACTCCAACGATGAACGTATTTTTTAATTAATAAAAAATTATTAGTATGCCAAGGGAATATTTTGTGGGAGAAAAAAAATCTTTGAGTCATTAGACTACTTTGTTAGATTTTATGAAATTTTCTACACAAAAATAACTTTGGTTTGGGATTTTGAATTTGTTTTTTCTTATTTAGCTTTTTTATTAATTATTTTATTTTTCATCTCCGGCAACAAATAAACTAATTTATATGTATCTCTATATGCGTAATTATACTCCGATTTACGCGAATTCGTCTTAAATGGTTATCACTCAATCTCACCTCTCGAGTAAATTCTTAATGCATACATAAAATTATATGGATGCAGATATTTCATCATTAGAATGGAAAAAAAGTTGTTTGAATCTGATGTAACAAGAAGCTTTCCACTTTTAATATTATGTTTTGTTTATTATTAGTTGAAATATTTTTCTAATTTAAAATTGAAAATTGGACATTATATTGGAATTGTATTTATGCATAAATTTTAGTTTTTGATCTACTTGTGAGAAATCAATAATATTAATGTTTTACCCCATTAAACTGAATACTAATTTAAATTATTTTACGTTTTATAATTTACTTCAATTAGTTTTTTTTTCTTTCGAAATACTCAAACATTTATTACAAATAAAAATTTATTTCAAATGAACGGGGATATATTTCACAGTTTTACGAGTTTGTTAAGAATCCAATCATGCATTTAAATTTTTTAAGTTGATATTTTTTTCATGGGAAATATTTATTGAATAAAATAGTTAAATCATCTTCTGTTTACAAAAGATTAATTTCTTAAGAAATAATATATGTGAATCATAATAACAATAAAACTATATACAACTATTTACAATTTTTAAAAGAAACAAATAATGATCATTAAAGTCTGATTTCAATTAATTTTTTTTATTTGAGAACTTTTTCTTTACTTTTTCCATGTGTTTTATCTAGCACTGGAATATGAATAAATTATACATTTTGATAATTTATTGTTCTGATTCAAGTTTGAAGTGATTGACATAAAACAGGATCATTAAACCATCCTCACCTTAACCCTTGAAGAGCCACACGTTTGCTAAAAGTTTTTTTTAGTTTTTATTTTAGTTTTTAGTTTTTTTAGTTTTTAGTTTTTTAGTTTTTTTTAGTTTAGTAGAACATAGAATAAATAAAAATCATAAGAATTCAAAAATCATAATATAATTTTTGATCGATCTGTAGCTTTATCAGGCATTTACATTCATTTGGTCATATGTATAATATTTTAGTATTACACACAATTATATTTACAGAATACAAATAAACATGTGAAAAAACACAATAATATACACAGTACGATTAAAAAACCTAAATAAGAAATAAGAATTAGAATATAGGCAACCAATGTGTTTTATCATTGACACCAAATGATTTTTTAATTTTCCCATCAAATCCTTCCCCTTTACGTAATTGCCTTCGGCATGCGTTTTATTTTGACGTTTTACATAAAAAAACTGTTGATATGGTTATAATTAAATACGACAATCGCCAATTTTAAAATGGGGAGAAAATGTTTATCTTAGCCGTGAGTCCCTTCCCTAAGATTTCCTTAAATGGACAAAATAGAGATATCGGTCTTCCTTTGACAACATAATTGTGCATTCACAGAGTAAGAATAGTCTCTTTAAAGGAGTAATCAACTTTGGATGCTTATAATATCTTAGAGAATCACAATTGTTTATGAAAATATAATTGAAGCTATGGGAATATACATGTTTTAAATACATAAATGTATCAAGATTGATTTATAAATTATTTGATATTTATCACATCGTTACAAGCTTAGTTTAATACAAATCAGAATAGCTACAGGAAAGCTTAAACTCTTAAAAAACGAATGTGTCTTAAATACGAATTTAATGACCATAAACATGTTTTTTCACTATGCGTACGCGTTTGCAGGAAAATAAGAATTTATTAACGAAAATTTCATCAGAGATTACCATTGCTAATGTGCTAAGCCGATGCGGTTGAATCTTCGATTAAAAATAAGGATACCGTAATGCATAGAGACAAGTTGCATTTTTAATTTTACTTCTTTTTTCTCTACGAGTGAAAAAAGAAAGCGATTTTTAAGCGATTCCCTCTAAATCAATTAATTAAATCATTATTCTTGATGGGATCGCAATGAATCCACTTATCAATTTTGCAATTTTTAATTTGGTACACTTTTGGAAATGATGTTATTTTTGAGAAAAGTTTCCGCCATTTTTTGCCGAAAAGAAATAGCTTTGATCGATTTTGTAGTGTTGCTGTTACATAATTTAGAATTACATAATGATATTTTAAGAGCAATTGTCATATTTTTTTCAACCCAATTATATTTTTATTTCTCCTTTTATGAATTATTTTTTTTTAATTTCAGTTTTTGTTTTCATGTTCCTTTTCCGTTGTTTGGTGCGAAGTTATTTCAGAAAACATTTGGTTTTCTATGATTAGAAATTAAATGAAATTATTTTATTTAATATAAATATAAAGATCTAAGTACAAATAAATCCAAATATATTTAATAGAACTAACTAGAATTTGTGAAACAGAAAATATAAAATGTTTCATAAAATTTTCCTCCTAAATATATATAATTGTGTAATTCTACAAATACTGTATCCCCAAACCTGTAATAAACGCATTTTCTCTTTTAGATATTGTCTACAGGTGTCAGTAATTATCATCATCATTTTCTCTTTTATGCATACATTTTTATGTTTTGAGTGTTTATATTTTATCCTTTTTATATGTAGAAAATATATTTGTTATATAATTTCTTAACTAGGATAAATTGACGATTATCAACTATAATGAAAATCTTTGCTTTTTTATCAGTAATTATTACATTTCAAATATTTCTCTATTCCATATAAATTTATTGAAGACTGCTGATTCTAAAAAAGTACTATTTGTAATGGCACTCATACTTTAGGTAAGAATTTTGTCCATAATTATTGAGAGTAATTACAATAAAATTTAGTTAGCTGAGTTAAACTATAACTGATGAAAAAGGAAAGTCGTTCCTCTTAGAAGGATCTATTAAAATACGAAGCACCGGCATTATTCAAAGAATTGTAAGTAATTGTTGACAATAACTTCTGCTGTATATTTTAATTACTTTTAATACAATACGTTAATTATACAGACATTACTAATGAAGTAGGGGAGGATTTTAGGATCGATAAAGGGGCACTATGATGAAATTTTATGCGTAAAGAAAAATCTCGTTCGTACTTATTTCAGTGATAATAACTTCCTAGGAAATAGTAATTATTATTCCTAGAAAAATATGTAATTATTTTAGCAGCATTCAAGTGCGATTTAATTACTTTATTCATTTGTAGTATTGGTGCATTGGAATATAATTCTTGTTAATCAGTATATTGTACATTCTATATGAAATTCACATGTCTGTAATTATGTTGGGTAGAATTTCCAATTAAGGAACATATGTCAAGGTTCCATTTTTTTATTTTTGGGTATTACCGATTATTTTGTAATAATAATGTATGAAATACTAATTGACGAATACATTACGATAAAATTGTATTAACATATTGTTCAGTGAAAATATTTTCAGCATATAATACATAAAATCTATTTTTTTTATTAAGTTGCAGGAAGAACGAATTGGTTAATAACTGAGAATTAAATGCATGGCATAAAAATGCAAATAAAATTTTAATATATTCTGCCGCATGAGAACATGTAACATGAAAGTTTTTTGAAATACTAATATATAATTGAAAAATAATCTCAGCATCTTTCTCTCTCTCTCTCACGCATCTTTCTCACATCTTATATCTTTATAAAATTTGTGTGTTAATAAAAATGGCGTTCTGATAAAAATAGTGAGCGTATGATTATATATAAGATTAATATTTTATCCTTCCTAATTAAACCTTGGTAAAACTAATAGCAACCAACATAGAACAGAAAACCTAAATACAATTTTGCACATCGCAATTAGCAATATTTATTATAAAAGAAGTGATTTTAATTTAAGTGTTATTAATATTCTATAAGGAAACAGTAATCTTCATATAGAAACCGAGTCTTTAAGTATTTGCAGTCTTTAATTATTTGTAGTTGTTAGTTGACTAATTTAAAAAATAAGTTACTAATTAGACAATTAATACCTTTTTAAAATTTTGGAATAAGACATTTGATACAGTTTTAATGCTAGTTTGATTTAATTAAAGTTTTAGTATTTATATTACTTTACTTAATCACAGATGTTAATAAAAAATTTGCTTGTTTTGATAATTATTGGTTTCGTTGGAATTTTTTTTTTGTAATTTTAGTTTTTTTTGCCACATTTATACTTAAAAAAATATTTCAATTTTACGTATTGTTTACATATTTTCTGTGCAGCGTTTTTTATTATATTAAATAATATCTTTATGATATATTGTTACTATTTTACAATTTTTTCCAGAAATACCGTTATGTGATTTTCTTCTGGTTTGGTTTCTTGCAGTGAAATAAGTAGATTAAATTGGTTGATTTTGCATTATTGCAATTTAAATGAGTTCATGCCATAAGAGCTAACTGCTATCAAGTTCTGCTACAGTTCCTCATTCGCACGTGTTCATGGACTTGATCTAGATGTTTCTGTCGATCAAGTGTGATAAGAAACAACAGCGATAACAAATGTCTTCAAACTAGTTTTAGTAATCTATAATTCTACGTATTATTTTTTCTAAATTTCATTTTAACCGAGTAATATAGGCAGATAAATTGGAAACCTAGAGATCTTAAAGTTTTGTTTGATCCTGCAGTCTTAGCTTTAAGCTTTAGAATTTATAATGTGTTATTGGGGCTATAATATTTTGTCTTTTGTTATCTTGCTTATTGTTTTACTTTGAGTGAGATCAACAGTGATTCAGCGCTTTAATGCACAAGTACATAGACATAATATTTAATAATTTTTTTTTAATAAAAGGCACAATTTTTCAACATAAGAATTTCAAATTGTTTTCTGAATTATATATTTCCCATGAATTCTATGAATTTTTATCCTTTTCTTTTAAATTAAAAAAACACTCCTTTTTGGAAAATGGATACTATTTAGAGATTTAGCTGCTGAGTGAGGGAATTCAGCTACATGAAGGCTTTTGGAGACTGACCTTGTAACCATGGTCACGTGATGAGGATGACATCTGAACTGGAACCCTCTTCTCGTAACTTCAGCACCATACCAACGGGAGAACCTTTGACTGAATAAATAAGAAAATTATAGGAAAAAAATCAAATTTGTATCAATACTATCTTTATTTAAAATGTAAAAGTGATTTTAATTCTTAAATATGTTCTACGTTTTTTTAATCAATTGTAGTTTGCTTTATGTCAAAAGTAATTTAAAACCAATAACTTTTTGTGATATCGATTACAATGTCTATATAAAAGAAAAATATAATTGTTCGTGTATTACAACTACATTTTATTCCTTACTGAAAATAAATGGGAGGTTTATCTTATTTTCTTGTAGAAATACGTGATGAAATGAAAGAGACTGCAGTTTGTTACTGATCTTAATGACATCTCTTGGCAAATAGTATAGTAATGAGACACGAAATGTAGAAATGATGCCAATTCCCAAACTTCATTTTTTATATGTATTACAGAAAGGTAATCCTCTTTAAACATTTATACCATATGTTAACAAAATAAACGAGGAACTTATAATGTACATTTCTATTTATTTTGTACTTTCAAATACAATGGATTTTTTTTCTTTTGGAATTTGGAGTTTCAGAAATGAACAAACACACACATATACATTTTTCTTATAAATGCACAATAATACATGAAATATTTGTAAAATTGTTTTCAACTTATTTTTTGCTACATGAAGACATAGAGTTTAAGTCAGCAGCTGTAGTCATGCGTACTTTTGCTTTAGAGTCTCTGATTAGGCCTGAACTAAACTCAGTTATTCAACATCCCGTAGAGGGCCAAAGCTTACTCTGCCCATCTCAGTTTTCATGACCTTCGACTCTGAAATGCATGAGCAAATGTTCTGGTCAGATAGTCAGTCTGATGTGAAACCCTCAGTGTTTAGTTACAAAGCAAGCTTGATACTCATTTATCGAGCCATTGAAGGGATAAAGGCTCAGCCCACCTTGCCAAGCCCAGGGTTTGAACCTCGGACCTGTGGTATGAAAGCACGATACGCTACCACTCAGCCACTGAGCTCTCTGATTAGGAGGTCTCTGATATTAAAGACCCATCTCTTTGGAAGGATAATGTGTGTACTATCTGTAAAGGTTCAAAATCCCCATGTTTGTATTGTATGGAAATTTTAAAAGTTGTTTTCCATCACAAATATCATCCCCACCACTTGACTTTAGTTTAAATTAAGCGGACACAATAACCGGTGTTCATGGCTGCCAGTTCATGTTCAGTACTGTTTCAGAGAAGCCATGGTTTAAAAATTTGGTATCACTAAAGACCTGCCATGTGGAAAAAATAATCAATTCAAATCTTTCGGTGTTCTATGCCCTTGAAAGAAAGTGAGAATTCTCCTATCAATAATGCTAAAAAAAAGAGATTGACTGCCGATAGACACATTTGCTCACAGAATGTAGCCAAATTTAGTGACTAATGTAGTTTTCCCGATATAATTTGAGAAATGTATTAAATAATATTTTGAAGGGATCCTCCTAGAAAATTTTAAATCGGCTAGATAGCCTTCATGCAGGAGAGTATAGTAGAGTATTAGTATTGGGGGTGATTGTGCATTTCGTTTTCCTCGAGTGATATTGCAACCATGGATTTCAATCACTGTATTATATGTTGCTATTACATATTTATAGATGTATGATAAAAGTTTCCTGTTAAAAGAAAATATATAGTAGAACCTGTTTTTGTACAATTTTTTGTCCGATATTTTTTAAGCGGTATATGAATTTCAACGATCTTGGAGCCACTGAATTGTTTTCTATCAATGCACATATGCACACTTCAAGACGCTCTGTCCATTTGTTTTTAACAGTCCATAAACAATGAAAGTTAATTCGCTTTCTCTCAACGCATTAGCAGCACGCACTTGATTGAAGACGAAAGTTTCAATGACAATGACATTATTAATAACTTGATAGATTATGACGATGGACAAGAAGAACCTGATTCTTTCAGAGTGGATAAAAAAATATGCAGATATCCAGGTTTGCAACAAATCGGAAAATCATTCTCTTAAAATAAATGTTACACTTCCTGGTAAATTAACCCAAGCTTTGGCAAAGCAAGCAGTGAACATTTTCGTGGAGGCATAAAAATGAAAGCAGTTTCTTAAAAATGACTTTTATTAATAAACAAGGATAAAGTCAATGTGCTTGTCACTGGAACGATAAAAAACAATAAGTTGACAAATAAAATCTTAGTTAAAAAAATCAACTTTACCAGAAATCAGGAGAGATTCAAACCGTCTTCTTACAATCTAATATTTAAAACGAATTTATCATCTTAAAATGGTGATGCAACATACAGTTGCATAGCCACATAGCCAACTAGCCGATCTCTCTTTAATAGCTAAAACACACGTCTTATATTTCCTTTCTTTCTTTTACTCCCAAAAAACCAACACGAGCCGAGTTTAAAAAATCGCTCAATTTGCATTACAGTTGCTACCAACCACAAATCACAAAACTTTCAAAAAGTTCGGGTTCGAATCGGATTGTTTACTTTCATTGAGATCATGGAACGCGATTGGAAAAACAACACAAGGAGACTATAAAAATTCGGATTCGAAAAATAATATTTCGCATGGCTTTTTTTTAAATGTCTAACAATAAATAGAAGTTCTGAGAGGAATTTGAAAGTCCAAAAAGAGCTTATCTGGTTTTCGTGCTTATCTGAGATCATGCTTATCTGGTTATCGTGACAATTACAAGCAACTGACCAACCAACCATCGTCACAAAAACTTATCACTTAATTTATGGTGCCAAAAAATAAACAAAATGAAATTGTATCTTCAAGTAACGGATATGATTTTGAACTAGTTCATCAAAGAAAGATGCGTGAATTGGATTACGATGAGTAACAGTGAATTATGCATGTGCATTTTGAAAATTTCTCCATGTATGCAATGAGAAATTAAATGTTTAAAAATGTTTCCATGTTGAATTCAATTATTTATTTTGTTTGGATATACTTTCTGATAAATTTCGTAAATAATTGACATAATTTTTAAGTGCGACTTTTTTTATGCGGTCCCTCTCTGCCGCAATTTTTTTTTCTGTAGTATGTCGACGAAACTGTTAGTTATACGAAATTATCTATGAAATGTTTTCATATTTTCTTATGCGGTTTCTTTTTATGCGGTCTCTATCTACCCCACAAAAACAGGTTTTACTGTATTGTGTTTACTTAATAGTTTCAGAATAAGAACTCTGTGTGAAATAAACTGTCTAATATTTGTATTAACCTTTTTTGCATTTAAAAGACGTTCAACCACAAAAAATACTATTTGTTTATACTTAAAATAAGAGAAATTATGTTTGGTTATTACATTTCATACATATAAATGATAGATCTTTTTCTCAGAACAATATATGCTTGGATATAAATAACTTTTAGATTTATAAGTGCCATTAAAGTTAAGTGACTTTTACAAAGTCCTATCTTTATAAGTTAGATTTAAAGCATTTCTGATGAATGCATTGAAAATAAAATGCCTGGCAATATTAAGTATCAGATGAAAGTTAAACTACTTGAAAAGAAATTGGAGCAAGAATATTTTATTTATATAGCGATGGCTTTGGCATGAATTCAAAACTGAAGAAAAACGTGCACATAAAGACAAATAAAAATAATCATTTTACCAAAAAATCTTAGAACAAACATTTTAAAATATATTATTCATTTATTCCTTTAAATTTTTTTCAGAAATGTACCTGAATACGAATATTACAACTGAAATTGTAAAAGAAATAGTTTTCATATATTTATTTACATTTCTTTATGTCAAATTATCGTTATCCATAATGCATATTATACACTGGTGTGCAAAAATTAAGGACATGACGGTTTTTTGAATATAACTTTGTACAAAAGCTTTCCAAATCAACACATTTAATACCGTAAGATCCCCAATATGTAAAGACATGTGTAATATGTAAGCAACACTTACTAAAAGAGAAATCAGAGGGATAAAAAGAAGCTTGATATTGAAAAAGTAGCATGGAGTGCAATGCGACTGAAGGCCGAAACATCCCTGTGATGGGTGTCCAGCAAGAAACATCCGGTCTTTAGTAGGGGATATGATCTCCCCTGACTGCTAGGCAGGTTTCACAGCGTCTGCCCATGCTGAGAATGAGGGTGTCAATGAGTTGTTGAGGCATTGCTGCCCATTCGTCTTGCAGCGCAAATCGAAGCTCCCGAATCGTTACTGGTGGTAAGGTACGAGCTGCCAAGCGTCTGCCTAGAAAATCCCATACATGCTCGATGGGATTGAGATCCGGAGATCGTGCCGGAAAATCCATACGTTCAATATCCTCACTCTCTAAGAGCTGTTCGGCAGCTACTGTGCGATGACATGGTGCATTAGCACTGCAGACCCATAGCGCCTCTAAAATGACGCACATATGGAAGAAGAATCTCGTTACAATAACGAGTCCCGTTGACTGAACCTGCGTCGAAGATGTGAAGGTCTGTACGACTACCAAGCATGATGCCTCCCCAAACGAGAACACCGCGACCTCCATACCTGTCCCTTTCAATGATGTTCGAGGGATGATTGCGACTTCCCCGCTCTCTCCAGATGAGTATGCGATGAGAATCGCTACTCAAACTGAATCTGCTCTCATCTGTAAAGAGTACTCGTCCCCATTCATTGTCTCTCAATTCCGGTGTTTCCGGCACCACAGAGAACGCCTTCTTCGATGGGCAGGCGTTAAAGGTACACACCGTACAGGGCGTCGACTGGCAAAAACATATCGATCACCACCTGTGCAGCGATCTTCTCCCGCTGTCTGTCACTGTTTCTGGCCTAAAACGCGATATGTAGTTCGGTCGAACATCCAGATAGCTGTTCCTGTTTGTCGTCGTGTGTGAGCAATTCCGAACTCTGCAGCCACACTTGTCACACTGCGGCCTTTCTCCCAATGATTCGACCTATCTGTCGTCTAACAGCGCCATTTCTCGCTTTGTGATTTTAACTGCTATACGGCGTGCAATCTCTTTGCCTGTAAGACAACATGCTTTTATAACTACTCAGACACTCCCCCATGTCTACCTGCATATATGCGCATGTGCTACCGTACATCACCTGATTGGTCTTTCTGTCCCCCCTTCGGATATGCTAATTTTTCGTTTTTTCTGTTTTTTGCAGTTTGAAATTGTCTCCAAAAGTCAGTATAAATTTGAAAAATTAATAAATCACGGAATATTGTAGATAGAGAGGTAAAATTGACACACATGCTTGGATGACTTTATTAGTAAAAAAAAATAAAGTTCACAAAATAACCGACAGATGGCGCTTCATCTGATATTCAAATTAAGACAAAGCAAAGATGATGTTCTTTACAGGAAATGCTCAATATGTTCATCATTCTTGTGACAGGAATAATGTTGTGAACAGCACTGTAAAGCATGTCCTTATGGTGAGGCATTGGAGTCCTTTCAGCATGATTCGATCACGATACACTTTGCGACTTAAAGTAACCCCAAAGCCAATAATCGATGTAGTCTAACAGATTGATTATTCGTCATTTCTCGCTGAGTTCCAGCAGCAAGGCTGGGGATGATGATTTTTATATCTGCGTACCGCTCACCCGTCACGGTGCAAAAACTCTTTGAAGAAAAAGGCCCGATAACGGTAGATGTGGTAATAACCCATGATCTTACACCGACAGTTCTACATAGCCCAAATTCTGCTGTTGTGGGTGTTGATACTGAAATAAGTTTCGTCGGTCCAGACAACCAATCGTCCCCGCCATCTTTTGAAACGCCCACACCGCAAATGCCCTATTCCTGCATATTCTGATGCTGATGGATTTTGTACTACATCGTACATGCACCTAGTGTATGGAATGCCGGGGCGACGTGCGACTGCAATCTCCGTGCATGATTACAGTCTTTCTCATCCTTAACTCTGCCATTCTGTGCTCGTTCAGCTATCGATAAAAACCCGTCGCTTCGAATTTTTTGCGCCACAGCTGCATTTGTCAACGGACCTTTACCCCTTCGAATCCCCTTCGTATGGCGATAGGAACGTAACGCTGCACTAGCACATTACATGACGCGACTGCTGGTGCAAGTGATTCTCTCTTTCTTGACAGCCCCTTTTCTACGCGATTTTCATGCGCAGTCACTGACGTTTTGTTGTCCAGCGCCATCTGTCGGACATTTTGTGAACCTTATTTTTTTTTTTTTTGTTCTAATAAAACCCCATGTCATCAAGCATGTGTGTCAATTTTTTACCTCTCTATCTACATTATTCCGTGATTTATTAATTTTTCAAATTTATATAACTTTTTGATCACCGGTATTTATATACATATATATATACATATACATACATATGTATATATATATGTATATATATGTACATATATATATGTAAATATATATATATATATATATATATATATATATTTATATATAATTACTATACTGTGAATCAAATACCTCTAATTTTTAAAAAAAATCTCTTTCATATATGTTAAAAAAATCAGATAAAAATATTTCGTAAGGATTCAAATGATTTAAAAAATAAGGAAATGATATGACTTTTGTTACAATTTATGTCACTAGTTTTTGTTAAATGAAAGAAAATCTAGTCTTTTTATTAAAATTTTTCCTAACAAAAATATAACATTGATTTCATAGAACAGTGCATCTCAACCTTTCTATATTCGCGACCCATTTTTCAATCAGAATTTTCATCGCACTGCCCTTCCCCATACAATAACAGTGAGTTGAATGTAGTAATATTAAGTAATACTCTGAGAGAAAGACGCTTAAGCTACAATACAACCCTAATTTTATGCCGTACAAAATATTAAGTTAATTACTAAATTTTGGGTATGATAAGCCTATTGAAAAATTACTAATAATTATTAAACTTGTTCTTAACTTAGTATTGATAGTATCAAATAATTTGTGCCGTGCTGATACATTTATATGTATACTATATCAGAGTAAATGTGTATTTTTTATCATGTCAGAATACAATTTGTTTCCTTTTAGTAAATTTATAATTTTTTTAAATAATCTTTTATTTTCGACTTTCCGATATGCTCGCGCCACCCTTGTAGGGTTATTACGCCCCCTAGAGGAACGTGCCCCACAGTTTGAGAAACACTGCATTAGAATTAATAAAACGAAAAAAAATCAGCTTCAGTTTGTTTTAATATGTGGCAATATTATAAGTATGAGTAGTAGCAACATAGAAATAAATACATTTTTTTATGAAATTTTAAAATTTAAAATATATTTTAAGCTTGTTTTAAATAAAAATTATTTACTTAATAAAATTTTTATTTTTACTATAGATTTTTAGATTTTTCTTTCTTTATTTTATTTTTTTAAAGCTCATGACAAAAGTTAATGCTACTTTAAATTTCCTCAAAATTAATAGCAAAAATCCTATTAAGGAAATGGAATTATTACTAGAAAATTTGGTGCATTTTAAGTATTTTTACTTGCTTTAAATAAAATACAGTTTTTAGTGATTTAAAAAGAGGATTACAGAACTAAACATTTTTTACTCCCATCTACATTTATTATTTCTACCCAAAACTAAAAGTATTACGATGCTTATTTTGTATACTTATTTTTTGTAAAAATATAATCTATTATAGTTTAATAATGTACAAATTTAGTACATAATAATGTAAACCATAAATAAATCTGTATAACAAAATATCAAAGTCGAACATTAAGTATATCTTAAGCATTAATATATTTCAATGTTAATACTAAAAATAAAGATGGTTTTCTTTATTTTCCTTAAAATAAATAAATAAAAAAACAATTTTCAGTTGAAGAGTATTATTTTATCAAGGATTGTATACCCTACATATTACAAAAAAAAAAAAAAAAAAAAAAAAAAAAACTTGGACAACGCGGAATATATGATATTTAAATGCAACATTAAATTAACAAAGAATGAATTCAATATTTGTGTTATTATGCTATGACTTACTATAGGAACGTAAAATTATACATTGCGTATTATCAAAAACTAATATTTTAAATTTGATTCTTCTACTATTCCTACTATTAGCTCACTCTCTATTTATTTATTTATCTTTTTTGAATTTTCAATCGTTAATAAAATACATTTTAAAGCACTCAATTGAACTGAAATTTTATATACATGATTATTTTGGACGAAAATACAGTAATTTAGTTATAATTAATACAAATTAATTGATTAAAATTAATTATTCAAAGAATTACAAATACAGCCACGTTGGGATCCTTTTTGGCGACTGCGACCATTTTGGCGACTTATGTCAATACATAAAAATGTTTTTTTTTTCACATTTTAAAGCACTCGTTTGAGCTGCGATTTTCTATATACTATTGTTTGGGGTGGAAATAAGATAATTTAATTATAATTAATTCAAAATAATTGACTGAAACTAATTATTTAAAGAATTACAGATACAGCCACATTGGTTCCATTTATAGCGACTTGGGTCAAAACTGTAAAAGCTATTTTTTCTCACGTTTTAAAGCATTCAGTTGAACTGAAATTTTATATACACGATTGTTTTCGATGCCAATAAGATACTTTAAAGATAATTAATAAAAATTAATTGCCACTTAATGTTATGATTCTGTCATATGTATATACAAATTTATATTAATTGTAACTATTTAATAAGAAGTAGCTAAAATAAAATTTCCCTTTGTTGATCTAAGTAGGAATTGACTTAATTTTTTATATTACTTGTTATATATATATATATTTATATAATGGAAAATTTAATTTCTAACTTATTTTGCTTATAATTCTTTCAAATTCCTCTCTTGAGTAGCACTCTTGAGTCATAAAATTTTTAAATAATCATTTAAATTTTAGAAAACTGTGCAATTTCTTTTGATAACTCCTTTAAAAAAATTGCAATTTAAAACCACTTTAGTTATTCGAAATTTTTGCATTAAACTACCAAGAATTTACAAAAAGCCTCAATAAAGACCTAATAACTTCTTCATGCACTTTTAAAATTATTTCAATCCCATATAAATTAATTACATTGAATTAACTTTTACAAAAAATAACTTCCAAGAAAATGAATGCAAGAATGTGTATGTTTATGTTTATAATATGGCAACAAAATTAATGTTAAAAAATATGTGCTGAGAGAGGAGAATATGTGTATTATATTATAACAATAATGGTAAACATTGAAAACAAATAGTCATAACAAAATGTACATGAAAGTCTTCCTTATGCACAATTCTCAATGTCCTTAAGCAAAGGAAAATCTATTTTTTTTCTGGAATCTTGAATTGTAAATGAAATTAATACATAATACCACAAATAATAATTAACTTATGTCATTTTTAATACTGCAACAATACAAAATGCATTTTACCCACCTTTATTATATGCATATGTATCAAAGCATAGGAAACGGATAAATTATTAGCTAATTTGCAGGATATTTTCTCCAAAGAGAAAATATTTTTGAAAAAGAAAAACATAATATCAAAATATTCATTCGAAATTCCTCGTTTAACTACTATAATGGAATGTTCACAATAGAAAAGCTTGATATGTAGCATTGTTAAACTATTATAGCTCAGAGTTATCTTTGTGAGAACAATGAGAAAGAGACAAAATGCTTCCTACAAGCATTCGTGTAATGAGATATTCATGCCACAGATGTCAGAGAAAAATTCTTCCCTGACAATGGTCTTTCATATTAATTATCTTTCGAGTAAATAATTATATGAACATACTAAAAAATTGATGCTCCCATTTCTATTGAGTGAGGAAAGTATACGTCGATATGACAGAGAAAAAATGTGTATCTTACTTTAAAATGGTTTCGATTTCCTTATAAGTGATTGTTATAGTTCTTGATAGACACGGATTCCTCGGAATTTTTTTTTAAAGAACATCTCATGAATTAATATTTAAGTAGATAGATAAAAGTTCTGAATATACAAGATGAAAATACAGGATTTGGATTTTTCTTGCTTTTGTATAAAAGAGTGCTAATAAATTAATTTTTAATACAATAAATTTTGTTAAAATATAATGTTATATATTTCCACAAAATAATCCTTTGAAAAAAAAAACTTATGCGTTTTAATTATCTAAGTGTCATCTACAAATAAATGGATTACATTTTATTTATTATTATATTTATAACATACACCCAGTATAATTTATTCTTTCTTCTGTTAGAAATATTGTAGAAAAAGAAATTTTTTAATACTTGGGAAAAAAAATGTTACTTTTTTTCAACGTTTAAAATGTAACATATTTTAGGAAATAACTAGTTGCATGGCCCGGGGATGCACGGTCTTTCTCTACTTTTATAAATTTTACCTTCCCTTCTCAATATCAGCACTTTCAAGGCACTCATAATGGCAGACATAATAGTATTATAGAATGTATTGATATTCATGACAATACATACCAAAATTCTTGAAGCATTTTTCATTTAACAAATAATTTAAACCAAAAATAACGGGCAAAAAAAAAAATAATAATTTGATGGAGTTTGAGGAGAGCACATTTCTCAGTCCCCTGTAATGCCAAAATTTCAAAATTGTGGAACCATTTCGCTGTGCATTAAATATTATATTCAAAGCAAACAGGTTCCAGTTTGAGAGGCAAATACCCTGTTCCACGTGTCACTTCACAGTATGCAAAATAAGTGTTAACATAAAAAAACTTTTTTCAGTAGTTAATTACGTATAAAGTTATATTGCATTATTAAAGAAAATTGGATTTCAACACACCACAAGGTCCATGAACCATTGTAGACATACACAAATTGAAATGCCTGTATCTCATACCATGTAATTAAACCCTAAATTGATAGGGGTATCCCTTTGTGCAAACATAGAGAATTGGGGTTCAACACACCGCAAGGTCCATGAATCATTGTATATTTGCCAATTTATGATCCAGCGTCTTACACTCTAACCTATCACGAAAGCTCAAAGTAAAACCTCGCGAAAAACAGAAAAATGTAACAGATTTTATGAACTAATTAATCTAGATTCATTAATACTTTTCTATTTATTTTTATGATCAATCAGAAGGGTTATAAAAATATTGGATTACATTTAGCTATATAGTTATTGCAATTCTTTTGGTGAACCCATCCCATCCATTGCTTATAAAATGTATCGTACATGATCTGAATTTTTCTTTAAGGGAAAAGATGAAGCAAATGATTGTTTTTATTA
Organism: Trichonephila clavipes; assembly: GCA_019973935.1. Taxonomy (NCBI): domain Eukaryota; kingdom Metazoa; phylum Arthropoda; class Arachnida; order Araneae; family Nephilidae; genus Trichonephila; species Trichonephila clavipes. The sequence goes on along the minus strand of BMAU01020739.1, from coordinate 947,080 downwards.
AAATTCTGAATGTGTGTACATTTCGTACATATATAACGAAATGATTTTAAGTTGATAGCTGTAAGATTCAACGAGGAATAAAGATTGAATGTTGAATAATAGAATCAGTATTTGTTAAAATAGCTTTCGGTGAAGCATATAATGAATAAAAAATATTCTCAATCTCATATTGCAATATATTCCATAGGAATCAACCAATCATTGCTCAAGATCTATGCCATTATAGAAATACTCGAATTAAATGGAATATTAGTCTCTCATTAATTGAAGAACTAGTGATATTGGTGGACAATAAAAGAGTATAAACAGTTTGGATGAATTTCAGAAAAATAATAGCCAGATGGGGTCAAGCATTATATCCTGTTGGAAAATGACCCTAGATTTACAATGAGTGCTGGATGATGCCATCGATTGCAAGCTACAATCAAAATATCATTGAGCTGTTGTATATGCACTTTGAGTGAATTATGAACTACTATTATATGAAACAGAATTACATATTGTCACACCAGCATGGATGTATTTCTGTAAAACAGGGGTTGTTTGAAATATTTACTTCCATAACTACCTCTTACTTTCATTAGCCACGGTACTTCCATAAACGGAGCTATGTACCACTGCACCAAGTTTCACTGCACCAAGACTAAAACATTCATTACTGAACTCTATACGATGCCAATCTACTGTAGTTGAGGCGATTGGCTATATAACTTTGCCAATATTGGAAGTTTAAGGGTAGAATTCTACAAAACCATCTATAGATCAGGGGTACTCAATCTTTTTTTCCCGCCCGGCCGCATACATATGACAGGTATTTCACGTGGGCCGCATATAAATAGTAGATATTTCACGTGGACTGCAACTTGAGGACAATGGAAAAAAACACACTGTAAGAGCAAAGCAATATTGAGTAAGACACAATTTATTCTAATATTAAAACTTATTTTTGGCTTTAGTTTTAATAATATATTAACCTTTCTTTCAAACACACACACACAAAATATTTATGTTTATGCATTTTTTACTGTCTTATGAGATAATTTGTATTCTCTTTCTTACATTCTACAGCTTTCACTATTAAAAAAAAGCAAATTGATAGCAAAATTGAAAGATTTGATTGCTTGACTGAAAGAATTTTAAGTTAAACTTTCAGTACAGTGTTCTCCAATAATTGATTTTCTTAGTACAATGGGCCATCACCGGACTACATGAGCCCTGCGGGTTGCAGGAAAAGTATCACTGGTCTAGATTCTTCAAAGCAACTGGTTTGAGGTGATGGAAAGTATCTCGGATGCTATGAAAAACTCTGGCGTGTCGGATAAAAAAAGTTGATATCGTTGAGGGAACTCATATCTGTCACACAATGATCTAATTATGCTTTCACATGGTTCATCTTAGCCTTCCAGTGCCTGTATTACATCAGGGAGCGTCCATGAAACAACCGTTGTTATCATCATCTTTTCTCAGTCATATCCTTATGATGCAAAAATGTCTTATTACTTTGAGTAACTAGTTTTCTGCATCCTTATTATGCGACCATGCTTCAATAATGCTTGTTAAAGTACATGTACAGGATATTACGTATGAATTAAACATCAAAATTCCCATATCACGCAGAATACGGAATATAATTAAAATTCCTATTAGTTTTTGCCTTCGAAAATGATGGATACGAAATATCGTACTTACATAAATATAACTAAAAATAGCAATGAAGAGCAGTAATTTTCCAGGAACTTTAACAAAAATTGGGTTATATCCTTAACACAAACAATTATTTAGCTATGCATTAATCTTATGTACGAAGAGATTCTCTTAATTTTCCTTGAAGCTTAAAAAATTATTTTTTATTGATCAATACAGCAATAGTTGATTGCTGATTATAAAAAAAACTAATTAAGGTAATCCAAAAATCCAGTGCAGACGATTTTTCCAAACCAATTATAAATATTTCTTTTCTATAATGAATTTCTATTGATTAAGTAATTATATAAGAAAATAATCGTTAAGTCATAATGAAATGAGAATTCTTCTAATATTTCTGAAAGGAAGATGTGGTGAAAAAAGAATAAAGGTATTCTTGGTACTTTTACTGAAATAAAAATCGAACTTAAAGATACAAGTAAAAAAATCTGGAAAAAATAAATTTCTTTTCCTCTGGTTTCTTTTTATTTCATTGTTTTATTTAGGAAATTATCATTCAAAAACAACTCGAAATGTTGATAAAGCGTACTAGTTATTCATTTAAAATACTTTAGGGTTTATTTGTTTTTGTATTCTGTAAGATGGGTTTTGTCTTTTTTATAAACAGCAATTAATTATAACTTAAAGACATAAGGCAATTCATTGCATAACCAGGGAAAAATTATCTTGATAAAAATTTGCAGTCATTGATATAACAATTTTAAAAAGTTTGCTCGACTCCTACGGTTACAAATAAAGTATTACTTATGTAATTATTACTAAAGTGATGATTATAATATTTTATTTATGTAATTATTACTTAAGTGAAATATAAGAATCATAAATTATAGATGAAAATAATACATACACATAAATGCCAATATATTATTTTTATTTACTACACTAAGGTTTGCTAATTCGAAATCTAATTGAAGCTTTAGCAAAATTCTTTCACAAGCATGCCCTTTTATTTGAATTTTATTAATCAATTCTATTTAAGCGAACTTATTACTAAGAAGAAATTTACAATAAATCCCATTTTTTATAATGAACAAATATTCAAAATTGGTGCTAAGATAATACAATACAGTATGGTACGAAAATAAAATTAAAAAAAACAACAACCCACAACCAAATACTACTTAAATTTAAAAAAAAATAATAAACATATGTTTTAACGCGCTTTTTAGTGGAAAACATAAAGAATAGTAAAATAATTTAACTGAATCATAGTATAATTGATATAGAATTATACATAAAATTTCACTTTTAAATGTATTTATCCAAGAGTATGATTACAACTATTTCATTTCTATTATTTAAGCTTTTGTTGTGAAAAAAAAATCCCACAAAAAACCACATGCTTAAAAAGGTATTTAATTTTCACTGGAAATGAATAATTCAAAATACTTAATGTTGATATTTCTGGTACTGAGCCAAAATGAGAAGTTTATTCACACCAAAGCTTTCCGATATATGTTTCTTAATTTGTTTCACTTTCATCCATTTCATTACAACTGCTATAAGCAATGTTGAAATGATTTATTAATTGTTTTAAAACATAATCTTTGAAAAAAACATTTCAATAGTATACTCATTATTAAATTTATCATCCAAAATCGTTGCATTAGTAGATTTGAAATTTAATTCAATCAAAGGTGGAATATAGAAAAAAATATATATATACATAAACTAATCATAGGACATTACACATGAGTGTGCGAAAGAACTTTTAACAATATTATTTAACAACAAACCATATTTTAAACCTTATATCCAGCATTATATAACCAAAACATATATGCATAAACCTTCTTTTTTGCGATAATTACAATGGTATTAACAGGTATTACATACATTTTAATGAACATGGAGATACATTTTTGGATAAATAATTTAACAATTTGTATTGTTTGGAATTTATTGAAAATTTAAGGCACAAGAAAACGATTTAAGATAATTAACTGGATTTGAAGAAGTAGGAAAAATCAATTTTTAAATGCAAAAGATAAAAACAAAAGAAACAAAAGTTGTTATAAAATATGAAAATAGTTTGATAGTTTAGGAAAATGTGTTTTTTTATACGTCTTTTTTATAGCTTCTTTATTTAGAGTTTCTACTTTTCTTAATTTTTTTTCCTGCATATTAATATTTTCTAAATATCAAATACATGATACATTTAGAAATCTATTTTTGCTAAAAATAATTTTTAGCAAGCAGCCGGAAACATGAATGGAATCAGAAAAAAAGAAAAGTTTAGTGCTCTAAGTAAGACTATAAGGGGTCTTAGGGGTTTTAAATTTCTTTAGAGGCCTGGAAATATAAACAATTTTCCAGCAGGTATAATTCTTTTAAATTTAAATTAAATAATTCGAATCTTTTACACATTATTTATAAAGGAATGGGGCTTCAGAAAAGTATAAAATGTTTAAAATAGAATCATAATTATAAAAATTATAAGCATATCAAAATAAGAAACTTTTCTATAAGAAATATTTATTAAGTTTTACATCGCGTATGCTATTTTCTAAAATAGTAGCTTTAATTACAAGCTATAATTTGATTTATAAAGTTAAATGTATTCTTATTACACTGTAGCTATTTTTATATAAATAGAGTAATAACTTACATATTTTAATAAATAAAAAATACATTTTAAAAAAAATATTCAAAAAATTGCAATATTTTACAAGTATTTTGAAATACAAAAGATAGATAAAACTAAAATTAGGTAGGGTTTAAAGAGTATGATGCATTTTATAATTCTATAAAGTTTTATACATTAGAGACTACTGTTTTAGAAAATAGCGTGCGCAATGCAAAAAAATATTTAATATTTATTATAGAATTTTCATATCCTTATGGTTTTTAAACTTATTGTCATATGTTAAACATTTTATACTTTTCCGAGGCCCCATTCTTTTATAAATAATGTGTAAAAGATTCGAATCATTTAATTTAAATTTAAAAGAATTATACCTGTTTGAAAATTGTTTATATTTTTCAGACCTCTAGAGAAATTTAACACCCCTGAGACTCCATAAATCAGATTTTTATATTGTTCTTTTTTAATACATATTTTTTTTTGGCCTCGCAAAAATTCAAAAAAATACTATATTATAATTATACTCAAGTAATAAAAACATTTTATTCAATAAAAATACACAGATGCATTTTATAATTGGAATTTTTCAATGTGTATTGTTTTTAATGTTTTATTTATTGTGTAGAGTGAATACTATCTCTCTCTCTCTTTGATGAGTTCAATTTCTATATTGAAAATTAAATTTCAGAACAGTTTGATACCTGAGTTCCCTAAGCGTGAACGTGGTCACGAAGTCTTGTGATTAGTTAATGTGGTTCAATTTCAATATTAAGGTAAGCAAGATTTAATGTCAACTACACTAAACAAAATTATTCTGTTTTATAATTTCACTCATTTAAATTAAGTATATCTAACGATAAGTGATTAATAACCAATTGCCTAAAATATAAGTATTTTTACACAGTTTCTTACTTTTGAAGAATAACACTAATATATATGCCAAGCATTGAATCTCTCAAAATTATAAGAGTCGAAATGTTTTGAAAAATTCCATTTCACATCATACAATGGAATATTTTACGCTTGAAGCACCATCTTTCCAAATAACTCATATTATTTCATATGCTGCATTTCTAGCACTTTCCGCATAAATATGTCAAAACTTTACGTTCAGCCATTGCAATAATGATGGTATTGCAGTTACTCATTGATACTGTTGTAGAATTTTCACCGTTTTTACCATTTTCCCCATTTTTTAAAGCACCGCATGCTTTATTCCACGTTATTAGCAATGCAGATTCAACAGTACTTTCGAAGGAAACCCATTTTCAACTGCGGCTGAAATGATTTTTCACGTTTCCCAAAGAGCCCAGTAAATCATAGCGATTATTGTTGAGCTCTCCTTTACATTTTGAATTTCAGAAGTGATTCGTAGAATAACAGAGAATTCTACAATGTAAGTGCTTTTTAAAGGAAGAAATCCACAGCAATTGTATAGTAAAGTAGATTGTGTTTAAGGTATCCGAACACGTTGAAAATGACCAAATTCGGTCAAGACAAATATTTTTGTTTTCTTTTTTATTGAATAGAGCTATCTTTTGGCTTTACAAAGCATATTTTGTTTTATTTCTACTCTACCTAAAGGCCAAGCTACAATCAATTTTATTAAGTTAGAAAAACCGGGAGAGGGTCTTTGATCTACCAGAAGTGGGCATTTAAATTACTCGAAATCTATCATGGCGAGTCTGATTACTCAAAATATTACAAATGTATTTCTATAACACTTTTTTAACCTGATATTTATGCTATTTTCTAGAGAATGTACTAAAATATTTCTTATTGTATGAATATTTTTTGAGTTAGGACTTGTTATTTAAATAATGGTCTCATAAAAAATGTGATTTTTCTTATAATGTGTACTCAATCAACTCTAAAATTTTCAAATTTTTATAAAACATTAAAATTTTAGTACATTCTCTAGATAAATGCATCTAGATTGTTTGGGTAATACTTTTACTAATATAAGTTTATTACCTTTTTTAATTGCTTTGAAGTTTTACAAAAATGTTGCTAAAATTTCACTTACAATTGGGATTTTTGGGAAATTTAGGCAATTTATTTTAAATATTGTAAGTTAAATATTAGTATTTATTAGTATAGAGTCCTAAAAAAGTCTTAATTATAATCTTTAAATATGTTATTTTGTTAAAAAGTGCTCCGAACGTGATCAGATACCTTAAATGAAATTATTATTTAATAAAAAAAGACAGTTATGTTGCCACAATATATTTTGATAAACTATTATAACCCCTTATAAAACTTAATTTTAGGTCACAGATTTACATGAAAAAAGGTATGATTTAAGAACAATAATTTTATCTCTGAATTTTAAAATAATAGCGATATTATTTTTTCTATAAAAAAAAAAAAAAACTTTAAAAAAAAACTCTAAGAATTTTTTCTTATTTAGTGCGTAATCCTTCCTTTTATTTAGTACATCAATTTATTGCTAAGATCCTCATAGGGCATATGAATGTGACAACAAATAATTATTGCTCTAGGCATAGGAAAAGCAATGAGATTTTTGACAATTTTTTTATCCTTTTATACAAATCATAAAAAAAGTTTTTACATACAATCATTAATGCTATATTTATTCTCATACACCAAAAGTTATTTTTTATTAAACGTTTCGCTTTTTCTGTCTTTCTTTGTATTCTTCATGAGATTGATATTTTGGTGGAAATTAAAGAGAAAAAACTTTTGAATGCCCGAAAATGAATTATGAAACATAAATTTATATGACAGAGTTTTTTAAAGCCGCGATGACCTAGTCGTCAAGGTAAAGGACTTGTGGTCGAGGCGAGTCATGAGTTCACCCAGTACGCTGAAGACAAGCCGTGTACGGGAGCAATGCATGTTAAATCAGTCAAGAGCTCAAACGTCCTCCTGTGGTGTGGCAGGTAGGGGTGGAGATGCCAGCTCAGGTGTCGTCCTTGTTACCTGGTCATGGTTCAAAATTATGAGGTCCGTTGCCAAAAGTCTCTGAGTAGCTTAACAGTGCGACGTTAATGTTTACTCACTCACTCTGAACAGCTTTTTTTAGAATTCGTGTTGCTTGTAAAAATGACATGCTAAAATCACATACATTAATATTTTTCCTCATACATATTAAAGCTATCTTAAGTTCTCACAAAGTCCCATGCGAAAATGCTGTTAAATATTACATTTTAGAAAAGGTGTATCTCTATGCATCAAAATGAATCTCACATATTTGTTTATTCCTCATGATGCACTAGTAAAAGTTTCTTGCCATTTCCAAGTCAACAATTCATAAACTTTTTTTCTAATGGGGCTCTTTGCAGACCTAGAACATTTTCCAGGAGATATAATCACTTTTTAGTCCGGCACTATATAGGCGATATCAATTGCCACAAGTAGTTTTGATACCCAGTTTCTTCCCCAGAAAGAGAAACCAGAGCTCGGATGATACAAACTTGTTCTAGTAAATTATTTTTGCTGATAGAACCAAAGCTAAACAGACACTCAAGAAATCTTTTACATGCTGCATAACCCTACGATATGGACGCAGTCGATTTTCTGCATCATGATAATCCACCGACTTGGCAATCGAACCCTTAACCTTAAGTGCAGAAGGCTAGCGACAAACCAACTACTCCACCCAGTCGGCTATTCACAACCTGAACAAGAGCAATTTCGGTTTATTGATTGATTGAATATTAACGTCGCCCTGTTCAGCTACACGAGGGCTTTTGGCGACGGCCCACGTAATTTTGAACCATGGTCAAGTAACGTGGACGACACCCGAGCTGGCACCCCCTCTTCTAACTACCACATTACACCAACGGGTGGACGTTTCTGCTCTCGACAGATTTAACGTGCATCGCTGCCCTACATGGCGGGTTTTTAGTGGTACTGGGCTCGAACTCGTGACAAGTCAAGAAACGGTCCGATACCTATACCACTCGGCCACCGTGGCCACAAGAGCAGTCTCAAAATGCAAGTACAATTTGAATAAAAAATTGTCATTTTAAAAATGGTTTGAGCCAAAATACATCGGATTTTTATGAGCTTTTTAAGTTTCAAATTGAAGTTACCTTAATGGAATTTTTTTGTTCCTCTAACTCACTTATATTTGACATTATCGGGTTATGCGACATGAATTCAAACACGCGGATAAATTTTTTTCCTGTTGGATTTTTTTGATTTTCTATATTTAAAATGGAATTATTTATTTGAAGATATTATTTAATGAAATTCCAATTTCTCTCTATGTTCATAATTTCTGTATAAATTTTGGAAAAACCTGAAATAAAATTTAATTTATAAATGGTATTTTCAGAATACCCTGTGTTTAACATTATATTAACAAAAACATTTGCCCCAATTAACGAATATTACCATCAGTTTGAATTTTGTGGTAGTGTAATTTTTGCGTGTTTGAGCAACTCTTTTTTTCAATATGGACCATCATTTCAGTTACACTTAGTATGTATACTTGATATCACCTCATACGAAAAGAGTTCATGACGTTCTAATGGAACTTCGACTAAGAAGTTGCTCATTAAATCCACCTCTTATTGGAAGACAAATGGAATAAAAGTGCAAAAAAAGAAAGGAAAAAAATCTTTACATGCTGAAAAAATTACTTATGAAATTTTAAAACGATGATATTAACATCAATAATTCAAAAATGTATATTCAGGTGCGATATTAAATTCAATGTGATATTATAATTGCTTGCTTTATCCTTTTTTTCAATTTAAAATTGGATAATTTCAAACAAATGGGCTCAAGCAATTTTTTAAAGAAGGGAAACAAATGTCAAAATGTAAAAAAAAAGACTATTGAGCTTTAAAAAGACTTTGGTAAAGAAAAAATCAACGACACACAGCTGAAATATTTAATGGAAAAGATTTCTTTGAAGTACTTAAAAAATTCATTTGTTATTAAGTCTACGAAATAGGAAAAATCTGTTTATTATTTATTTAAAATGAAGTACATATTGTGTCAAGAAACCAAGATCAATCGGAATCTTTAAAATTTAAAATATTTTATGTTTTATGTTTCAATTTCAGAATTGGTTATAAGACGATTACATTCCATCCTAGAGGAGTATTTTTTCTATAAAATTAAAGATTTGTGTGTAATTCTTATTTCAGAGAAATAAAGCATGGGAAATAATCCGGTTCCCTTCCCCCTCGCCTATGGAAGTAGAAATTTCCTTATAACGTATATGCATATTTAAAAGCAATTGCTTCACACATGTTTTAATTATCTTGAATGTTTATTTTGAAATTTTAAAAATCACATTGAACCCATTCTTAAGAACTGTATGAATATATATTGTTACGAATTTAGTCTTATTCTAACTGTTTCTACTCATTTGTGTTCATTTTTACAGTTTAATTTGTCGTATCTAATGTGATTTCAACCCTGTTTACCTGTAATATCATTTCCACTGCATTGCACGACCCCCATGCTTTAACATTGGTTTAAATGGTAAACTCGCCAAATATTGCAGCTAGCGCCAAGTTGGCGACGGATTTGGCGACTTAATTTTTGGCGCCAAATGTGGGCGATAAGCTTGGCGACCATGGCAACCCTGATCCTAATAACCCTGTCTGGCAACCCTATCGCGGTATTGTAACACTATTGTATTGAATGTATTACTGTATTGAGCTTTTCTCGTACGCTCCGGATTTTGCTAGATCTTTCTATTTCTCGATTATTCTGGCAAGTGCAAGAGGTTTCTGACCGAAAGGTATAAAAGGGCCCGAGCCGGCTAGTCAGTCAGTCAGATCTCAGCTTTCATGCAAGTGATACCTCTCTGCTTGAGAGAGAGAGACGATTGCATAGTGCGTGTGTTATTGCTTTTATTGAGTTATTATTTTTGCGCTGAGTGTTTACTATTGCTTTTGTTAGTGTATTACATCTGTGTTATCAGTATTTTCATCGATTGTACGTGACTTTCTCGAACTGTTCTACAATTTGTGGAGGACTGTTTTGGCCAAGAATAAAATTGTTTTGGATCCCGCTCTTCGGCTTCAATCATTTCGAACCCCCGAAAACGCAACAATTGGTGTCAGAAGTGGGATTGAATGCCAACAACAAGAGCGATGGAGGCCCAGTTCCAGACTCTTCTAGAAAAATTGACTGAAATGAAATCGGAGTTGACCGCCAGCATGAATGCCAATATGGGCGAAATGAAATCGGAGTTGACCACCAATAAGGAAGAGTTGAAAAGTGATTTGAAGGGCATTGGCGACAAATTGACGACTATGGACAAGAAATTTGAAGAAATGGAAGGAAGAATCGAGTCGGTTGAAAATAAATTCGAAGATATGGAGAAAAAACTAGAGGCGAAAATTTTCGAAAAGGTAGAAGATGTTTCCATCTCGTTCAGGAGTGACCTAGAGAAATTGAAGCAGAAAATCATGACTGGTCAAGGGGATGAATTTAAGTTTCAAGCTCCTTATTCCAAGCCTTCCATCAAGCTTTCTACATATGACGGAAAGTCCTCTTGGCAGGTGTATAAGACCCAATTCTCCATAGTGGCGGATGCAAATCAGTGGGACTCCCAGACCAAGGCCTGCCAGTTAGCTGCTTCTCTTCGAGCCGACGCTGCTGACATTTTGCCGGAAACACAGCGGCTGGATTTCGACGCTCTCGTTAATGCTTTGGAGTTACGCTTCGGAGAGAAATGTGTGAAGGATTACAGCAGACTCCAGCTGAAGTCACGGCAGCAGAAAGTGTCCGAAACGCTCCAAGAACTGGCGACGGACGTCGAGAGGCTTTCTCACTTGGCGTTTTCTGACTGTCCGACTGAAGTAAGAGAAGTCCTGGCGCTGCAACACTTCATCGACGGGGTGCGTGATCCGGAAATCCAGAAAGCTCTCCGAGTGGCGGATCTCAAGGACTTAAAGGGGGCCCTAGTGTTTGCTATGAAATTCGAGGCGGCCCAGCGGGCAACACGAGGGGACAGACACCCCATACGAGCCGTCAACGAATCGGACACGTCGAACTCAAGTGTGGAGCGGTTAGAGCGACAGATGAGAAGCTTCATGAATAGAGTTGAGTCTTTGATGTCCCAGAAAGCAGACGGGAAGAAGACCCTTAAATGCTGGACCTGCGGTCGAGAAGGGCATCTGCAGAGAAGCTGCCGGGCACGCCAAGGCGCTGAAACTAATAGCGCCTCCCGAGAAGGAGGTGTCGGAAAACTAATTAATGGCCATCTCGTGGGGCGGAGGTTGCCAGATTTTGGAAAGCCCCACTTTCAGGTGTGTCAAATTTCGACAAAGAGTACCGGTGAGAATGGAATTTTTATAATGGGACAAGTTAACGAGCTTCCCTGCAACATGATCATCGATACAGGAGCCAATGTGTCTATCATTCGGAACGATCTGGCTCAAAAATTAAAAGAGAAACTTATCTGGACCCCGCCCCGCGTGGTGCTACAAACCGTGACGGGGGAAAAGATTGATATTCACGGAAAATTAAAAGTCAAGATCAGGTTTGGAGACACTACCTACCAACATGCTGTGTATGTCGCAGATATTGCAGACCCTTTCATTCTTCGACTGGACTTTCTAAAGGAGCATGGTTTCACTCTAGACTTCAACAAGAAGGAATTACGTTCCATACACGAAGAAGTCACTATATTCAAAATTGAACACAGGACAGAATCTATTCGACAGGTAACCGCTAACGAGAATATTACCATTCCCCCAAGGACTGAAATCATAGTACCTGGATACATCGGTAACGATGTGAGTTTCAACTCTGGCCTAATTGGATCTGCGGAAAATAAAGCGAATGGATTGCTAATAGCTTCGACGCTAGTGGACCTTTCCAGAAAAACTATCCCGGTAAGAATTTGCAACGTAACTGAAAAACCTAGAGTGTTCCAGAAAGGTGAAGTGTTGGCAACCTGCAGTCCAGTAACCTGTGTCTGCAAAGTTCGAGCTTGCTCCTATCCAACTCGCCTCAACAGTTGACTCCCGACCTTCTAGAAAATGCTGAATTGTCCCCCGAACAGAAAAGCTCCGCAGAAAGACTGTTCCAAGAATTTGAAGACGTGTTTTCTAGAAACAGTAGCGATATTGGCCATACTACAGTGACACAACACAGAATTGATACGGCAGACCATCCGCCGATTAAACAGCACCCAAGACGCTTGCCGTTTGCTAAACAGGAAGAGGTCGGAACACTACTACGAGATGCAGGAAAATGACATCATAGAACCGTCTTCGAGTCCGTGGGCATCTCCAATCGTCTTGGTTCGTAAGAAAGATGGCTCCACAAGATTTTGCGTGGACTATCGAAAACTTAACGACGTCACCAAGAAGGACAGCTACCCTCTTCCAAGGATAGATGACACCCTGGATACCCTTTCCGGTCATAAATGGTTCTCGACTTTAGATTTAAAGATCGGATACTGGCAAGTGGAGATCCATCCCGAAGATAGAGAAAAAAACAGCATTCACTTCCGGCCAAGGACTATGGCAGTTCAAGGTCATGCCGTTCGGGCTCTGCAATGCGCCAGCTACTTTCGAGCGCCTGATGGAGACCGTGCTAAAGGGTCTGACTTTTGAAGCTTGCCTTATTTACCTGGATGACGTCATAATAGGAGGGCGTACGTTTGAAGAACATCTTCAAAATATCCGGAAGGTGTTATCAAAATTAAGCGACGCTAACTTGAAGCTAAACCCTTCGAAATGCAAGTTCTTCCAGAAAGAAGTCAATTATCTGGGACACATAATCTCTGCAGAAGGTGTTCATACGGACCCCGAAAAAGTGTCCGCCGTAAAGAATTGGAAACGCCCTGAAAACCTCCGTGAGCTGCGAAGCTTCCTGGGACTATGTACTTATTACCGAAAGTTTGTGAAAGGGTTCTCTAACATCGCAAGACCCTTGCACAAGCTAACAGAAAGTAAACAAAAGTTTCAGTGGACAAAAGAATGTGAAGATTCCTTCCTCCAGCTTAAAGAAGCTTTGACGTCTTCACCGATCTTAATATATCCACAACCGGACAAGCCATTTATCTTGGACACTGATGCCAGTAATGAGAGTGTCGGAGCAATATTATCTCAGGAAATAGATGGCCAGGAACGAGTCGTAGCTTATTGGAGTAAGGGTTTATCGAAACCGGAAAGAAATTATTGTGTCACTCGAAAAGAGCTACTGGCTATTGTGAAAGCCATCGAGCATTTCCATCACTATCTCTATGGCCAAAAATTTCTTCTACGTACCGATCATGCCTCTTTAACCTGGCTAATGAATTTTAGAAATACTGAAGGCCAGGTAGCCAGATGGATACAACGGCTCAACGAGTATTACTTTGACATCAGACATCGTAAAGGCTCCTCGCATGGAAATGCTGATGCCCTTTCAAGAAGACCATGCCCAGAAAATTGTCGTCATTGTTCCAGAGTAGAGACCAAATATGACTATGCTATACGCCAGATAACAACTTCAACAGCGACGCCACCCGATCCCTGGAGTGACGAGAAAGTTCGAGAAGACCAGATGGCGGATCCTGATATTAAACCCCTTATAGAGTTTATGGAGTCTTAAAGCAATAAACTAAGTTGGCAGGACATCTCGGCTTATAGTCCTACAACTAAGCAGTATTGGGCCCTCTGGAATTCTCTACATCTCAGGAATGGTGTTCTATACCGAAAATTCGAATCAGAGGATGGAAAGACATTCAGGTGGCAATTAGTACTTCCTCGATCTCGTATCCCAGAGGTACTCAAAGAATTGCATGGCAGCCCAACAGGAGGTCATTTCGGCGTCATGAAAACTTTGCACCGAGTTCGAGAGCGATTCTGCTGGGGTAAAGTGAGAGCTGACGTGGAACAGTGGTGCAAGTTCTGTGATGCCTGTTCAGCTCGGAAGGGGCCAAAGATACGTAGCCGAGGGAAGCTGCATCGCTACAATGTTGGAGCACCCTTCGAACGTATCGCTTTCGATATCCTGGGACCTCTGCCAAGGACTGTGTCTGGTAATAAGTACCTACTTGTTGTCATGGACTACTTCACGAAATGGCCCGAAGTGTACCCCATTCCGGATCAGGAAGCCCCCCACCGTAGCGAAGGCTGTAGTGCAGCACTGGATATCGAGATATGGGGTACCTCTTCAACTTCATTCCGATCAGGAAGAAATTTCGTCTCTGCGGTATTGAAGGGGGTCTGTGAACTACTCGGAATTGACAAGACCAAGACCACACCTTTGCACCCACAGTCAGATGGCATGGTGGAGAGGTTTAATCGTACCATCCTGAATAACCTCTCACTGATGGTCTCCAAGAACCAACAAGACTGGGACCAGAAAGTTCCTCTCTTTCTGCTAGTGTACCGCAGCGCCGTTCACGAGACTACCGGATATTCACCATCCCAGATGCTTTTTGGCCGAGATCTTCGTCTCCTTGTGACCTGCTGTTTGGTCGCCCTCCGGATACACCTTCATCGCCTGAGGAGTACGTGCAGAATCTCCAAGCACGTTTTGAAGATGTACACAATTTGGCTCGAGAACGGATCAACCTGAGGACGGAGAAGATGAAGACTCGGTACGACACAAAAGCCACAGGACATCAATTCAAGGAAGGTGACAAGGTGTGGTTCTACAACCCGACTCGACGCAAAGGACTTTCTCTAAGCTACAATCGCATTGGGACGGTCCTTATACAATTTTAAAGATAATAAACGACGTCGTAATCCGGATCCGTAAGTCAACGAATTCGAAGCCTAGAGTCGTTCATTACGACAGGCTTGCTCCATATTATGGCCATAATTCTTAGTGTCAATTATCGTGTAATTTATTTTTGACCATGGTCTTGTATAAATAAGTTAGTGTGTAAATAATCTTGTAAATAATTTTGTTTATTGTTTTGCAAGTGTTTATTTTCTACTATGCATTACGTGTTTATTTTGTACTATGCATTAGGTGTTTATTTTGTACTATGTATTACATGTTTATTATTGCATATTCATTTAGTTGTTTTTAATCAATTGCTTTATTATTATGTTAACGTCTGATGAAGGGTTGTACTGCCCGGGACGTGCAGTTCTTGAGAGGGGGGCAATGTTACGAATTTAGTCTTATTCTAACTGTTTCTACTCATTTGTGTTCATTTTTACAGTTTAATTTGTCGTATCTAATGTGATTTCAACCCTGTTTGCCTGTAATATCATTTCCACTGCATTGCACGGCCCCCATGCTTTAACATTGGTTTAAATGGTAAACTCGCCAAATATTGCAGCTAGCGCCAAGTTGGCGGCGGGTTTGGCGACTTAATTTTTGGCGCCAAATTTGGCGATATATCGCCAAATGTGGGCGATAAGCTTGGCGACCATGGCAACCCTGCTCCTAATAACCCTGTCTGGCAACCCTATCGCGGTATTGTAACACTATTGTATTGAATGTATTACTGTATTGAGCTTTTCTCGTACGCTCCGGATTTTGCTAGATCTTTCTATTTCTCGATTATTCTGGCAAGTGCAAGAGGTTTCTGACCGAAAGGTATAAAAGGGCCCGAGCCGGCTAGTCAGTCAGTCAGATCTCAGCTTTCATGCAAGTGATACCTCTCTGCTTGAGAGAGAGAGAGACGATTGCATAGTGCGTGTGTTATTGCTTTTATTGAGTTATTATTTTTGCGCTGAGTGTTTACTATTGCTTTTGTTAGTGTATTACATCTGTGTTATCAGTATTTTCATCGATTGTACGTGACTTTCTCGAACTGTTCTACAATTTGTGGAGGACTGTTTTGGCCAAGAATAAAATTGTTTTGGATCCCGCTCTTCGGCTTCAATCATTTCGAACCCCCGAAAACGCAACAATATATATATATATATATATATATATATATATATATATATATATATATATATATATATATATATGAAAAAAGGAAAACACTTTAATACATTTGTAATTATTTCAATACATGAAATGTATTCGACAAGTCACTGTTTATTTTAAAAATAATCAAATTATATCCCTCGCCAAAATAAAAAGTATTATATGACATTATTTCTGTAGCCAATATTCAACTTGCATATTATAGAATTACTAAGTCAACGAGACTTTAACAGACCATTAAAATTAATAAGGTAAATATAGATTTTACATTTGTACTTCCAAGCTTTCTATGTTTTTCTTAATTGAGAAAGAACCAAGAACTCATTAAGTTCGCTAATACAGTTGTGATGTTCTGTTGACAATCTTCTTGTACCAAAGTGATCAGGATTCCTATAATTTTTAATCTTATATTGTCCTTGATATTTCGCAGTATCTTAAAAACAGTTTCGAAGTGTTTTTTTATCTAAGAACAATGAGTTCACTTCGAACATTCTAAATTTTTACCTAATTTTTATATTTTTTTTGTAAATCTTAGTTTCAATGCTTTACAAAAGCAACTTCATCTTCATTAGATCCAGGCGAAATTATTCGAATAAAGGAATTCTGCAGATTTTATTCGTTGCTATTTACTCTTGCAGTTATCTGTATATTTTTTTGAGTTGTTAAATCGTATTTTAGATGGTTAACACTAATGCCTTTTTCCTATGATATTGATTTGATCTACGATGAGAAAGAGGTAATTTTCATTAGATTTACATTCACACACAGAACACCAAATTCCTGGCTTGAAACTTGATTTTTTCTATCTTTTCAAAGTTTTAAACTATTTTTACTTTTTATCCTTTCTAATAGTTAAAAGTTTTGCTATCTTATCTAAAGGAGTTTTATTATTGTTATGCTCAGCCAACACTTTTTCAAAAGAGCATTTAACTTAGCATTCAAAACGCTTTTGTTTTTTCTAAGACACACCCTGCCCTAAATCTTTTTTAAAGATCACGATAAAAAATTGGTATTGTATTGATAAAAAATAACGCACCTCGCATAACTGTGAAAATCATCATATGTATAAGTATAAAATGATATATATTTTAACGAGAATGCAACTTCATTAATGTAAATTATTTTGTCTAAACATACAATGGCTTTTATGTTGCTTCTTTGAATTCCCGAATTTAATACTTTCATCTGTTGAGGGTTTCCCTTTGCTTACTTCTGGAGTTACCCTGTTTGAAGTAAGGTCTTTGTGCTTTGAGAAGAAACCGTGGTAAGTAAAAATGATTTATAAGTAGCATTAAATGAAAGGAGTATAAGTGGGGTTAAGAGGATGATAAAGAATGCTAAACAGAGAATTACTGACCGTAAATATGGTAATGGAGACAAAGTTTCTGTGAAGGATTTCTGAAGGAAATTCATCGTAAAAGATTCATAAAGTGGATCTGAATCTTACTGTTAGAACAATAAAAGAAATTGAAAGCTTAATATATCTTTATTGTTATGTATATTTCATAATGGTTTCACTAGATAAGCCTCTATACTATATAATTCTTTTGATTTCAATATTTAGAGCTTGAATAAAAGAACTTAATATAAACATTGTTACTTCTGTCATGATCTCACAAACGTTCAACCTTATTCATGATTGGCTCTAGGTTTTGAATTACAAATTTTTCCAGTTAAGTTTTTCAATGGATACAGAAACATTACTGAAATTTTAAATGCAGTGGAAAATAACATTATGCTTTAAAATATCCCTATAGTTGCAGACGATATAACTGAAAAACCATAAGAACCAGAGATCGGTAAGTGGAAAATCTTTAGCGCAGGATACTGTGATGGACATTTTATCATTGAAATATGCGATGAAAAATACATTTCTAGTGGAATATGACGAGACACATTACAAAACATCATCAAAATCTGTCACTCAGACTTTATTTATATAATGCTGAAGGTAGCGCGGTTATTAATTTGTTTATATATTACTGACGCTGGTAAAATGCAACATATAGTTAGAAGATTAGCAACGCATATTGTGAATTTTTTAAAGTTTGAAACTTCACATCACGTAATCATTATTTATAGACTCATATAAGTACAGTAAGCTTTAAATGCCAAGTCTAGTTTAAATTCTCTTACTTTCTAGTTTTTCATTGAGATAACTCATATTTCTTTTATTTTGAGTTTCTCTAAATATATTTCACATTTACGTCTTTTTACCTCTAATAGTTCTTGTTGTTTCCTTTTGCATTAATCCATTTATGTATTTAATAATCCTTTCACAGAAACTTTATTCATAGTTAGATCCTTTCGTTTTTATTCAAAGCAACAACAAAGGAAATATTTCAAGATCTTGGTGTAAATCTTTGCCAAAATATATGTCACACATTTAAAGCTTTTAATATAATACTCTCCCACTATTCTTAATAATATTTTACACCAAGCCATATTTATTGAGGTATCCCTTTATATAATTTTTAACTAATTGTACTATAGAATCAAAATTCCAAGAGAGCATAGGAATTATTTGAAAGTTATATTTCAATAACAGCTGTCATTTTGCTCTTTTTATACTGTTAATTTCCAGTAGCAATTACTTGATGGCTTTCTATCATACTAATTAAATATCACTAACAATAATGTTATAGTTAGTTTGGTAAAATAAAAAAATAGTTAATTATCTAATTGATTGATTGAATATTAACGTCAGTTAATTATCTAATCACTATGGCAAAATAAAAGCAATAATTCTGAAGCCTAATTTTAATTTATTTAAAAATATCTGCCAACAATCTATACAAAAATTACTGTTTAAACAGTTATATTCCAGCACGTGGTAAAAAAATAAATTCTTCGTATTATTATAAAACATTGCTTTTCTATCAAATAAAAGTTTTAACAAACGGATAAATACAATTTTTAGTCAAAATAAAAATAAAAGATTTAAAAAAGTAAGTACTAATTTTTAAAAATATTTAATAATGGAAAACTAGTAAAAATTCTGCTGAAAATGGTACAAAGTTCACCTATGAAAAGAAGCAAACTTGAAATATTAAGCATTATTAAGACACCATCCATGACACCATTATAGCACTATTAACACTCTATCGTCTTTGAGACAGTTATAAAAGTTAAAGAAAAAAATAAACAAAACGCAATCCCCTTGAAACAACAGCGGACAATCGTCAAAACGACGATAATAAAGATAATAATTATCTTCGTAACTTCACTAGATTTTTTTTCTTCTTTGTCTATCTCTTTTTACTCTACTTCTTTTCAAATCACTGCAGATGTACACCTACTTAGTTGAATCAAATACCATTTCCATAAAGTAATTTTTTGTTAAACTTGCTCTAGTGCGTTATTTTTCATAGTTACTCATTATATATCGTTATTAATTGAAATTATTTTACTTCATACATTGTCTGGTAATTTATTTAATCATTGCACTCTTTATACGCAAATTATACCAGTTTGTAACATACAAAATATAATATAAAACTATTTCCGTTGTAAATATTAAAAATGTAATTACGCAATTGTGAAGTGAATTAATGAAGTTAAAGACCATAATCGTACGAAGTGAATAATGCAAACCCTCATTTTACATTAACACACATAAGCATACGCAGACACCACGCGCAAAGAAACACATAGTTAGTGAAAATCATTCTATTATGTACTAAGAAAATTATTTCCTAAAATTATCTAGAACTTTCAGGATGGCAATGATATAATATTTGCAAATACTAAAAAAATGCATTGTAATGGAAAAATAACTGTGTTACTATGAAATTGATAGGTAATATTTACAGATTAAATCTTATTCGAAAGCATTAAACTCTTAAATATTTAATATAAATAAACAAGAATTGTTTTGACTTATTACAAATAAGAAGATACAATGTATCCAGACTTATTACTATCATGGTAAATATGCATTTTTTAAAAAAATATTAATAATAATAATGTTCAAAAAATAAATAAGTAATAGAGCACAATTTATTTCACGAATATCACTGTAACATTCAACTCAATAACTAAAATGTGGAAATGATAATTAGTTGGAATTAAACAAGAAATGTATCTATTATTAACTTATATTTTTTCTCTTTCAGCTTAAAAATAATGCTATATTTATTACAGATACATTTTTTAAAAACAAATCTAGACATAACATGAATAAACACAACGAAATTTTTATAAAATTTAACTATTCTAAGCGCAAATCATTGGAAAATAAGCCACGTATCATAAATTTAAAATCAATTTCAAGGAAATATTTATGATAATAATATGATTTTTGAAATTAAGGGTACTTTTTAAGCTCAACAAAAGATAACTCGAAAGGGCTTATGTTTTAAACATTTAATGATTATAACTTTTACTTTATTTCATAAGTTTTGTGCAAATAAACTTTTATCTATCTATATTGTATAAGTATTTCAAAATTTGAAAGACAAACATTTTGTACCAAACATGAGTAATCATGACTCTTTCAATGAAAATTAGTCCTTTTAAAACTTTTTCATTGAATATTATATCATATGGATTACATTTCATATTAGTTATACATATTTCGATTATACGGATTATTTTATAACTAAAACTGATGGATGCTATTCCAATGTTCTTGTTCACTAAAAAATAAAAGTATTGCAAGGTTAATACAAAATTGTTACTGTTCAAATTTTCTATATGTGGGAGAAATACTGATAATACTTAAGAAAAAACATGGAAAGGTAATTGAATTAGTAAGCTGAACACATAGCTATTGAATCTTCAATCTCCGTGTATTATTAATTCGCAGAGTAAAAGATAAAATATACCTAGAAAGTAATATTTATTTCTTGAGAAAAGCATATTTTATTTCCATGTATTTGAAACTTATATGAACAACATAATTTTTTAATTTTATTTATTGTATTGCATCGAAACCATATTAAATACATTTATAATTTTTCCTACAATACGAATTACATCATGTTTTTCCCAGAGAAAAACTGGTAATAATTTGTAAGTTCAGGTTTACTCTAATGACGAATTTAATTGTTTAAATTCATCAGCCAAGCGCTGTATGACATTCGTTATGATTAATGCAACACCGACGATGGAAGTGTACAATTATAAACTGATAACATTATACAGTTAAATATATATGCAAGTTACTCAAAATAAAAATATATTTTGGATAGATAATGGAAAAAAAAGCTAAGTAAGACGTTCTCTGAAAATAATCAACTCTGCTACTTTTAGAGCACACAAAACTATTATGTTATATCTTACTTTAGAGTAAGCATGCCATGGATATTAAGAAATTATTAACTCTTATCTAGAAATAATTTTCAACTAAATATAGTTCAATATTTCTTTCAATAAGTTAGACACCTTCATAAGACAATATAAAAGCTAAATAATTATTTTCCCCTACCAGTTAATTTACATTCCCAGCTAATAAATGCAACAAAGTTAAGCATTAGAAGTAAAGTCTAAACTTAATGTGTTATCTAAATTTGTTCGACGAAAGTAGGAATTGAAGATATATTTATCTATAATAAGAATTGCAACTCATTAAACATTGACTCTTTCAGGACACACATCATGCCTTTCCATTTATAAGATTTAAAAATTGTGTTGTGTCAAAAAATGGGAAAATAATGTAGTTTACATCTTTTTCAACCAAGTCGAATAAGAAAATTAAGAAAACGAACATGAGTTTGTTGGAAAAAAAAATATTACGGTAAAAAAGTAAATAAAACCATGTTGAATAAATTCATGAAAATAAGAGGAATCCAAGATAATTTTAAATGTACTTATTACGTCATATTGCCAAAGAAAATAGTTTTACATATGACTTTCAGCTCTCTGTCAGATATGCATATAACTCAAGATGTTAAGTTTTATTTCGTTATTTCCTTGAACACATGTATCATCTAGCATTGTTTAGTGCTATATATTTCATCAAGTATATTCGATATTTCTGCAATACTCTCATGTAAGTATGTTGGTTAAACTTATTATGTTTAACTTATAGGAAAAAATATTTTAATAAATAAACAAGCAAGATTCACTAAGTGGTGTTACTTAATATAATAAATATTCTTATATTTAATGCAAATCAAGAGTAATATGTGTCCATAGTTATTAGTCATAGGAGAACTTGATTTAAAACGACTTCTTAGTATGCAAGGATGGAATCCTGCGAAAGACTTTAAAGTATTTTCAAGGTGCATTTAATTTTCTAACTGTAAAGGATTTTGATAATTTGGGACTATTTCACAAGTTCGTACTATCTAAAATATGGCAATGGTTCAAATGAAAAAATCTTAATTTTGAGTCAATTATTCTGGAAGTAACTTTTATATAGTTTAATCTTGATATGCAATCTTCATATATATAACTACATTAAAAATACTGCTAAGTTCAATTTGTAACTTTAAGGTATCCGACTACGTTCGGAACCGGGATTTTACAAGAGTGTATAAATGGATAAGATTTATGATATTTAGTGTCATTTAAATTAGAAAATGTATATAAAATTGTTTTAAGAATAGTATTACAATAAGAAATTATTTAAGTACAATATTTTGACAAAAAATGAACATATAATGAATCATTTTTAAAATATTCTCCTTTTGTGAAAACTGCTAGTATTATAATAATATTTTGCCTGTATATAGATCAGACATCTGTACAGAGGCTCAACTAGAATGTTTGAAAGATATAACTTACAAGTGGGATTATATATGTTTTACGACAACAGAGGAGAGAAATTTTAAGAAAAAAAATCCGATAATTATTTCAATGGGTTGTAACTCTGAAAATAATGTGATTTTTTAAAAAAAAACCCAGTTCCGACTCTCTGGAGAAGACTTTACTTAATATAAGCAAAATATTATAATTTTAGAAGTATGTTTTATAAAAAGAGAACATTTTGAAAAAAGGTTATTATAAGTTAATTTTTTGCCAAAATATTGTATTTAAATAGTTTTTTTGTCAAAATGTCCTTAAAACAATTTTATACATGTATTTTAATCTGAGTGACACTAAATATCAGGAAAATCATCCATTTATGCGTTGTTTTTAAAATTACGGCTCCGAACACGTAGTCGGATACCAAGAAATTCACATTATTTTCAGAGTTACCACCAATTGAAATCATTATTAGCGTTTTTTTCTTAAAATTGCTCCCCTCAGTTGTCGTAAAATATGAATAAACCCACTTCTAAGTTATATAATTCAAAACGTCTATTTGAGCTTCTGAACAAAGGTCTGAGCTTTATACAGGCAAAATATTATTCTAATAGAAGCATTTTTCACAAAAGGAGAACATTTGGAAAAATGATTATTCTAAGTTGATTTTTGCCAAAATATTGTATTTAACTAATTTGTTTTTATCAAAATTTCCTTAAAACCTTTTTATGCATATATTCTAATCTACGTGACACTGAATATCATGAAAATTATCCATTCATGCGCTTTTGAAAATCACGGTTCCGAACGTAGTCGGATACCTTAAGACATTAACGAGAAAATAGAATATGTAAAACTACACGAAGTTTTTTCTATCGAGATTTTCTAATATATATAATTCAAGATTGTTCTAAGATAATTAACATAATACCTATCTTATCCTTACACACATATCAGAATGCTAACATGAAAACTTGTACTTGCAAAACAGTAGGTGTCAAAGGAAATCGAAAGTAACGAGTTTAAGCATAGTTTGCGTTACCTACACCCCCCTTCAGAAGGATGAAAAATCATTTATCAATTAAGAAGTCATTAGTCAGCAATTAGCATTGCTAATGAACTAAGCCGATACGGTTCACTCTTCGACTTATAGGAAAAATCAGCCAGAATTTTGATGAATGGCATTTTTAATACCTTGCTTTTCACACGGAAGAAAAAAAAAAATTTTCAAAATTAAGCAGTTATTTTTATATCTGTTTATTATGTAGTTATTCTGGCAGAAGGAGTTGAACCCACTTATCAGATTTAATTTTTTTCGTTAGTAAAAGTTTTAAATTTTCAAATTATTTAGATAAAATGCTTTCATTTGCCTTTGTCATGAAAGATCCACATTCCTGTTTGATGGCAACTTTTGCATCGTGTTTGGGGTTTAAATGTTATTAGATATTTTCCAGCTATTTTGGGTAGGAATTAAACTAACAATTTCATTTTCTCCAGCTTTGATTATATTTGAGGCAGAAAAGAACAACTTTCTTTCTAAAATGGATAAATGGGGAGGTAATGAGACTAAGTTTGAAAAAGTAGAAAATAAAACAATGTTTCCAAAACTTGTGAAACTTAATTTTTGGAGAGGAAAAAGAAAAATGGGGATCTTTAAGCACTGCTTGTATGAAGCTATAATGCTCTCACAATGCTTTATACTTTCTTAAGCTTATGTTCATGGTTTCGCCGTTTTGAACATTTAAGGTTTTTTAGAGAAATAGTTCTGAACCATTACAGAAAATGCTGCGTAAATGAAACTCAGAAAGAATGCAGATGAAGCTTCAATGTTTAAAATAACCAAGGGCTTGACACAAAAAATCCTCTTATCCTAAATTCTCTTTTGTTATTGACATTTTTAGTTATTGTATTTCATCCGAATTTAGCTTCAGAAATTTTTAAAGATTACTAAAGGTTCAACATTCCATTTGGGAAAAGAAGAGACAATTAACAGTATTTACAAAAAATATTGCCGAAATAGTTTTCTTCTGTTTGTATTTGGGGATGTAATGGTAAAAGAATAATAGGTTTCGCTTCAGTTAAAAATAAAGTAAAAATTTATAAATTTACATATCCCTGTACACAGTAATGAAGTAATGCATTAAATTACTATTAATTATCGATGGACTAAAATAATCATGATATGTCATCATTACACACATGATTATTTTTGAACTATCTTTTTTTTCCAGAAATAAAGTATTAAAAAATTTAAACAATTGTAATCATTTTATGATTTTACAAATTGTTGCTATAAAACAAATTGATTGCTTTTTATTGACACCTGAGCTAGGAAACTAATCTAAAACACAAAACTAGAGATCCAATCCAATCAATTTAAGAACATTGAGTTTCAAATGATTTAAAGTACTTTTTAACTCCGTTACACGACAGGTATTTAAAGGCACTAAGATTTAAACCCACGATTCAACAGAAGTAACTCCGACCATAAGTTTACAACCATATCCATTCGAATACACAAAGAAATCGCATCTATAATCATATATTTTAAATTTGCTGTTTCAGAAAAATGTACGTTGATGAATGATATTCTTTTTTAAAAGGAATATTTCAAAACAAAAGAAATTTTCTTTTCCACAACTACAAAGAATATTTTTGTTTGGATATAAATTATGAATATATTTGAACAATATATTTACATTAGTAACTTAAAAGTATTTCTAAAAAAAATATTATTTTACAGCATCGGATTCCTTCTGGATAAAATAATTATCACATTATTGTAATAAAAGTGATTCGGTACTTATAAAAATGTTCTCAGTATATAAAATAAAAGTTAAAACGTTGCTTTTCTTTTCAATAGCATTCCCCTTTTCTGCCTAAAACGATTTTTTTACAAGACAAAGGAATCTGAGTTAGAGCGAACATGTTAATATAGTTAACACAAAAAGGTCTTTTTTGCATAAAATTTTTTATAGTTTTTGTTAATTATTATTTCTAGCTCTCTCTCTCTATACATATATTTGGATTCAAAATTATGAAAAATTGCATAATCAGTCAAATTTCATTAGAACAACAATGGTCACATTTTTGTAAAAAAAACTTTCACATCGTATTATATTCTTGATTTTTCTAACATTTTCTATCCTGAGGAGTAATAAAGGCTGCTTCTCAGTAAAAAAATTCAGTTGTATAAAAAACATACATATATGGTGATATTACTCTAAACTTCCAAATTTCAATAACGAAATAACTCAATATATGAAAAATGTCGTTGTCGTTTCTAATGTCATTTAATTAGCGGTGTCAGATCCAGGCCCACAAAATTCATCAAGGAAATGGGCTAGTTTTTTTTTGTTTGTCGTTAGCCGCAGCTTTGAGTAACTTGCATGTGACACTAAGTTTTGGCTCATTCCACGCCAATCTCGAGGAAAATCCTGGAAGATAGTCAGGTGACCATGCACCTCTCCAGCAGTCTTCGGCTGGACGAATATTTAGAGTGACTTCCTGCAACAGAGACAATATATATTTACAAACATCCATGACTTCTCCTGAATTCGATTCCGCTCCTACGTTACAGCAGTCAGCTCCACTATCCATTTGGGCAGCTATGAAAAAAAATAAATACACCAGTAAAACATTTATATGGCAACAACAATTTAAAAAACTCTACTTGAAAGAAATATTTCAAAAATTCATTTTTAAATAATTTTCTCTTTTAAATAAATCTTATTCGTTCTAAAAAGATACATTAGCTAAATGTATTGTAATTTGACCCACGGTAAGATTTACTCTAGCACAATATGTTTTTCTTAATCATTATCTGCTTCGATGTAAGTGAAAATATAGTTCTGATTACTGGAATAATTAATCGATTTATTGTTGATTACAAGCGATAGTTTTTTTCTTCCCTGGAAGATGTTCTTGAATGTAATCATAGCGAAAATCACAGGGAAAAAAAATGAAAAAAAAATATATTACCTCTATACCTAGATTCCATTTTTTAAATTGCAGAAGCTAACATTACATGAAAACTGAGTATACAAAAAATCATGCGAAAGCATGCATTGTGATTCTATGATACCGTTTTGTTTTTAAAAGGGACTGCGGCAGAATACTATGTATGAAAATCCAAGTACACACGGTTTTGTCGTAAGAAAATAGAATTTTTTAGATGATACAAAATATACGCTCCCAAAATGTTATTTTCGTGATCCTTTATAAACAATATTTTACATTTTGTTCGAGGAAATAGCTATATGATTGTAGAAAAGAAATATATTCATATTTTAGAAGATCATGTAAAATTTATACTTGTGTTTCAGAAGGATGATACATTTCAAGAAGTGCACAAAAACTGATATTCCTTGACAATGATTTATATATGATAGACATGAGAGAATTATAAAGAAAAAGCCTAAATATTTATGGATCCACAGGATGAATTGTACATACCATTTGTGCATACACGTAACAAAGAAAGAAACAATGTCTATGAACGGAGAATCTTGTCTTCTTTGTTATAAATAAATAAATTTCCTTTAAATTAGAATTAACTTAACGTTCATTAGTATTAACTTAACGTTCATTAGTATTAACTTAACGTTCATTAGTATTAACTTAAGCTTCATTAGTATTAACTTAACGGTTTGTATTAACTTAACATTCATTTATGTAACATCTTGTCACATTCAATTTTAAATTAATTTACAAACTAAATTCCCAAATGTGTCATAATTGTTACTTTAAAGACAGAAACTTGAGAGTCATTCTCACTCTTACTTTAGAGAGAAGCAATTTTATAACATTCATATTATTCATATTATTGTAAGAAGTTTACTTGGCTTAATATCTTGAATAAGAATTCTTTTTCAAAAAAAGTAATACAAATTCTTTTTTAAAAATGTAATACAAATTCTTGTTAATCGAGTTTTTTAATTTTAATTAAGTTTTTTGTTTTTTAATTTTTCAATCGTGTTTACACATACATCTACTCAAAACTGTGCATGTTTATTAGATGTCCAGTTGCGTATTTGAAAAAATGAGTATATATCTCAGAAAAATATGCATTATTAATTATAACGCATACACACACACATTTTCAGTTTCTCAAATTTTGAAGTATTTTTAACTACTTTGGATTATTTAGCACTATAAGAATTTTCTATCAATTCTAATTTTTAAATTTAAAGAAACATTTCAAAGTGTACGCTTAACTCGCCGTTCTGAAGGAGCTGATGTTAAATCTGTATTATCTAGAAATCCTCATTGTTACTAAGCCCAGGTTAATAAAAGTATGCAATCAATCGAAGCAACTCAAGAGCTTCTGGAGACATGCCACGTAATTTGAACTATGATCTTGCGATGAAGATGATATTTGACCTGTCATCCAGTTTTTCAAACTTGCTTACTGTGCGAAATTGTAGGATTAAAAATTCAAGTTCAATTAAAATCAAGGGAAATTCATTAGATTTTCCCATCCAGAAGTAGTTGTAAGTGAATGATAAGAGAAAGTACTAATACATTATTCATAATAAATGTACGTGTACCTCGGAATGAGCCATTTGTTACAAACCGTTGTTTTTTTATCAAATAATATTACTAAGGATGAAAAGAAGTTTTCCTCGACTTTTCTATAATTGTATAAAAATTTAGCATTTGATGAAATAGTGAAAAAAGTTATCGTTGTGCATCAGCATAAAATCAAGAACTACAAAACGTATATCTGTTTATATTTGTTATGAAGTTAAATCACGACATCAAACTATGGGAATCAGATTTTGTTTCCAAATAAATAAAAAGTTGAAAAAAATAATAGTATTTGTAAATTTATATTCAGATGAATCATTTTATTCAATAGAATACTTTTTAGAAATTTTTCAAATATAGTGTTTAGTTACCCTGACTGTTATGTCGTACAACCTCGGTTTGAATCCCGGAAAAAGCATGGATGTTTGTAAATGTATAGTGTCTATGCGACATGGGGAGCTCTAAATAGACGTCGAGCCTAAAGTTCTCTTGTGAAGGTGGTGGAAGGGCAAAAGAGGTCAAACGCCCCTGATCATCCCCAAGATATACTTCCACAAAATTGGAGTAGGATGGAGCCAAATCGTATTGTAACTTTTATGGTGCTCAAAGCTACGGGTAACAATAAGGGGACAACTAACCCTTTGCCAAGATGAATGTCATCGGTTTTGATCTGACGCTGTCTGTCAGGTTGCATTAGCAAAAGCAACAATAAACTTTTGAAAAACATTTAAATATATTTATCGTTACGTCTATTCACATTATGGAGTTTCTTCTAAATATTTAAATACGAACGATGAATTTTACTCTAAATAAACATAGCATAGCTCAGTTTATTTGAAGCATATATGAAAACAGATTTTTATTAATAAGCATTGAATAAAAATGGTATAAAGAAACATTTTTAATAATTCTTTTGAAAGAAAAATGAGTGCATCAATAAAAAGATAAGGTATTTTAACTCTGTCTATCTTTTCATATTAAGCAATGGCACACACACATTTATTACTATATGTAACATTACTGAAAAGTTGATTTAAACGGTAAAAAAACTACGGTGAACAAAAATGTGTTCAGATTTCGAAAATAAATACTTTTTTATGATTTAAAAAAAACTATTTGTTGGTCCCAAAATAATTTTTAAATGAAAATATAATAGTTGCATTCAATGTGTCTTAATAAAACTAAAAAGCAAATGTCTAAGCAAATGTTATCCTTTACAGCATGATACATTTGAAAACAACTCCTAGAAACAATGAACACAGAGTTTACGAAATTTTAAAACAAAGGTTACAAAAGGCATTAAATTATCTTAAATAAATTATCAATTATAAAATTAATTCAAAATTCAATCCCTGCTACCTACTCAATTCATAAAATGCTTTTACCTTGTACCTTTGTTTCACAATATTGAATGTCATGGCGTTTGTCAAAAAAGTATTTTATAGCTTTTTTTTTTCAAAATCATCTTCCTTTTGTGTAACAATAATTGGATTCTGTAAACACATCGGTGTTAAAAGTATGATATTAAAAGAACACTTTTTTCAATATCCGCAAGCAGAAGATAATTGAAATCCACTGGGATAACTAAAAGAAGTTTCGTTTCATTTTAATTTTGAAGAAGCATAGTACTTCATAACCTGCTTCTAAAAGCACAGAATAAACGCGATAGAAATTTTTTCTTGAATATAGCGTGCCATTTTCATCGAACCTTTGTTTTGTCATTTCAACGCATGTATTCGCTTTATTGCGTCGAGCAAGCTGAGGGATTTTATATTCGAACGTAAATTGTTACCTTATGAAGAATATTTGATTGTATCTTAAATATTGAAATTTAGAACGCTTAAATTAGAAGGGTTTTTTTTTACATGCACTTTAATGAAAATTATTCTATGACAAAAAATGAAATTAATTTTGTAAAGTATATGAAGTTTAGAGAAACAAAGAGGAAAAATTACGAAAATGATCTGCGTGAAATTTTAATGGAATAATTTTGGAGGTGAGTAATAAAAATGTAGAGAGAAATAAGTGCAAATACACGCACACACAGTTTGTATTAGGTTTTAGAACTAATTGAAACATTAAATAATTGGGAAAAAAGCATGCTTAGATTTATTTTAAATAGAAAATATTTTGTTTATTTCTCAAAAAAGATTAATTTATGATGAATATATATATATATTTCTATAATAAATAAATAAAACAAACAACTCTCAAACTTTCAACTATTGATTTAATTTCTAAATTTTTCGTTAGAGGAATAAGAACATCAAAAATTTAAATATAAAATAAAATATATAAAAAACGCATATTTTTACTAGGGAAATACTTATCGGTAGATAAATTTTAATGCCATGAAAGAATTTCATAATACTCTATGCAATTTTAATAAATGAGTACAATATGACTGGGAATTGCATTCACAAAGTAAAGCTGTCTATGTCAATGAGAGAAACATATTATTTATTTTAAATAGGTCTTTTAAATGCTGCTTTTTAACTGGTTTATTAATAGGTAACTTAAATTCGGATTTGATTCTATATCCTCAAAGAAACTCCTAGTGCAAAAAAAAGTGTGTGTGCTTATGACCACACGATAGAAGTGATAACTTCAAATTTTGTAATATTATTTCAGGAATTTGTTAGGTCAGTGCTTCTCAAACTTTCAATACTGGTGCCCCCCATTTCGATCACAATTTTTATCGCCCCCCTTATACATTAATAATGTACTGAATGCAATGATAATGCACTTTGACGTTAAAGCTACAATAGGCGATCTTAGTTATACACCATACAAATTAGTAACATAAGTATTAAATTTTGTATGCTACTTTTAAGCAAAAATAAATAAATAA
Organism: Trichonephila clavipes; assembly: GCA_019973935.1. Classification (NCBI taxonomy): domain Eukaryota; kingdom Metazoa; phylum Arthropoda; class Arachnida; order Araneae; family Nephilidae; genus Trichonephila; species Trichonephila clavipes. The sequence goes on along the minus strand of BMAU01020739.1, from coordinate 915,899 downwards.
AATAAAGATAATTATTATGTTATTTTTCCTTTCTCTAATTTTTAAATTGGCATATTGCAAAATGCGGTGGCTTCTTAGAAGACAAAATATAGATATCTGCTAAATATAGAAAAAGAACTCAGATGATCAATTTCTAATCATAAGCATTCCTTATAAAACTTTGCTCTTTCCAAGACAAGCCCATCGAAGTCGTCAATACTTATTCAACTTGTTCTTAATTTAGTATTAATTAATTAGTTATAAAATACTCTGTGCAGCACTGATACATTAAAAGTATACCGGCTGAAGTGCCTGCTCATTGCACGAGTTCACACACATTTATAAGAAAATAAAACATTATTAATATAATAGCTGAATTGTAAGGAGAGCAAAGGCAAGTGCTCGATAATGTTTACAAAAGTGTAACATGATTTTTTTTAATGATTGCTCAAATTAAAATTAGTTTTAAACGAATTGTAATTTTAAGCCTCACAGAATTAGCATTTATAATTGATGTTAAATAATGAACAATAATATAAAATTCCAATTAGGAATAATTGTATTATTTTTAATATTTAAAGCGAAAAGACTTCAACATGTTTTAATCCGGGAGCAGGCGCGCACTCGATACGGTCGAGCGGGGTTATTGAGTCACCCCAATCTTTTTTTTATATAATTATTTTATTGTACACTATACAAATCGTGATTCCAGTGAATAATTTAACTAAGAGAAAGTTTACTTACATACTTTCATTAACTTTTCAATTTTTCTTTTGTAACAAATAAACAGTTTTGCGAGAATTAATGATTTCGTACTCTGTGTGTCCCGCGCGACCACTTCCTCGTAAAAAGTATATTCATTATGATAATATGTATGTTACTGCTAAAAAACTGTGTAAAACGTTTTTCGCCATGCTTTATATGTTTTAAATTAATCATAAAAATAAGTCTTGGCCAAGTATATATTCCTCCGTGGTTTTCCAAATATCATAAAACTCTTTTGCATGGAAAAAAGCGCAACATAGAAGTACATTACTTACAACTTCCCTAAATGAGAAACAAACACATAAGAGAGGGGTCATAAATAACTGTACCAATAACTTAGAAGGTCAAACAGATTACAGCTATAATGTGCAGTATTTCAAAAATAATGACAGTGATGAATTTTTTATGTTCCTAATTTTTTCAAATCTGGGTCTGGGATCTGTTTTTCTCTGAAATAGTATAATGTTAGTTTTTAAAACGCAATAAAAAATCATGGGATTATGTCTGAAATAGTAAAGATAGCTTTAAGTTTTGAAGAAGTTTTTTATTCATTCCAGTAAATTAACTATTTTTTAAATCTTTTATTTTCGATATGCTCGCGCCCCCCTCGTAAGGTTATCGCCCCTCCCCAGGGGGCGCGCCCCACAGTTTGAGAAACACTGAGTTAGGTGAATAAAAAACAAGAGTATATTAATACTGTCCTTCAAAATGATTTATTCATATGTCTGTACTCATAAAGTAATATTTTTGGTCAAAGAATTTTAGGAATTAATTGGTAATATAGTTGGAATTAATTGGGAATATATTTGAGAATTAATTGTATTCTAAGAAAGAATCAATAGGTTTATGGTAGATGAGATAGGTTATAAATCCATTAGATTCAAAATTTTATTTAAATATCTATAAAAAAAGTCCGTCAAGTGTTGTTCCGTACTTCCTCATGCTTCATTTGGATTATTAGATATAATAATTTGAATTTTGATTTTAAAAAGCCAATTAAAGGTTTTGATTTGTCTTTAGAAAAATCTCCTTTAAAATTCCAACTTAAAATCATAGGTAATTTGTTCAGAAGACCCGATCCGGCATTGTGAATTTTGATTGTAATTTAACAATATTCGATTCTATCCATGGATTAATTTAAGCAAAATGATAGTAAGACAGGTAGTTGATTGAGAAGAGAGGAATCTAGGTCAAAATTTTTAAAAAGGATTCAATCAGAAGATTTATATTACATAATCTCTGACTTATGCTAGCTCTTTGTCACTGCATGGCAGTTTTGTACAAATATATTCGGTGCTGCTGCAAGGAAAGTCTTCTTAACTATATTTTATTTTCTTGTATTTAAATTGAATGTCACTTTTTCTTAATACCTGTCTACTTAATTCTGTTATTTTAAATTTTTGTTTTAAGTTTCTTTTTAGATTCAAAGTATATTTAAGTAATGTGATTAATAGAACTATTTGTTCATTGCTATTTCGATTCGCTTACAAAAATAGATTTCTATTCTTATGGTCACTGCAATTTTGCTAATGATAATTATACAATTTAATTAGGTCTATAAAAATTTCTCCTTTTTCTACATTTTATGTTTAATTTTTGTATAGGATTCCTCTTTCTCTCTAAAACTATTTTTTAAAAATATTATGTTTAATTTTCATGCTTCAACTAGGATTCGAAGTATCCCGCATTCATTTCTTGTAAAAGGGGCCGTGGGGGAAAGCCCCCTTAGATCGAAGCTTGGAACTTTACTTTTACGGCGTATGGATGGTGGTGGGGGAGACAAACTACACCGTTTCAGAGTGGCAGTGGAAAACGTCCTTTCTTTCCTTTTTAGGGGTGTGTATGTCCGAATGAAGGCGAAAAAAGACGAAGAAGCGTTACATTCCCGAGTGTGACGATTAGTCAATTTCACTCTCCAGCAAATCACGCCAATAGAAGTTATCACTTCAAAATTTAAAAAAAAACATTAAAAATATTTGACAAAATACTTACAGTAAAACCTTTTCTTTTCACTTATGAAGATGCTAACAAATTAAGGGAGGCATTTTGTTAACTCTGCGTAATAGTTTCACAAAATTATTTGCATGACGATGTAGATTTAACTAGTTCACGCATCTCTGTTTTTACTGAGTTAAGAAATGTGAAGCAACAACAAAAGCCTGACATGAAATTACCTGGGAAAAAATACGGATCCATGTGAAATAAAACGGAATAATATTTTAACACAACAGAACATTTTAATGCGTTAGATAGACTTACTGTTCAGACATACATTAAAATCATATACAAAATATAATTCTAAATTTAAAGAGAAAAATATACTTTATCGTAAGAAGAAAACAAGTTAATAATTTTACTGTTATATAAAGATCCCTTTTCAGGGAATTTTAGGTATAAGAAAAAGAAATCATGAACGGATTTTGTAAAACAGGCATTATAAATGTTCCTCCAATACTATCTGGAAAATGAAGGAGGAAATGGGGAATGTGCTTTCTTTTTCAAATATACCATTCAAATTATAAAGTTTCAAGTTCTTCATAACTATGTATAAGTAGCTTAATTTGAGAATTTTCTCTATTATCTTACTTTGAAAATATGAAGTATTTATGTTAGTAGTATCATAATGGGGAAGGAGGATTGAGAGAGAGAGAGAGAGAGATAAATGAGTACCTAGCTTTCTTTGGGACCTAAACACTGAGGGTCTCTCTCCAGACTAACTACCTGATCGGGATATCTGCTCATGCACCTCAGCACTTAATGGTCACGTATACTAGGGTAGGCACAGTAGGTCCTGTCCTTCATGTGCTTTTGCGCCAATGAGTTTGAATTTGAGTATCATAATGGTCATGAACATGGAAAATATACTTTAAAATGTCTTTCTCTCAGAATTACTTTTTACAACTATATTAATACCACTATTTAGATTCATGTTCCTATTTATAAACACTCATGGTTACATAGTATATTATAAAAAAGTTAAGATTATTCTTACCTTTGATTTAGTTAACTAAAAAATTTTTTAAAAATAACTTATGCCAAAAATAGCATTTTTGTGGTCTGTAAAAAAGAATACTGAAGTAATGACGTATAATCTCTTCCTATATCATTTAAAGGCAAAATCTACCATGGTATGGGAATGTTATTTTCTGTAGTTCTTGAACACATTCCACTAAAATATCATAAATCAATCTCTTTGGAAAAATTATTTAGTTATTTTCTTTTCCTTGATTTTATTTTTATCAAAATACTATTTGGTAATTTATGGAATCAATACATTACAGTTTGTTTGAATTGTGCAAGACTAAGCAGTTTACTATTGAAAGTTTTAGATTTGTTCAGCTGCCAATTAATGAAAGTACAACACTACTTGCAAACTAAAAAAATATTAATATTCAACGGTGACTGGGGTGAACATTTTTGTTTTTCATACTTTGAATTTTCCCTCGTAAGAAATTTCAGCTAGATATCAAATTTTTTAATCGTCATCGAAATACTATGTTACAGTTATATGGAATCTTTTTTCTTTGATAACGCAAAATTTTCACAACTGTTACTTTGTAATAATTCATTTTCTATGTTACTAACGTGGGGATATTATAACGAATATTTTTAATTGGATATATTATAAGTTTTTCACACAATAAAACACCTTATTCTTCTGTTACAATCCCGTCAATTCTTTAAAAAATGTTAAACTGTTTAAAAATTTATATTTATATAAACATTTTTCAATATAAAATGAAAGCTAATTTTACAAGAACAGAAAATTAGTTACTCTCTCTTGCATTTTGATAATTCCATAACAGTCTGTAAGAGAAAAACAAACTCATTCTATGCAGTGTAGATAAGCAATGTTTTCGATAATGAAGAGTATATGGATAATGCATTATGTAGCAGGCTCTGTTTGGGACCTTCTATTAATTATTCTCAAAGAAGAAACCTTCCCGTGAACTGCTTGATTTTTCAGAATCACTTTCTATGAGAGAACTGTGGTGCTAGCAAATTATTCTACGTTCGGAGCCGTGGTTTTAAAAAAGCGCATAAATGGGTAATTTTCATGATACTTAGTGTCACTAAGATTAGAATATATGCATAAAATTGTTTTAAGGCCGATTTGACAAAACAATTAATTATTTAAATATAATATTTTGTCAAAAAATTAACTTAGAATAATCTTTTTTCCAAATGTTCTCCTTTGTGAAAAATAGTTCTATTTTAATAATATTTTGCCTGTATATAGGTCAAACCTATCTACGGAGGCTCAAATAGAATTTTTGAAACATTCACATTATTTTCAGTTACCACCAATTGAAATAATTTTTCGCGTCTTTTTTTCTTCTTAAAATTGCTCCCCTTTGTTGTAAAATATGAATAAACCCACTTCTAAGTTATATATTTTAAAAATTCTAGTTGATCCTTTGTACAGAGGTCTGAGCTATATACAGGCAAAATATTATTCTAATAGAAGCATTTTTCACAAAAGGAGAACATTTGGAAAAAATTATTCTAAGTTAATTTTTTGTCTTAATTTTGTATTTAAATAATTTTTTTTGTCAAAATGTCCTTAAAACAATTTTATGCATATATTTTTATCTAAGTGACACTAAAGATCATGAAAAATATCCGTTAGTGCGCTTTTGAAAATCACGGTTCCGAACGTATTCGGATACCTTAAAGTAAAGTAAAATGAGTTGGGAGAGGATGTTTATTGCGGAATCTTAGTTATAGCTTATATTATATTTGTAAAATCTACTTTACGGAATATCTAAGTACATTTCTCTATAAGACTTGTTGTCTTATTATCTGTATTATGTAGTTTTCTAGTATTCGGATACAGTTCATCTTTCTGAATTCTCATTTACTCGTTGAATAATATTTGTTATTATTAAATAGGGCTAACTCTATCCAATTTACAAATTGAAAAAAGAGTTATACTAAGGTCTCACTATGAAGAATTACTATGGCTATTAGCGACAGACCTCCTGATTTTGAATCCCGGTCAAGGGAATCAGATTTGAACTAATAAACCAAAAATTAGGTTGTTTTTTCAGTATGCATCTTCGTTAGGTTGCCTTTCTTATTCACGATAACTTAGGTTTGCTACAATTTTTTATACAGTAATTTCATGACCAAGAGAAAAGTGTAAATGCTTAAAGCTTTTTTTTATGAATATCATGATACTAGATCATCGTTTCTCAAACTGGGGGGAGCACGAGCATATTTAATACTCGAAAGTAAGAGATTTATCTAAAATAAGTATTAATTTAAAGAAATAAAAAAAACATTTTGGCATAACAAAAAATTAAACGTATATTTACACTGATATAATGTATCAGTAGCACATAATGCACATAATCTTATTGATAGTTAATTTAAGAAGATTAATTACTGATGCCTCCCATGGACTCGTCATATACAAAATGTAATACTTATTTTTATAGTTTAAATGATTTATAATTAAAATCGTATTGTAGCTTTAGCGTAAAAATACATTTTGTATCATTCAATGCATTGTTATTATATGGGAGAGCGTGATGAAAATTAAATTATGAATGAAAATTGGGTTACAAACATTGAAAGTTTGAGAAGCCCTGTACTAATTGGAAATATAAAACTACCAACTTTTTATTCACAAAATATTTTCCAATCATATATAAATACATTTTGTTCCAATTTTTACTTCATAAGCCTTAAGTCAATGTAATACTTTAATTATAAACCGTAAATTATCTAGAAACAATTAATTGTAGAAATATTTATATATATAAAACTTAATACATTCACTAAGTTCTTACATACATGTATATATAAATGAAATTCACTGTATATCTAAGTGTGGATGAACAACAATCAAAAATTTAGGAAAATCCCACGAAATTTACCTTCAGGTTCTTTCAAAGTAAATCTAAATTTGATTACGGATCCCTGTTGTATTTGCTCTAGATTTTTTTTTTATAAATTAACAAAAACACACAATTCCCACAAATACAGAAAACAGCAAACCAGATTCATAGTTGCAAAATAACATTTGATAAAATGCACGGTCTCGTTCTCACACACACACGCACACGCACACGCACGCACACACACACGTGAGTACACACACGCGCGCACACATGAACACACACGCCCACACACGTTGTATTTGAACACCATGATATGACTCTTATTAAAAACAAGATATACAAATGTGAATAATTTTTACTATTACATGAGAGCAATAAATGTAAAACGATTTTCTTAGAGAAAAAAAAGTTGGTGATGAGGACTTGTTGCTTTACAGTTCTCATAACTTATATAAAGGAAAAAGAATTTATTTTTTTGTAGACTAATAGTATTATTTCTTTAGGCAGGGAAACTTCTTCATCATATAAAAAGCGGAATGAATTTAAATATGGCACAAAACATTTTCTTCATTATTATATTCGGCATACCGACACTCTTGGAAACAAATAAAATATTAGCTTAGGCACCTAATACTTTCCAAGAGCAAAAATATTCATAAAACACAAAAATCTCTTCATAAATAGTTATTAAAGTTTCCAATTTATTTAATGTAACGCGTAAATCAGCTACGCGGAACCCTGTGACACACAACGAGATAATACAATTATTACCCAGAATAATTTGTGATACAACAATGAGAAAGATACCAAACATTTCCACCAAGCGTACCAAAAATGAGGAATTCCTGCCAGATGTCAGAAAAATTCTTTTCTGACTCATGTTAATTAATTTCCGAGTAAATAATTATTTGTAACCCGGTCTTCGTTTGAGCGGAAAACCGATAGATAAAATAATTCAGCGTAATATGTAGGAAAAAATAGTCTTTTTGAATTGATTTTGGATGGAATTTTATTCATTTCCGTGAAGCGTCATATTTTGACTATTAGATTGTTGATATAAATTTCCTGGATGCTCTTAAATTATTTTGTTAGCTTTCTAATGCATTTTATAAATGGCTTTCGTAAATAAACTCTTGATTTTATACTTATATTTTTTTCCCTAGGAAAATCATTTCATTAGATTATTGTAGTTAAATTGATCAAAAATACGATTATTCTATTTTCTTATAAGTATAGTAATTACATCGTCTTCATGAATTACATTCCGACTACTAAGTCGTAAATAGTATATCACATTTTTGTATGATTTTTTTTATCCAAAGGAATAATAAAAATCATAAAAAACAAACTTTGCAGCACTTTTTAGTCACAAAAGAAAGCCAATGGCCTTTAAATATTGTTGTAATTTATATTCAATCTTGACATTTTTAGACTGGTAAAGAAATACTTAAAGTGATTATTTTGTTACAGTACACAATTTTCTTGTTTTTTTTAACAATAAAAATATTTTATGGATGGGAGGTCGTCTCTGGAATTCCCATTTAAATTCTAATGCTAAATACTCAATAATAACACTTGATAAACATAAATTTTCTGATCTAATTATTAAACAATTTCAATTATGCATCTTCATGAGGAGCCATGTGTATTACTAAGCAATATGAACAAAATTATTGGGTTGTTAAAGGCAAGAAATTTATATTGAAACCTTTTCATTATTTCCTTGTGAACCATAGTTTAGTGGAACATCTAGTAATCAATTAATAGGGAATTTATTTTAACAAAGATTTACTTTTAAAGCAATGCTTTTCAGCTGTGGTAATGTAGTTTTGAAATTCAACAATGGCCTTGGCTCAAAACTACTAGTGGTTGAATTCCATTTTTTACTCCTTTCAGCTAAGGTTTTTCATATCGAAGGAATAATTAGTTTAATCACAGGCATAGCAATCGCTTTTTTACAGAAAATAAGCATCAAGAAGCACTCTGAAAATGGGATAAATTTTATTACTGAAAAAAGAAAACTATCTAGTTTTCACGCATTTTTGCTTCGAATCCTAACAAAAAATTGTTTAAAAGTTTAACTGAATCATCATTTGAAAAAAAAATCTTTTTCTTATATTTTGTAGGGCTTTGGAAAGTAAGAAATTAGGTCTATCCAAACTAACCTGAAAGAAATAATTTATGAAGTACTATTAAAAATTAATTACACTTTGTTAGATTAAACTGAATCGATCATTTTGAACTTTTCCCCTATATTATAAACTTACACAGCTGGACAAACAACACCAAGAAGAACCAAAGGTATCACAACGAAATTTATTTGGCAAATAACATGTTCTACAAAGATCAAACGATTCAAATTAGAGCCTCTAATGGTGTGTAGATTGTGACAAAATCAGTAGTTTGTGAAGCCTCTCCATTTTTTGCAATAACCACTGCCATACTCCACGGCATAGAATTAAAGAAATTTTGATTGTATCCTTGGGGTACAGCAATCCATGCGGCTTCCGCATGTTGCCAAAGTTAGTGTGGAGTAGCAGCGAAAGATGTATCCCAGAACAATCGTTACTCAAGAATGAATCACACTTTTTCTCGATTAGTAATAAATAGGTAGAACAAGCAGACCACAAGGAAGATATTAAACATGATGGGTAGAGAAGAACTTTTGAACATTGCGAGCCACACACGTGTGATCGCGCATTATCCTGTTGGAATATGGCTGATGGTAAGCGGTGAATGTATGGGAGGACCACGGGCTTCAATACCTCAGCTGGCTGTTAAGTGAACCGGCAATGCGTATTAGAGAGGTACGGCAGTGAAGTCCAATACTTCAAACCATGATACCGGGCGCAGGACCAGAGCTGCGATGCATAAGGCAACAGTCCAGCAGCCTCTTACTAAAGTGTCTCCAAAATCGAATTCGGCCATCGTGATGCTGAAGGTAGGATCAGGATTCGTCAGCAAACGCAATGTTGTAACATTCCGGGGACCATGTCTACCGTTCATCACAGTATTGCCAACGCAAGCGCCTGTGTTTTCTAGTCAAGGGTAAAGGATACAATGGATGCCTTGCGAGCTTTCCACACTACTGCAAATGACTTCGAATGATAGGAGCGGACACTGAATGATGCGTAACAGACTGAATCTGTTGTGCTATGGTTCGTGATGTGGCTGGGTGATTCATCACTGCCCTAAACACAATCTGCCTGTCATCACAGGTAGTGTTTCAATGAAATGGGTGCGATCGAACCCGTCGGTTCGTCGTTTCCTTCTGCATCCTGCCATGACAGATCCGCATCAGGGTTGCTTGGTGTCGTCCAACTCTTTAACCGACTTCTCCGAAGAATATTTCGCATTACCTTTGCACTAATAATTCTCCCTCGGTTGAATACAGAAACTTGGTGAAAAGATCATTGAGGTCTTCCTTGAGGCATATGTAATCAGTTTACGAAAAAGAAGAAATAAAAAGGAAGGAAAATACAATTGCCATACTACAAATCGCCAATTTGTTCTCCTCTTATATGACGCTTGCGGATGGATCTACGGATGCCGGTGACGTGCATCTGCACTATAATGCTAATGATTTGCATATTTTATCGCCTCCAACGCTTGATATAACTTTCACATGGTTTGCATGCCTCCTTCCCAGTGTTGCATTTTGTGTGGCCAGCAGTGTACTTAAATGCATCAAATTTAAATATTGGTGAGGTATATAATTTCTCGTATTCCAGATACAAACTTTTCAAACTCCAAAATGTTTTGATTAAAGAGTTGGAAACTGATCCAACATTAAATAAATAAAGTTTTTGGAAGCAAATCTACAAAGAGCATTTGAATTTATAATAGTGACGTAGAATATATGAATGGAAAAAAGTGTGTGTGGTTAGGGTAAACTTCCGTTTAGGGACATATTTATTTAGGTGAAAAATATGTCTGTGGAAGTGTGTAGTTTCAAGGGCGTACATCTAAAGTATATCTAGAAATAGATAATATTACAATAGTCGTGATTACAGAAATTTCAAATGGTTACTTAAACAAATCAGTCATAAATATCACTCTTTATTTCCTTCTTTCAAGAAAATTTTTGATAAAGTGAGGATATATTTGGGTTAAATTGTTCTTTTTTATTTAAATTGGTTGATGCTAAAAATTATATGATAGTTTTCAAAATGTTATAATGTCTTTTTGAATATTCAAACCAAAAAGTGATTTTAAAAACATATTGTCATACAATTTGACATTACCCATGCTGAATTTTGTTCATGGTGGAAATATTAAAATTATAAATCAATTAGCTTTAACAGTCAATTAAAATTGAAATGCATAACATTGCAATTATGTACAGATATTGTTGTAAATTTAAAATCAATAGAAAAATAATTTTAATAAAATATTTTCATGTTATATCCAACAAAATTATGGAGAATTTGATAATTTTTCAAAATAAGTAAAATATTCATCTCAAAATATGAATTCTTAAGATTTTTTTTTTTACTTTAAGAATTGCTGTCCAGAAGGTACTGATGAAACCTTCTGGCACGAGGCAGTGTCACACCTCGAGTCATATAGTAGGCTTCAAAATGTTGACAATATTAAGAGACTTGGTTGGCGTTGTCCGGCAAGCTCATACATGTCCTGTAAGCTATTTCATTTTTTTAATCACCTTGCTGTGATTCTGATTTATGCTTTTATAAATAATGTTAGTTTACTTCTAATTGCATCTATCAGCTTGGGAAAAAATATAAAAAGCTGTTTAAACTTAGCTCTTTCGTCACTATAAATGTTATGTTTGAAAATACCTTTTGCTGCGTTTTGCTTAGTTTTAAATAAAAATGATTGATCTGAGATGTTTTAAGCAAAAATATTATAGTCTATCGAACATAATATTTGAAATTTAAATAAAATAATGGAGCTTGTAACATTTTTTGTAGTTTTGTAATAAATCTAAATCACCAATAGATTCGATTGATTGATTGATTGAATATTAACGTCGCACTGTTCAGCTACACGAGGGCTTTTGGCGACGGACCACGTCATTTTGAACCATGGTCAAGTGACGTGGACGACACCTGAGCTAGCACCTCCTCTCCTAACTGCCACACCACACCAATGATAGGATGTTGCAGCTCTCGACAGATTTAACGTGCATCGCTCCTCTACACGGGGGTCTTTAATCATACTGGGCTTGAACTCGTGACAAGGCCAGTCACGATCCGATACCTATACCACTCGGCTAACGACACCACTGGAAACTTTATTAAAGTTCATGAATGATGATTACGATGGCGAAAAAAACAGTCCAAAACCTTAATTGATTAAGATTCTAAATTCTTTCTATACTCGCGACCATTTTCAATCATAATTTTTACTGTTTTGAAATTTTTTGAAAATCTGGAATCCTTGATTCAATAATAATATAGTTTTAAAATGTAAAATATGATAATTATATAAAGCGAATATTATGAATTCTAAGTTTAAAAATTGTAAATAACATTATTTAAAAAAAACCCTTCTGCATAAATTATAAATCACAATTTTCTTATGTCACGGTAATGCCCTTTATTTTTTAAAATTTGTTTAACAAATAAAAGGTTTTATCAGCATTAAATAGTCATTTATAAATATTCGAATGCAAAGCATTCTGTATTGACTTATTATTTTTTCATAAGTAATTATTATATATTCTTTCAACAAACATTTTATTTCTGATAAACTAATGTTCTTAACAATCATTTACATATATATAAAAGCATTTTTTAAGGAATTAGCAAAAAAATGAGATTGATTAAAACTATTCAGACGTTTAAATGTTTCACAATTTCTTAACAATTAATTTCATGGGTAAGTATTCCATCCATTTTAATTTTAGAATATATTTGCTGCATACACATTATTTATGTTGGTTAAAGCTAAGTTTTCTAAAAACTGTCCAAGAAACGTAGAATTTCAGGAGAATATATAGTGGGAATTCTCTCAACATTAAAATACCACTGAAGACTCACCGAGGCTCACTAAATCTATCGAAAGCTGAAACGTTCTCCCATTGGTGTGGCGTGGTAGTTAGAATAGGGGGTGTCAGCTCAGGTGTCGTCCACGTTTGACCATAAGTTCAAATTACGTGGTCCGTCGCCAAAAAAGCCCTCAAAAGCTGAACAGTGCGACGTTACTTTGCATCACTCAAAAATGACTTGCTCACTCCAACATTCAAAATAGAAATTTAATTTAAAATATAATAATAAATAAAAAAATCATTGAAACATTTAAAAAATTGGTAGACATAATACGCTTAATTGTACAATAAATTTGATACAAAAGATTGAAGGAGCTTCGTGAAATATTTCTTTAAAAAACATTATCCACAGGAGGTGCAGTTAAATCAAAAATTAAAATATTGACAGAAATCAAGAATATATAATTCAAGAGCTGCAGGGTCAAGAAGTACGGCATTTACATTTATCGTAGAACAGAGTTAGTGTGTATTTACGTCGCACTATAATGCTGACGAGGGCTTAAGGCGATCGACCTCGTGAATCAGAACAATGATCAAGTAACGACAACGACACCTATGCTGGCAGCCCCCTTCCTAATTCCCATACCACTACAACAGGAAGACGTTTGAGCCAAGACATATTCGGTATGCATCGGCGATCTCTTCACGCTGGGTCTTCAGTGAGTGAGTGAGTGAATATTAACGTCAGTGGGTGAATATTAACGTCAGTGGGTAAATATTAACTGTTCATCTACACTAGGGCTTTTGACGACGGACCACGTAATTTTGAACCATGGTTAAGTGACGTGGTCGACACCTGAGCTAGTACCTCCTCTCCTAACTGCCACACCACACCAATGATAGGATGTTGCAGCTCTCGACAGATTTAACGTGCATCGCTCCTCTACACGGGGGTCTTTAATCGTACTGGGCTTGAACTCGTGACAAGGCCAGTCACGATCCGATACCTTGACCACTCGGCTACCACGACACCACTGGGTCTTTAGTGGTACTTGCCTCGAACTGATGACACGCTGGCGATGAATCCATGGCCTTAATTCAGTACTTCTAAAACTTTCTATACTCGCGACCCAATTTTCAATCATAATTTACATGGAGCCCCCCCTTACATAAAATAATAATGTATTGAATTCAATAATAATATACTTTGATGTAAATCTATAATATGACTTTAATTATATAAACCGTACAAATTATGATGATAAGTTTTAAATTTGTATATAATTCTATGACGTGCCTATAGAGTCACTAGTAATTATTACACTTGTTCTTGACTTAGTACTGTTAAATTAATTATGAAATACGTGGTGCAGTACTGATACTTTTATAAGTGTATTATATCAGTTTAAATGTGCATTTTCCTTTTATTATGTCAGAATTTAATATTTTTTTTTGCTTCCTTTCAGTAAATTAATAATTTTTTAAAATAATGTTTGCTTTCGACTTATCGATATACTCGCGCCCCCTTGTAGGGTTATCACGCCCCCTAAGGGGGAGCGCCCCACAGTTTGAGAAACACTGCCTTAATTAGTTTATCGTAGAGACTGAAAAACTGCTTGGTATGCAAACTAATTTATTAAATATTAGATTATTAATTAGGTTTTCCTTTTAATCTGAAGAAAATGGTTCAACAGCCAAGAAACTAGAAAATTCTTTGTAAATTCTAGGATAAGAAAGTTATATATACACACTGGATATTTTAAAATTGATAATGATGAAAACGTATAATTTTTTAATGTTTTTTTGTAATTATTGATAAATTAAAGGGTACAGGTTTGATATAAGTCGAGGATTTAGCATACAGAAAAAAGCCAAACAAAAAGAAATGAAATCTGAATATACTTTGCATACTGTTGGTGAAAAATGATTTGCTGGATTAAATTTACTTTTGATTCATTTGATATTTGTTGAAACCCCATCAATCACTTTGTACTTATCGAAGTTATACACAAAATAATTAAATAGTCTAGATATAATTTGTGATATCAAGACGATTTTATCCGTTTATTGACTAATTATATAAAAATATGTATATTTCAATAAGTTGGCATAAAACAGAAGTGGTTGGTGTTTAATTTAAAATTGTAAATTATGCTAGACTTCGGGGGAAAGCAACTACATGCTATTCTCATATCCAAATTAAGATTGTGGTAATCGAGTTTTTATTGTGTACTTGTGGCCGGTGATTTTATTTTTGTTGAGTTCTTGATTCGAGTTTGGCTACTAGAAAGTCTTGAGGAGTTGTGAAAATGAATAGTGTGGGGTGTTAGCTTATGCGATATCCTTATTATTTCAGAGTGACTCGAACTTATGAGGCGTATCTCCAATAGCCCACGTGTTGGAGTAAAATGCGACATTAATAAACAATCATATCACTGGTACATAAACATTCAGCATAGCTTTTTGTCCCAATTTTCACTAGGCTTGATTAAAACTAGCAGCATCCAGACGAAACGCTGGTTTGAAATACACCAACTTTAAATAGTTTTTTGTCTGTCCAAATGCTTTAATATTTTAATCATGATATTTTCTTCTAAATAAGACAAAAGTGTTGTAGCTTTTTATAAATATAAGTTTGTATAAAAATAAGGATTTAAAGATGTATTTAATTCTCAAAATTAATGAATTTAATTTTTTGGTTCAAGCAAAATAATTTATTGGGTAAACATTCTTAATAATTAATATTGGATATAAAAGAATAAAGGTAATAGAATAATCTATTTACGAAGAAACTCAGGATTATAAAAATGTATAATTCATATTTTTTTAAGAAAAATTTTGTTTCTCCACAACACAGATTTAATTAATTTAAACTACTTTGCTCCTCCATTGGAAAATTTCGAAATATCGCAGAAGGGATCAAACACTCCAATATAGAATTTCATCATTGAGAAAAAAACTTTTATTCTAATATTTTTTTTCTAAAGCCCCTATATTATATATGAGAGAATTCTAAATTCAAGGAAACAAAAAAAAAACTTACAAAAGCATCTTTTCCACGCAAAAAAAATCTTACTAAGTGCAAGCTTAGATTAAGAAATAAATGAAACACATGGTAAAATGAAGATTGCCAATGGGTAAGAAACATCTTTGTTTACCTACGAAATTAGAAACGGAAAGGAAAAAATTTATTTTTACCTGTAGTAAAGAAAGTTAAAAAAATGGAATTTATATCACCAAAGATAAAAAAAGTTCTGGATCAAGTACTCTCTTGTACTTTCCACTTAATTTATTAAAAGAACAAATGTATCTTAATTAAATTTCAGAAACATATCTTTAGAATAGCTGGCTCGCATAAAATATTTTCGAACAAATAAATAAACAATAAGATAAAGAAGTATCAACTAAATTATTAATTTTTAATTTTTAATCTTATGATTAATGCAACAGGTAAAAGAAATTAAATTTTGATAAATTTCTTTTCAAACGCGAATTTTACAAAAACACAAAAAGAGTAATAAAAATAATTTTTACAAAATAACTTTAAACTCTAGTAACTTGTTAAAAAAATATTGTTCAGAAATGAGGCACTTCTCTTAAATTATAAATTAGTGGAAGACACATAAACTAAAATCGCATATAAGAATAAAAATATAACTCAACAGTAAATAAAAATAATATCGTTACATCCCATCCTCAACTGCACAGGATCGATAAAATAAACATTATTAATACTCAGCTAATAACATGTAAATTAATATATATATATATATATATATATATATATATATATATATATATATATATATATAATACAATTGTGAAGAAGCTTAAAATATACTTATAATAACGAGTTCATAAATATATGAAATTCATCTTTACAAATAGGGCAGAAACCTCAGATAAATTAAGAAAAATGCATCTGATTAAATATTTCTTAGAAATTCAATAATTTGATTTTTAATTGACAATGTTTTATTTTCAATGGAAGAGAATTGAACATATACATTGCTAAGAGTTCAATTAATTTGTGTGTGTGAAAATTAAACAATTCCCAAGGTGCTTTAAAGAAAATGTTACTTAATTTTTTGGTAACATGAAAAATTAGTTAAGGTTTGAAGCGTTATGTCTTACTTTGATTGATTAATTTAGTGCCATGTTTTCTATTCGTTCGTGTCGTTTTTCCAGTTAGAGAGTGTTTCGAATTTATTTGTGTAAAAAGTGGATTAGTATAAATTAACTGCATATATTTTCTAGTTTTTTATGAAGGAATTTATATATCTAAAACAATAATATTAAATATTTGTATTGTAGCTCACACAGATAAAACATGGATTACATTAATGTTAGGATAATTTTCAATTTTTAGTAAATTTTTAGCTGGATATTCCCTTTTCTTTCAGATTTTGTTAAATAAATTGCTCTTTTACTTCAAGCTGAATATTTCTTATATCACTCACAATTAGAGTTTATAATTATTTAGATAAATAAAAAAACCTTTTTAGATTTTGTTCCTTGCTATCTAAATTTTGGGTATGTACACACGTTGGCACTTTTTAAGCAGTGAAAGGCTTGAATTAAAATTTTATAGAAGTAAACTTTGTAATGTATATTTGGTTAAAGAAATGCACTGAAGTTTTTGTATAGACAAAAATAAGAAAAACAATATTGTTAACATTTTTTTTTATATTATGGTTATTATTATGATAATATGATGTTTCTTTCCGAAAAATAAATATTTTTTTTTCCAATTATTCTTTTGGGGGAAATGCATCCAACAAAATTTCTTTCTTTTCATTCAAGCCATTAAAATGTGTCATTTATAGTAAATTTTTGCTAAACAAATTTTCTGAAATAGGCTTTTGAAGATCAATTATTTCCATGACAATAATGTATTAGTTCAGATTTTTGATTTTAAATTTTGACTTATTTTTATTTTTAAAATATTTGATTACACGAGATAGGTAAATTTTTAATTCTAATTCCATAAATCAGTTAATAAGGGGGAATATAAAAATAATATATATATATATATATATATATATATGATTAGTTTAATTGAATTGTAAAATAACTATCTAGATGGCGCCACTGCTTTTTTTGCTCTCTCTCTCTCTTCTTGTGTTAACACTTCAATTTTAACACGTCATTTTTAGCGCGGGTTTTTGTATAAGATG
This sequence comes from Trichonephila clavipes, assembly GCA_019973935.1. Classification (NCBI taxonomy): domain Eukaryota; kingdom Metazoa; phylum Arthropoda; class Arachnida; order Araneae; family Nephilidae; genus Trichonephila; species Trichonephila clavipes. The sequence continues at coordinate 898,182 of BMAU01020739.1, read as the reverse complement.
CTCAGTCTTCACATTTCTTTATGTTTACATTTTTACATGTAAGTTTTTATCCTGCTTTTTTTGTAGAATTTTTTTCTTAGTATTCCTCACTATGAGAGAAACATTATTGTTCTTTCTGCATTTTAATTTTACTTTACTGTCTGGTTTATCATCCTCGTGTATTATAAATAGGCTTAACGTTTCAAGATGGTTCTGTTTTGTTTTATTCTGTCGAAAATTTCTGCTGTACGGGGAAGGTTAGTACAGTAAAACGGCTTTAACTCTAAATCCCTGGCCTAATTCAACGACAGATTCAGAAATCATAATAGATCTCCATTTTAGTTCATAAACTATTTTTGTATATTCATTTGTTATGTCTCTAGAACTCCAATTTCTTTCTTCTTTGGTCTTTTAGATTAAACACATTTTTCACTTGGTTATAAATCCATTATTTCATTTTATTATACTATATATATATATATATATTAGAGTTATTCTTAGAATGACAGGAGAAATGCACAGCCGTTTATCATATTATATTTTATCTTTAATGTTCAGCAAAGCAGTCTTTACTCAAAGCCATGACAAAACGAGTCTTATTTCAGCGTCGACAGGAGCCAGTGCGTCGTTCGTTCACGTAGTTTTTTGTAAGTCCAACGAAAGTCGGCCAAAAAATTTATGCGAGATGTGGGTTGAGTTGTTCTGGTAGAACGTTTACCGGAACTGACACTTGAAGGGCTGGGTATTCATTATATATATATATATATATATATGAAATACATTTATATAATATGTCAAAAACAAAAACAAGAAGTAATAGATAATCAATATAACAAGAATTAACGTAATACAAATATAAAAGCAAAACATGAAGATCGAATTTCTAGGAAAATATAAAAAAAAAGGAACTACAAAAAAATAACCTAGCGAGTGAGAAAGCAATTTCGGACTTAGGACCGAATAAGCGGTGTTAAAGTAGTTTGAAGGCACCAACCTTCCCCCTTGCAACTCAGTTGGAAAGATCAAATAAAATAAATAAAAATTATATATATATATATATATATATATGCATGTATGTATATATTCCTTTAGATTATAAAATAAACTTATATTTTTATTATAATTGTTACAATCAGCAAATTAAAGGACTGTCTCAAGATGGGCCTGCAAGTAATAGTCTAGCTTATATACATATATATACATTTACACTAATATGAACATCAAAAGTTGATTATGACACTTGTTACGATACATAAATAACTTAATTACTTTTATTAATGCAACTTGGTTCGACTTTTGCAATTCGCTGCCTTGAAAGGGGTTGCCCTCAAGGATCAGTGTCTGGACGTATTTTTTGGAATGTCATTATCAATGATCTCCTATCTAAACTCTTAATAATCTTGCCTGATTTGAAATCATAGCTTTTGCTGATGAAGTTTTAGTTTGTTCCCAAGGTAGGGATCTTTCTGCGACTTTCCTACACGCACAGGAAGCTTTGAACCTCGCTTCTGACTGCCCAAAAGGTTTTAAATTGGATTTTAATCCTGATAAAACCAGTATCATGGCTATTGAAAAACGAAACGTTTTCTATGATGCATTTCAGCTATATCTCGATGGAACTTCCTTGACTATGGTAAAGCAAATTAAGTATCTTGGGGTTCTTCTTCATACTGAATTTTCTTGGAAGCAGCACTTAAGTTACATATCCGAGAAATGTGACAAATTACAGCGTGGATTAAATTGGATTGCTCACAACACGTTCGCTATAAATTTCAATGTACATTCGCGCATTTATAAGCAAGAAATCGAGTCTTTCATTTTGTATGGTTCTAGAGTTTGGGGCGAGGCACTTAAGAAAGATGAATTCTAAGTATCTGCGACGCATACAAAGAAGGATTATTTTTACGGGTCATATGTGGTTATCGCACAATAAGTTACGACTCAGTTTATGCTATTTCTGGCTTCCCTGCAATCGTCATTACTATTTTTCCTAATATTGCTTTTAGGGAAAATCTCTCTGCTTTTTCCATCTCTAATTATGATTGTATTCTGTCTCCATTTTTTCTCTTTCATCCTTCAGAGAGGAATGCCATCAATATTGTTCAATTTAGTGACAAGAGCACAGAAGATTTCCCTGTTATTTTCTATACATATGGAAGAGTTGGTTTCGCATTTGTTGTGTTCAGGAAAGATGTTGAATCCCTGAACTTTCAATTTAAAATTCGTGATGAATGCACGGTTTTTGTAGCTGAACTTTTATGTTTAAACTACGCCATTAAATGGATCACTGAGAAAAATAGTATCATCTCAGACTATCTCATTTGTACTGACTCTCTTTCCTCCTTCGATTTTCTTAAATGCATGTCTTCATCTAACAAAAGCAGATCAAAAAGCAACTTTAAAGCCTAAGAGATAAAAACATTTCAATATATTTTGCGTTTGTTCGCGGACACACGGGTGTTCTTGGAAATGAGTGAGCCGATTGGCTTGCAAAAGCTGCAACCAAGCGCAAAATTGACATTAACGTTAATATTCCTAAATTGTTTTACAAGAAAATCACGAAAGAAGGAATTGTGAAGTCTTGGAATCAAGAATATCTCATTTCTAATAAAGGGAGCATAACAAAGAAATTTTTCCCACCATTAATAAGAGACTATCATGCCATCTTTTTTACACTAACTACAAAATAACCCAATTTCTAACTGGTCATGGTAATTTCAAAAGCTACATGAACAAATTTAATTTAGTTCCTTCATGTGACTGTAATATTGGTGGAGAGGAAAATGCAATCCTTTTGTGTTTCAAGTGTGTCAGAGTGAGAAAGATTACAAGACTGGCGTTCAAAAGAGTTAAGATTATTTGGCCACCGGATTTTCACCAATTTCTTTCCACCAGAAGTGCTTTCAAAAATTTCTGTGAATTTGTTGTAAATTTTTGTAATTCTTCTTAACCTCACTTTTAAAAAAAATTTTTTATTTCCCTTGAATGTGTGTTTAATACTTACTTCTGTAAGCCCATGTGATACTTTGTGGTGCATGGGGATTTTATAATTGTTTTCAATAAAAAAAATACAATAGATTATGATCCTAGTTTATAATTACTATCCAATATACATTTGAAATTATTAAAAACCAACTATAATAATGACTCAGCAAATTTTTTGGACCTTCAATTATAAACGTTAAGATAATTTGATAATAAGTAATGTTTTTGATAAAAGAGATTCTTTTGAATTTAGTATAATAAAATCATTATTATAGTGAAGCATCTTACACACATCTATATTTGGAAATATTATTCTAAATTTTATAAAAGGGATAATGAGTTAGTTTCTAACAATGAATTAAAATATGATAATAATAAAAGATTCTGTCAATATTGCCTGGATTACAACTATGCAATTAAATTTATTTAAAAAATATTTTAGCCTTTATTATTAATCTACCTTACGCTTAGGTTAGTTAAAAGAAAACGTCAAAGTACGGCGTATCGAGTGGTAAGATATATCGTCTTAAAAAAAACTTATTGGTTAGCACAAATATAGATATTTTGTTTTTAATTATTTTTGAAACTTGTTTTAGTAATATATTTTTTCTTGCTAAAAACCTATTTTTAATATACATATATTTATTTTATTTTTATTGTTTTGTGTTCATCCCGCTTGTAGATATAGGACGCACCCAGCGCTGTTTCAAAGTACATCGTTAATAAAAATCTATCATTCACAATCAATTTGCCTTTTTAAATAGTGGGAAATGCAAAAGAAAGCAAATATATGTATTTAATTGTTCATTTACTATAAACGCGTCTATTGAAATATAAAATTATCAGCATTCAACTAAATTATTTATCAGGAATTTCAACACAAATATCCATAGATAAAGTTCCCCCCTCAAATTAACATGAGGCAGAGACTCTCTTAACGGTAAAGAAGTAATAGAATTGAGATTAGTGCTCCAATAAATGGATTTCTCATACCTAGCAACATTCATGCTCTCGACAATGCTCGTTAAAGTAAACATGCAAGTGCTTATGTATAAATAAACTAGGAATTACCACTTGCCACACAAAGCCTGAATTCTAATTGAAATTCCTAGTAGTTTCCGCTATCAAAACAATGGATGTGATATTGTAAACACATAACGTTGCTAATTAAAGCATTGAACTGAGAAGAGTAGCAGTCTTATCAAGAGTTGTAACTGATGTGAAAAAACAGAAATGCGTATTTTCGGTCGAATTAATTGTTAAATGAAAATGAAATTTTATCGATTTGTATAGATTTCGGAGAAAAGAAGACAATTAAATTTGTGGAGAAATTTTGAAGAGATATTTGTTGTTAATCAAATATCGGGCATACATTTAATAAAATTAAGAATTCGCACTAAAGTAAGATCCAATTATTGTTCGCACTATACAATATATATTGTGTTGGTGTACTGAAATTTTATCGATCAATGAATTTTCTTTTAAATAATGGGATAGAACTTTCTAATATCATCTAAAAGAGCAATATAGAACGCAAAATATATTCATTGGTGAGTTCTACTACATATAAAAATGTAATACAATGAATATAATTTATGCAATACTCTTCAAATTTAATTAATTTGTTTTTGAAGAGTGCATACAAATATTTAGACCATTGGATAAATACGCATTGAATATACATTTGGGATATTTTGGAACAAATTTATTGTAAGAAGAATGCATTACATTCGAGCAGGCGTAATTGCAGAAGTAAATGACGACGCCCCACACCTAGCCTCTTTTTTTGACTTCCACACTACTTGAGGATTGTGGTTGTGTTCCAAATAATACGCAGAGTCTTTACATGAATGTTTCATTGAATCGGGGTGAAAATATCCGCATTAAATGTTTTGTAAGTGTAATAAACCAGTTATTAACGCTAAGCTTTTGTGCTAATATTCGTTTATTTATGTAAAACGATTTGAATTTTTAACATCGCAATTCTAAACTTCACAAGGATTTTTTCCAACGGATTTCCTATTTCTAAACAGTCAAATGATAAAAATGACACCTGAGCTGGCACCCACTTTTCTCCATATGCACCAAGTTAACATGGAGAACAGAGGCCCGGTGCACGAGTGGTAGCATATCACGCTGAAACACCACATGTCCGGGGTTCTCTCTATCCTTGGGCTGGCAAGGGCGATTCACCCTTTCGTCCCTTCAATAGGTCGATTAATGAGTACCAAGCTTGTTTCGGGACTAAAAAAACTGGGGGGTTCACTTCACATTGACCACCTGATCGGGAGGTCAGCTCATGCAATTCAGCGCGCAATGGTCACGTATACTGAGATGGGGAGAGTAGATCTTGGCTCTCATGGGCTGTTGCATCACCGAGTTTAGTTTAACATAGAGAACTTACAGGTTAAGTGTTTATTGCAGAGGTTCTCAAACTTCCACTACTGGCAACCCAATTTTCAATCATAATTTTTATTGCACCCCCTGCATCTAAATAATAATGTATTGAGTGCAATAATAATGCACTTTGGCGCTAAAGCTATTGTACGATCATAATTATAAAACGTACAAATTAACAAGATAAGTATTACATTTTATACATGTTACTTTTAAGTAATATTTATATATATATATATTTACTTTTTAGTTCAATTCACAATAAAAGTGTGTTATTTTTAGTTTGTTTTAAAACTATAATTTATCTTATAATTATTTTTTCTATATACGATAAAAATCACAATTTCAATGAATAATTTAATTAAGAATAAATACGCTTATACCTACTTTCAAGGACTTTTCAATTTTTCTTTGATAATTTGAGAAAAAATCCAGTAAAATGTTACAAATGTGCGTGCCCTTAATAAAGGACATAATTCATAGACACTTTTCGCTAACAATACAGGAAAGTTATTTTCCAGCAAAACTGTCATACTTTGTTCACGTTATTGTAGTTCTGCTGGCGTTTGATGCTATATAAACAGCATTTTGTTCCTTGTGCCTTTTTGACAAGGTGAAGTGTTACATTTATGGCTTTATAGTTTTCTTCACAGAGCTCTTTAGGCAGTATTTGAAAATTTAAATTCAACTCAAACGTTTCATGTCTATCGCATTTCTCATACTTACTTTCGCTATCTTGATTAATATGCATTATTTCAGCAGGTTCTTCAACCGCTTGATCAGTTTAAACTTCCTTCAATAGGGATCACAGAAGCACATTTTTTTATATTCTGCTTATTTACATTTATAAACCATAATAAGTCGTACAACACAGCAATTAAATCCACAAAATTGTTCATGGGAGAAGTGTAGCATGCTTTAAAAATATTTGTGTAAAACGTTTTTCATTATGCATTATATGTTTCAGAATACTTATAAAAATACATCTTGGCCAAATAATCCTTCAAAGTGCTCAATATGCTTATCCATATTCCATAAAACTCATTCACATGGAAATAAAACTAAGAGAAAAATAGATGGAGTGAAACATACCAGTAATTTTGTAGGTCAAATATATGATAATCAAAAGTAGTATTTTAGGGGTTAAAAGAAACTTAAATAAAAAAAAATCTCTCATCATGGGATTACAGCAAAACAAACAAAATGTCTTTTTTTATTTGGTTATATGATCATACATAGCTAATGAGTGTTTGAAGTGGAATCTTTTATTTTTGATAATCACCAGATGATATATATAAATTATATCAGTGTAAATGTGTATTTTTTATTATATCAATAAGCATTTTGTTTTACTTCATTAAAAAAATTTTTTTTAAACTTTTATTTTCAATATGCTCGCGCCCCCTCGCAGAGTTATCGTGCCCCCAAAGGAGGGGCCCCCACAGTTTGAGAAGCGCTGGTTTATTGTTTTTAGCATTTGATTCCAAGACTCGTCATCGTTTTTCTCAATTTTGTGATCGTGAACACTCGGCTATTGTGGGTACATTATCTTTCTAAAAAGAAACTATGAAAAAATTAGTTTTCAATTTGTACAATTTAGTTTGAATTGCGTGTAGTTTACGTCAGTGCTTTTCAAACTTTTTATACTAGCGACGAATTTTTCATCACCCCCCGTTTACAAAACTATGTATTGAGTGCAATAATAATGTACTTCGACGCTAAAGATACAATGCGACTTTAATTATAAACTTCATAATTTATCAATATATGTATTATATTTTGTATATGACAAGCACATGAAGTGATTTTAGCAACTGCTAAACTTGCTTTTTATTAATTCTCATAAGTTAATTATCAAATACTTTTTGCGGTACTGATACATTTATAACTGTCTTATATCAATGTGAATGTGTATTTTATTTTTTATCTTGTCAGAATGTATTTTGTTTTGCTCCCTTTCAGGAAATTGATAATTATTTTAAATATTTTACTTTGGGTTTTTCTATATGCTTACACCTCCACGTAGGGTTGTCACTTCCTTCAAAGGCGGTGCGTTTCCAATGTTTGAACATAGAGTTAAGTTTTTTTTTTCAGTTTTAAATTGAAATAGCTTAGCATATTTGAGTTTATGTTGTGCGACTTTAAGATACTAGAATAAAGTACATGGGGATATTCAGTTTTATCTGCAATGCTTCTAGTCAGAATACTTGTATTTTGGAAATTTAATTGCAGTATCAGTTGAGAGCAGATTTTTAGATACATCATTTTTAATTGTATTCCATCCTTTTTAAATATTGTTTCTCACAGCAATCTAAGAAGGTTTTGTGCCTGGTATTTTCTCAATAGGAAAAAGGTAACGAAAACAAAGTAAAAATATTTTATTATAAAATCTCTGTGCAAAAATAAATATTGGTCTTGATATCAATTTTAATTAAGTAACTATGAGAGAACACAAAAAATTTAAAATATAATAAATTATAAATGATTTTCGTAATGAGAAACTTATAGTTAGTATCATTTCACACTAAAGAAATGGATTGTGTTTAAAACTAGTTTTAATTAGTACAATATTAATAAATGCAAAAATGCTTTAAAATAAGGTCGAAACTAAAATCTGGAATGAGATATCCAAATATTTTAATTGGTTCCTTGATGTGAAAGTTTAGAACAAGCGCTCCAATTATATAAGCCATAGAAAAATGCAGGGAAATGAAAAAAAAATCGACATATTTGTTATTTTTGTTTACTGTTATGCTCCAAACAAAGCAAAATATTTCGAAATTCAAAATTAGTTTAATATGTCTTAGCTTTATAATTTAAAAAAATGATTGATGTTTTCGCAGTAATTTTTTTTTTAAATAATTACTTTTTTCCCTATGTGAGTTAATGTACAAGCAATACCCCAATTCCAACTCTAAGTATTTCCATTTATGTTACTGATATTTTAAACATATTTTGTAAGCTAAATCGCTGATCCTAAGGCCCTTTGCTTATTTCAGTTACAAAATACATACGTTTGAAAATGGTTAACGAAAATAATTTTGAATGCATGAAAAAGTCACTATAAAATTATTGAATGTAAATGAAAAACACATTTTCTGGGCGCAATTAAAAAGTGAAATTTTTCGCAAAAATGAAATCAATTAAAATCTAAAGACAAGTGATGAATTTCAAAATGTATAATATTTTTATTATGATTACAAAATTTATAATCTGTGTGCATTTATTTACACGTAAGTTTACAGAAATTAACAGAAATTAAATATATCAATAGCATAATGTACACAGATTAAAAGTGCTCTTGCTGAATTAAATCAATTAATTAAAACGGGGAAAATGTAATAGTGTGATTTTTTGTAAATGGGAAATTAAGATTTTATTATTTTACTGAACATATTTTGTTTAAATCCCTTAAACGGTAATTGATTTTCCTAAAGTGCCCCCCCCCCCCAAAAAGTCCCATTTTTTATTGGATATAACTAAGCATAATACTTAACTGAATAAGAAAATGGAATAATTTCATTTTAATTTTCAATTTTAAAGTTTTCCCACTTTTTATTTTATAATTGTGGAACACAAAAAACCCTAAATATTTGCTTTTTATAAGTACACTCTATGCCCGGGGAGGGCATTAAGTCGATCACGATCAACCGGTGGATCGCCAAGATATTTTGGGGTGACTGTCTTCAAGTAAGATCTAAGACTCGCATGCTCTAAAAGATATATATTCCTGAAACAAGGACGTCGGCTAGACTAGAGTATGGGTTCTTCACAATGCATGCAACCATGTGTAGACTAGGGAGTCTTCAACCCGAGGCCTGCGAATGGCCACAGAAGGCATTTTAGTGTCCATTCATTTGAGTTTGAGGCAATTAAAAATGGCCTTGTTTGCTTTTGTTGTGTATGAAACTTCATTTATTCTTCTATTCTTGATATTTAAAACATTTCACTGATTTGTTTGATATCTATTTGAGTTAAAATATTATGAAAAGGACAAATTTTTCAAAAATTTTACTGTATCTTAAATAAAAAAAATCTGACTATGCATAAATCTCAGAAATTTTCGGAAATTGGTGGACACTTATCTTTATCAGGTTTGTAAACCGTTTTAATTCGATTTCCATTTAACTTTTTGAAACTTTTTTTTGTATAAATTTCCTGACTGCAATATTTTTGGCAGTCGTGTGGCCTGCGGATCACTGCTTATTTATTGATGGGGTCCACTGATTATTAGTTTGTCCCTCGAGCGTGAAAGGTTGAAGACCCCGAGGTGTAGACGACACATGTACCCTTATTGGAAGCGCACGATTATGCTTAACATATTCCTGCTACTATAGGGGAGGAAATATGATCCCACGACGCCAGCCGCAGAAATGGGTTTTTCGCCACACACCAACTTAAGGGGATGGTAAACGTTGATCGACTCTTCCCGCAAAAACACGGGATTGGCTCCTGAAACATCATTCGAGATATTCAAGTTTGGGGAGGACAGTATGCCGCCTTCATCTTCTACTGAGACTATAACTGCGAGAACTAACTTTAAATGAAAACGATTCATTTTTTTAATGTATTTTGAATTGTTTGATAATGAAACATTTGATATTATTAAATTTGTGGGTATAATTATTTTGTTTGTATGTTGTGTTGTGCTTAAAACGTGGTTTTAAAAGTGTAAGTTTTTTTTTATTGTAGTTCTGTAAGTAAGTACATATTCTTTATTTATTATTGCCATAATATAAATATTGTTCACCTCATTTTAGATCAATACACCAATGCCAATGGGTGGACCGCAACAGTTTGAAAAAATTAGAATTAGACCGTATTATGTAAAAAACTGTCTACCCCTGCTTTATGCTATGAAGCTGTTCTCATGCTATGAAGAATGCATCATGTGTCTTATTGGAATTTCTCTCATACTTACACAAAAATTTCTTGTTCGTACCTCTTTCTCAAATGGTTGATTATTTTGTGTGTGTGTGTTTATATATATGCACATATAATTTGAAGCATTGTGTTATACAAAGTCTTACACACTGAAAGTGAGACATAGATGGTATTGGCTTTTTTGGACTCTCTTTTCAATTTCATTTCTTTTCGAGCAAGACATTGCATAATACAATATCAGCCATACCATCAGCGAAAATGTTCTTTATCGAATATTTTCAAGAACCTAAATTCCTGCTTCATTGAAAAATTCCGGCTTTCATCACAAAGAAAATCCCAGACGAGAAGCATTTCAGTACAATGGACAAACTGCATCTTTCAAAAACATTAGCACTAACAATCTCACTATAAGAATTAAAAATATGTACAAATCAACGCCAGAATAAGCCAAAATATTAGTGCCCGTGCAGCCTACGGGCTAACTTGTTGTGATTAGCTTTCGGTAGCCCGTACGGTGTATGGGCAAATTAGTTAAGGCTACACATTAACCTAAAAATTTCATTTTTACCGAAAATTTTGTTTTTGCATGTTTTGGTGGCCCAAATCATTGAGATGCTTGCCACGAAAATTCAGATCTGTTAGAAAATTAGTTTTTAAGGTATTTGAAGTTTTATGAGCTATGGTTTTGTTTTCTGTTTCCTTTTAAAGCATTTTTTCACACTTAAGTTGAATTAATTAAAAACATTTTTGAGCTTTTAGTTTGAAATGGTTATTAATACCAATTTTCATTACTAAAATAATTTCTGCTTGATTATGTTTTGAGATTTTTGTGAGTTCTCATAATTAAATAATAGATTAATTTCATGGCCAATTTTTGGTTTAAAAATGGTTTATATAACTTAAAAGCTTTATCATTAATTTTTCCTATAGAGAAAATGCCATGGCAAATGCGTTCTGGGTTTCTGTGAGAAACAATATTTCGAAGAGATGGCATACTACTGAAAATGATGTATCAAAAAGTTAGTCCTCAGCTGATTCTGCAATTAGACTTCCGAATACAAGTATTCCGAATTCAAATGCTGCAGACATAACTGAATACATTTCCTTGCTGTACCAAACTACATTATACTAAACATATTGTAGTACTAAATTTTAGTATTTTAAAGTCGTACGACACGAGCTAAAACTTCCTAAACTGCCCCAACTTAAAACTGAAAAAAATTAAATTTTATGAGCAAACCTGACTATTTTTAGTTTAAGTTAGTATCATTATTTTTTTTACATAAATGCTTCGTGTTTCAAAACTTTTGTAAAATATTAGTTTAAGATAAAGCTGAATAAACTGACGTCTTAACCAATGCTATCAATATTATGCAAAAATATATTTTGAATTAAAAATATAATTTTCAGTCATATTTAATAAAAATAATGTTTTAATGTAGAACATATATTGGAAAATAACATATTAAAAAAATTAGAGTTTTACGGGCAATATAAGTTTTTGTTTTATGACTTTAAAAACTTTAAATGCGTTTTTCTCAGACTTTTAATTTTGAAGGTATAAGTATTTTCTAATCCCTAAGGCTTTTTTCCTGTTAAAGATAGAGCTTTGAATTTTTTTGTATATACTCCCAAATGTATGTTCTATAAAAGCTAGTAAGGATTTAGGGCTGAGAACTCTAGTTATTTTTCTAAAAAATGCTAAAGTTGATATTTTAAAATGTTTCGTGTTTTTTTCAGGTTTTTTTAGAAAGATAATTATTAAAACTCAACAAGGGAATGGATTTTCAAATCCATACTAAATATTGTTTGTAATAATCTAAGAATCATAAATAACTTAAAATTACTAAAAAAAATTAAAAATTGAGTATTTTATAAAAGTTTGAAAAAACTTCAAAAATTCCTAATTTTTTAAAATTGTAAAATAATGGCTGGTCAAACTGACTTTTTGCTTACAGAATCAGCTTAATAATATAATCTAAATATAAAACATCAATTATATTTATACTGTAACTGTCTCCAAAATTGTTTTTTGAAAAGGGTACTGTGTAGCCTTAAGGGTTTAATTCAATCCGTACTGACTGCATTTGGTATAATGGTTCGTGAAGTTGACTGCTTTGCCGTGGCGACAGGCTTTGAATTCCGGAAAAGACATTAATGTTTGTAAATGTATAGTGCCTTTGGAGGAAGGGGGCTCTCTAAATATTCTTTGAGGCACAAATTCTCTCTTGACATTGGAGGAAGAGTAAGAGAGTTGAGAGGGACCCCCCCAATGCGCACTTTCTCCAAATTGGGTTGGAACGATGCTCAAAGCTGCGACTAATGGCAGTTGTACAACCAACCCCTTACCACGATGAATTTCTTGGACCTAGCTCTGGGGTTTCTGTCGAGAGGGTGGAATAAATAACAATAACATGCGTTTATTCAGCTTTGGGCTTTGGTTTCTAAGTTAACCTAAGTTATTAGTATAAACTGAAATTTATATTAGCATTTTGATAGAATGGTTGATATTTTTTTTTAAAAATTATACTAATAATGATTATTTCTAATACTGTCTGCTTGAAGATTAAGTATAGAGTATATAATTAGGGATAGAGGAAAATGTATAATCAAAGAGTATGAAGATTATGTAGACAAAATGAATCGGAAGCTTATTTCAGTACAATAAATATAATGCAAAAAAATGAATTACAAAATATATAGAATAAAAACAACAACAAATATTTAAAATTACGTTAAGAAACATTCCAGTTGTCCATTTGTAAAAGAACATGAACTTGAAACTTAATTAACCCACGCAAAGTTAAAAATATAAAAATAAGTCCACTATCATAAACAATCTATTGATACATTTAATTAAAATCTGAAAGAGAAATATGAATTTTAAATTATAACTTCTGGTTCCATAAAAAAAAACTGTAATCAGATTTATTGTTTTTATTTCGGCTCAACAATTCCAAATAAGTACCAATAAATCCGACTGGATATCAAACGGAGAAATACTTTTTCTCGTTTAAAGCTTTCAACGTGTTTTTTTTTCTCTTTCCCTTTTCTTTCCCTTAATCTATCAAATGATATTGTAATAAGCGATGCGGAAAATATTAATGAGCTATTTTGAAATACAATCTTCTTGGTAAAAATTATTATATTAACCAATACTTATTGCTCAATTTGAGTTTGAGGATTATAACGATTGTAATTTTTATATTCAGTTCAACAGAATAGGTATGCGGAATTAAATATGAGTACTTAATTGAAAAAATTCAAATGTGATAAGTTTAAAGATATCTAAAGCATTTTCCGGACAAGGGAATTAATTTCGATTTATTCACGCGTTGTTATTTCTGATTTGTGATACGTGTACCGTAAATTAATTAATTATTTTGTTTTTCTAAAAAAAGAATGAATTGGATTTGCGTTTGTTTGTTTTGAGAGGTTTCTGAGGATTTAACAAAAATTGATTTAAAGTTTCAATAGCTCTTTCTCCAGGATGTAGTTAGAAATTCAATATGCGATGAAAGTGATCAAAAGAACCGAGAGTGTAAAAGTACTTTTTCCATCAGATTTAAAAGATAAAGATATAGTTTATTTGTAATATGACATAAAATAAGTTGTTAACAGCTCATTACTGCATGCAAATAATAAACGTTTTAAAAATGTACTTTCCAATTCGTGTCCAAACATTTTCGTACGTTTCATCAGATTTTTCATCCAAATTTAAACAGAAAATTTTGAATGTCGATTAAAGGCAGACGTTTCATTTGTTTTTTTTTTATCGAAGTTGTACTTTAAAGCAATTTAAAGGACTATCTTGGTTGAGTGACGAGGTCGATGCCTAATTTGACACCTTCTCTCGAAACTTCCATACTGAAAGATCATGAGGATATTCAGACTCAACAAAATTAGCTTGGATCAGCTTTTTTACTTGTTGGATCTTCAGTGACACTTGGACTCCAACCTAAGGCCACACAAAGCCGACCACGAGGTTGCGACTAGAACCACTTGAATACTAACGGCCACTAAGGGAAGAGGTATCTTCCCTTGTCTTTTATTCCCTACAAGGACCACACTTACAGTGTTAATTATACTTATACTCTTTTGAAGTTTTATATCTGCCATATTACAGAGCTTTTAATAAGTGTGAAACTTGCACCATGCGTAAACTTTGGCATGCATGTAATTATCTTTGCGGTGCACAAGCAATTCATATGCAATATTGGCATCATCTACACGTACTATATAAATATATATTAGAAGGGTGTTTGTTTGGGTAAGGAGTTTTAGTATACCTCGTGGAATGTTACTGATGTTAGCTGAAGGCACTTCTGTCACTGACATGGAAAGCATAGTAGATTATAGGTAAATCTCTGCAGATTAGTTTTCCAAGAAATCATGTTCATGCTAAAAGATATTAGATGCAGTGATCCATATGTTAAAATCTAAGTGCAAAGAGAATAAATTTATTGGATGGGAGGTTTTGTAATAATTTTATTATGCGAAGGCAATGGCAGATCATAATACAATGTAATATAATTCCTCAACATGATGGGCTATAAAGTAAGAATTAGGATATTTGTAAACTCACTCTATTCGACGTGGTCGGTAGCAGGGATAAATATTAGCGAGCGTCCTTTAATTTGTTTACCTATGACAGGAAACCATATTTGTAAGTGGCAGCAATGGTTCTTCGAACGCTTGAAATTGACAAAGGACTGACACGACATGTTTTTTAATATACAAAAAACTCAATTTAGATTTAAACAATGAAATTGAATCAACATCTTTCTAATTCATATTTTTGTTTCTTTGCTCAATGATTTGAAAGTAAGTTACTGTTGCTTCGCTTATGTTTTCTTAGCATTACATTTTCCCTTTCATGGAGACAAAGAGACATTCATAAGTTACATATTGCAGCAAAAATTTTAGAGCACAATTTTAAATGCCCCTACTTGAAAGAGATTCTGTACGTTTTATGTTGGGAGAGTTAATCATATGAATAATAGTATTCAGATTTAAATTACAATATGAAGAGACGTTATGCTTTTTTCAAACTTTACGAAATTAGTTCTAGCTTTTTTTCTTTGAACTGAATAGTTTTAATAAATATATATCAAGTTTTGTATAATTAATTTAATAAAAAGAATTAAAAAATGTTAATTGATTGATTGATCATTAACGTCGCACTGTTCAGCTTCACGAGGGCTTTTGGCGACGGACCACGTAATTTTGAACCATGGTCAAGTGACGTGGACGACACCTGAGCTGGCACCCCCCTCTCCTAACTACCACACCACACCAAAGGAGGACGTTTCAGCTCACGACAGATTTAACGTGCATCGCTGCCCTACACGGCGGGTCTTTAGTGGTACTGGGCTCGAACCCGTGACAAAGCAAGCCACAGTCCGATACCTATACCACTCGGCTACCGCGGCCGTTTAAAAAAATGTTAAAGAAGCTTCAAAAAGAGGATGTCATTATTTATATTCGACAATTGTCAATGATAAACTTAGTGAAATTATGTCTCACTTAAATAATATGAAATAATGTACATAAAGAAAGAGAAAATTAATTATCAAATATATTATTTATTCTTATATAAAATATGTACCTCCACTGTATTTTGATTTTGATGTCTTAAAATTTACTATTCTGCTTATTAATTGTTTTCTACAACAAATACTTACTTTGGTATTTTTTGGAGAATCGTGTAAGGTACTGGAATATCCTTTGCATAAGACAAGGGTAAAATTTGAACAAAAAATTATTATATCCGTAATAATAAAGATATTGAGGAAGGAAGTATTATATATATATATATATATATATATATATATATATATATATTCTTCAAATCTAAGCAAATGTTTATAAGAATCATTTAAAATGTTATAAATGGAGAAAGAAAGAAAATCCACGATTTCATGTTAAGTTTTTAATGAAATGTTTGATAGTACTTTGCTTAAACAGAATGAATTTATGTATTTGTAAATATGTATTAGAGTTTGGCTGCCTGACCTTGACATGAGCTATTAGCCAACACCCGTGCCTTGCACGTAGTGCAAGTTTGAGGCTCGTTGAAATGTTTTTCCATTCACATCGTGGACAGTCTCTTGATGAAATGATAGGTCAGGTTGCCCCGTGCGCCGAGCATGATTTAATATGGAATATCTTAGAATTTTCATGAAAATCCGCAATCAACCAGTTGATTTAAGCTGTTCTGCCATCTCATGTTTAATTCCTTTGACATCCCTTCGAAGGAAACTGTTTTTGTGGCAAGCAGGTGTGTAAGTAGCTCCAGTGATCTTGGAATGAAGTGAATGAGTGAGTGAATATTAACTTCACACTGTTCAGCTACTTCAGGACTTTTGTTGACATATCTCATAATTTTGAACCGTGGTCCAGTGCCATTGATGAAACCCGATCTGGTAACCCTCTTTCCTCACTTCCACATTATACCAATGGAAAAAGGTTTGAGTATAATTAGCTTTGGCCCCCTCTGCACAGCGGGCTTTCATGATATTAGGTTCGAACTCATGACATGCCAGCCACAAGCCCATTACCTTGGCCTCTAGGCTACCGTGGCCACTTAGGGTGAGGCGATTTGAACTGCCTACCTTCGGAGCCAAAGTACACACGTTTGACGATGAGGACAAAACCAGTCGTCAAGCGCTTTTATTCCTATCATTACAACTTATAGGAGAAGGGGTCGTATTGCAGCAGAAGTAATCATTCCACCCGATCTGGTAACCCTCTCTCCTAATTTCCACATTATACCAAAGGAAAAAGGTTTGATGTAATTAGCTTTCACCCCCTCAGCACGGCAGTAATCTTTGATTTGCTGTTACGGTATTATAGTTAGTGTGATACATAATCAATCTCTATAATATTCCTCCTTATTATATAACTGTTGTCCAGTGAGATATAATTAGAAAAAAAACAATTTCATTGTCATATTTTCAGATTATGGTAATAAAATTTAAAGCATGGTATTATATTAAGTACAGTCTTTTTTTAGACATTTCTGAATTTAATGATGAACACACTTTTACTTATTTTATAAAAACAATTTCTTTATGTATGCAAAACACTGATTAGTTTTTAATAAAAGTGACTCTTAATTGGTTAATGAAAAGCATTAATATCTTTATTGACCAATAAAAATATGCTATAAAATCCTTTATAATTTCAAATTTGTCCGTTGTAGGTTAACGTTTCAAAAAGGCCTAATCTAAATAAATGTTCTATTTAATAATAAATACTACAATCATCAAAATTTTCTATTTATAAAAAACACAATTAATGAAAAGAAAACTTAAGTGTGTTTCCTACTCTCTCATATATATAAACAACAATACTATGTACGCTATTTTATTCTATTACTCATGATGTTGCGTAAATAAAAGTGAATTTATTAGAAGATTGTGAGAGAATTTATTAGCCTTTTGTTAAATATGTACTGAAAAAGCGCACAGGTGTATATATATACGTTAAAAAATTGGATTCTAAGTTCCTAGACATTTCTTGATCTTTAAAAATAAATTGACTCATAAAACCGTCTTTTTTCCTCAAGTTAATGCAATAAAGACTATTATCCTTTATAAAAACAGTCTGCATGGGTTCCCACAAGGGAGTATTTAAAGAAATCTAGAATGGCTCTTCTTTAATTTCGAAACATTATTTAAGGAAACAGTTTTTGGTAAAGTTCTGGACAGAAGTTATATCCATTTTAGAAAGGACAGAATATATATTCTATCTAAAATTCATTTTCAATTCAATTTCGATCACTAGAATCGAAATACATTCTCAGTTTTCAATATGGAAGTCTAAAATAAAACATAAAGGAAGATAATATAAACGTATTATATATATATATATATATATATATATTAAAGGAGATTTATAAACTGGAATGAACAATATCATTTGATCTCAGTTAAAATTTCGGCATAATTTTATTTTAAAACTTGAGAATGTTGTGTCTGAAAAATTTTTTAGACGTACGCCAAGAAATAGCTGCCTTCTTTTTAAGCAAATTTTTCATTATATATATAATATGTTACAATTTTTGTTTTTTTATGCTTCAGGTATAGTGATACATTAATGATTCATCTCTCTAAAGTAGATAATCTCTCTCTCTCTCTCTCTCTATCTATCTATCTATTTATCTATCTATCTATATATATATATATAATCCAGTGTTTCTCAAAGTGTGGGGCACGCCCCCCGGGGGCGCAATAACCCTGCAAGGGGGGCTCGAGCATATCGAAAGTTTAAAGATTTAAAAAAAAATAACCGGAAAGAATTAAAACAAAATACTTTTTCTTCCATAATAAAAAAATAAACAACACTGATATAATATTAATGTTTATGATCTGGCGTTTTTCCGTCATCAAATAGATATTTTTGATCCCAAAACCAAATTAAGGAAAAAAAGCATTTTGTTTAATTTGCTGTATTTCCTCAATGAGAGATTTTTTTATTACGTTTTAACATAAACTATTACTTGTTAAAAGAAAAAACGAAACCCAGTCCCTAAAAAAAATATAAGAAGATAAACAATTCATTACTGTAATTATTATTGAAATATTGTACATTAGTTGCAGAAAGAGAAAAGGAAGACATGTTTCACTTTTCAAACAGGCTACATAATATGTTTGTTGATCATTTGATTGACCTTCAAACATACTGGTATAGTTAATTCTACTTTAGTTCCGTCCCATCTTTTGTCTTTGGTTTTCGCTTAGGGAAATTGTAAATAATAAAGAGTTTTACGATATTTGGAAAATAATTGATTGATTTGAAGGATTATTTGGCCAAGATTTATATTTTCTGAATATTCTCAAACATATGAAGCATAGTGAAAACGTCATAATCCTTTTTAAATCATCCGTATTTTTTTCTGAATACACTTTTAACCCGGGAGCGGTTGCGCGGGGCATTTGTGATCTCTATTGAAGGAAGTTGACTGATCAAGCAAAAGAACCAGCTGAAAGAATGCATATTATTCATGATTGAGAAACGCGATGAACATGAACGAAAGGAAAATTTTCAAATGCTTCCTAAAGAACTCTATCAACTTAAAATATGAAGCCATAAGTGTACCACAAGGTTAAGTTCACCTTGTCAAAAAGACACAAGAAAGAAAAAAGTTCAACTTGCTACTTGTTGATCACCAAAGGTGTCACGAGTTCGAACCCAGTACCACTAAAGACCCGCCGTGTAGGGGAGAGATGCACGTTAAATCTGTTGAGAGCTCAAATGTCCTCTTGTTGGAGTGGTGTGGTAGTTAAAAGAGGCCAGCTGAAGTATCGTCCTCGTCACTTGACCATGGCTCAAAATTACGAAGTCCGTCTCCAAAAAGCCCTTGTCTAGATGAGCAGTGCGACGTTAATATTTACTCACTCGACCATGAAAGTTCATTAAAACTGCAATAACTTGAACAAAATATGACAGCTTTGCCAGCAAATAACATTTCTGTAATATTAGTGAAAAGTGTATCTGATCTGCGTCCTTTATTAAGGTCTTGCACTTTTGAATAATTTTAGTTCAGTTTTATTGGATTTTTTCTCAAATCACCAAAGAAAAATTGAATAGTCATTGAAAGCCGGTAAGTATACTTTCTCTTAATTAAATTATACACTGGAATACCGATTTGTATCGTGTACAGTAAAAATAATTATAAACAAATGATTGGGGTGACTGAGACCCCTCGCACTACCATTAACGTTAGTATCGAATGCGCGCCTGCTTCCGGGTTAAAACATTTTGAAGTCTTCTCGCTTTAAATATTAAAAAGTAACACAATTATTCTTCATCGGAATTTTATATTCTGTTTCATTATTTAGCATTAATTCTAAATGCTAATTCTGTGAGGTATAAAATTACAGTTATTTACAATTATAGCATTTATCTAAAAAAAAATCATTTTACATTTTTGTGTACAATGTCTTCCACGCAGTTTTACTCTCCTTACAGTTCAGCTATTATATCAAGAATAATGTTTTTTTTTTTTTTAAAAATGAACTCGTGCGAAGAGCCGGTGTTTCAGCCAGTATACGTTTAATGCATCAGTACTGAAGAAGGTATTTTATAAATAACTTCTTAATACTAAATTTAGAACAAGTTTAATAATCATTATATAGGGACTTTCATAGGCTTGTCTTGTAGAGCAAAGTTTTTCAAAGAAAGGTTTAATATCAGAAATTGACGCTCTGAGTTATTTTTCTATATTTAGCTGAGATCTATTTTTTGTCTTCAAAGCAGCCACCGCAGAAAATCGGGTTTAACAAAGGTAGGGTGTTGAAAATGGTAATAGTATACGGAGTGCTTTTGTTTTCAATACAGAAAATTCATCATCCACCTCTACCCAAAATTCAAAGAGTGATTTATTACAAAAAAAAAATTGTCTTTTAATTTTTCACTGGATGTGAAATCTACGAGGATTTCTTCTTCGGAAGCTGAGAGCCCTTCTGGAGTATCTTGAAATAGATCCCTAATCCACTCGTAACTTGCTACCAAGTTGTCCTCATCCAGAAAATACTTTTTAAATTCTTTGCAAACATAGCTAAATGATTTTACAAGGTTTTAAAAACAACTTTCACATGTTGTTCTTTAGATTTGTAAGTTTTAACACATAACGAGCTGGGGCTTTTTTCTCATCATTTACTTCAGTAGTGGTAAATCCAAAATTTAAATATTTTTGAGAATATTGCCTTGATTTAATTTTCGGAACCATGCTCGAATGTGTACTTGTTGACCCTTTATTATCGTCGTATTTAAGTGTATGTATGATTTTGTTTTAATCTACTGCCGTAAATTCTTAATTATCATGAATTACAACTAACGCCCAAATTAAAAAAAATGTACATTCAAGCTAGATTCGGTAGCTATTGAAGTATCGAGTCGACCAAAACTGACTGGAATTGTACGAGGAAAAGCGTTTTTACATGTTTGGCGCAGACGTCCGATAGGTTGCCTAGACCAGTGCTCCGCAACCTTTTTATCGCTGCTGACCGGACAGTGCTTGATAATTTTACCGCGACCCGTACGGACACCTTGATTGTTTATATTTTAGATTGTTTTGTTTTAACTATTTTAATTTAGTTACATTTAAATATGCCTTCAGAATAAAATATAGTTACGCCAAAAATGAATAAAAGTGATTTAACGTGGAATATAAAGTGATTTCCGTGAAAAGTTGCGCAAATCCGAGAGAAATGCACCACTTTAAATAAAATAGCAATAGTTTAATGTTCTTTAGGTGATCCGGCACCATTTGATCCGCGGACCGGTCCGTGGAGCGGGGGTTGCGGATCACTGGCCTAGACTCCCGCAAACGTACCCGATATTGCCAGATGTGATGGATATGATAGAGATCAACATAGACTAGACAATTTTTCTAATGACATTTGTACTTTGAGAAATGGATGCTGAAGGCAATAAATCTTTAATTAAATATATCATTTTGCGGTCTGTTCCAATTTGAAAATTAGACAAAGAAAAATAACATAATAATAAGTAAGTAATATATATTGTAAGTAATTTTCTTAAAATATATATATATTACTCTAAAGTTACATATACAAAATTTAATATACTTATCGTATTAATTTGTATGGTTTATAATTAAGATCGTATTGTAGCTTTAGCGTCTCTCTCTCAAAGTGCATTTTTATTGCAGTAAATACATTATTGTTGTAAGGGGGCGACAAAAATTATGATTGGAAATTGGGTCGCCAGTATTGAGAGTTTGAGAAACACTGATATAATCTCTCTCTGTGTCTCTGTCTCTCTCTGTCTCTCTCTCTCTCTCTCTCTCTCTATATATATATATATATATATATAATCTATCTCTCTGTGTCTCTCTCTCTCTATCTATATATATATATAATCTATCTCTCTGTCTCTCTCTCTCTCTATATATATAATCTATCTCTCTGTCTCTCTCTGTCTCTCTCTCTGTCTCTATATATATAATCTATCTCTGTCTCTCTCTGTCTGTCTCTCTCTCTCTCTATATATATATATTTAAGCTCCACATTCATGTAATTTTTAGTGCTAGAAAACTCTTAAACCTGGTTGAAATATTTTTACTAACCATCTGAAAGAATCAGAATACATCATTCAATCCGAATTTAATGACATTCAACCAATCTTTTTAAACATTTTCTCTTGTCTTCTTGTTTATGGATTGAATATTAATTTAGTAATAATTTTTAAATATTTTAGTATCATTTCCTTTCGTAAGAAGTATTTCAGTTTTATAATTAATTAGAAAGTTATTTTAATCATCCCTTTTTTCCACTTAAAGTAAAAATAATTTATTTTTAAAGGAATGTATTCTAATGAATATAACAATATATTAAGTTTTTTAAAAATGTATGATCGTCGCTAGTGAAATTATTTAAAAAAATATTTACCTTGGGAATTACAGCATCCATTTCATAGAGTGTTTTTCAACTTCATAATTAATTAACGTTTAAAACGTTCTCAAAATTATGTTTATCCTTTTTAAAGTAAAAACTGAATATAATGCAGTGAAATTTAATATTCACGTTAGGGTTTTTAAATTTTCTGAAAGAAATGTTTGCTGCTTAATAACTGATAAAGTCGAGAATCAGTGTTTAATTTTTTGTAACATGTACAATACATTTATGTAGCTTTATTTTTTTTAGTTTAGAGCAAAATAAAAAAGAATAAGATAAAACTGTATTTACAGATTTATATTAAAATAGTTTTTAAATTAATTATTCTTATTTCTTAAATTAATTATTATATTTATTAATACATTTAAATGTATCCTATACGTTCCTCTATTGTCCATGTGTTAATATTTGATTAACTTGTCGACCCCGATGGCTTAATGGTAGCGTGCTCGCTTCGTATACTTAAGGTTGCGGGTTCGACCCCGGCTATGAGTCGAAAAATTTTCTGGACACTAAAATCGTAGGAGCGCATACCATGTGATTATGAAGCACATGAAAGAAAACTGGAGTATCAATTTGGCTCTGGTACTCTCAGGAAAATTAAATCGCGGCAATGTTTAGCATCCAACGAGAGCTAAAATTGTAATAAAATGAATTCAGGCGTCGAATTTTGTGGTAACGAGGCCGCCTTTAAATAGCACCACCGTGAAATGCTTCTCATATTTGGCGACTTACTGTGTCGGCACAGGCTAAGTTGCTAAAATACAGCTTCATTTTAAAAATAAATTTATCAAATTTTTTTTTTTTACCACAAATCGTAAATTAAATTTTGAATTACACAAGTATTTAAAATAAAAAGTGAGCTTGATTAATATTTGATTAAAGTTACATTTTGGTTTAACAGGAATTCATTTGTCGAAATTATTTAATGACGCATGGAAAAAAAATATTTAAAACCCTAATTTGTGTGTATTGAATCAAGATGGTTTTTTTCTCATTAAAATTGTAAAATATTTTTTTACAAAATATTTAAATTAAATTAGACATATTTTGCTTTAAAAAAAGTACTGCCCGTCAAATGTTTTCCTTGATACCATTGTGTAGAATTTAGAAAATTGCGAGCCTCTCTTTCCAAAATATTTATTTATGATGTTTGGCACATTTTGAATGGAAAACCTTTAAAAATTTACTGCATAATTTTGTATTTTATTCTTATAGTTATGCTACAAAAAGAGCCTTTATGCAGGAGTGAAACTGAAAAGCAGAGGAAATTGATTTCATAATATATTTGGAAATGCTGTTTTACATTTAAATATAAATTGCATAAATTATCTGTTTAGTCCTCTCACCAAGGCGTATTTGAAAAATTCTCTCAAAAATATTTTTGTGTGGAAAGAAATATATTTTGATGAGAAAATCTGAATGAATAACATAATTCATTATCATGTAATAATGATTTAGGAAAAAAGACCTTTATTTTATACGCGTCATCTGAATAAAATCAGGGGTTCCAAATAAAAAAGTAGCTCACGAACAATTGGATGCGTTGCATGATTTAGCAGAAATTAAGATTGTATCAATAAAATTCTCAAAAATTATGCTAGCTTAACTTATATGTCTTTTTCTGAATTATTACTATGTAAGTAAATCTCATAATTTATATATGATTAATATTGAAATATAAATATATATTTTTTAAATAAATTCATCAAAATACTATTACAGGATATGTACTATTTTCAACCTGCTATTACAATACAATTAAAATACATCAATTGTTAAGGATGCTTTCCAGAGATTTCGAATACGAATATTCTAAATAAGCTAAGGTATATTCCTTATAATAATTTCAAACCTTGTTCAACACGAATAATGCTAGCAACAAGCAAGTCACAGGCGTAATATGAAATAAAATTTAATGATTTCAAACATACTGTTTGCCAACTACAACCCCTCAAGGGAGTGAGCAATCATTTATCAATTAAAAAGTCGTTACGTGACGATTAGCATTGCTAATGTATTACACCGATGCTGTCCAATATTCGATCAAAGGGACACAGTCTCCGAATCGAAAAGTAGAATTTTAATTTTGGCCGTTATCCCGTGAATTGAAAAAAGTAATTTTCAAAGTTAAACAATTCTCGTTGGGTCTATTTATTAAGTCGTTACTCTTGCACAGTAAATTGTGGATTCCCTTATCAACTTTAAATTCTTTCACTAGTAGAATTTTCCAAATAAAGTTATTTCGGTAATGAGTTTTCATTTATCTCTGTCGTAGAGGAGTCACTTTCCCACTTGGATGATGGTTTTCGTTTTGTAAATTGTGGTTGAAATGTTATAAGTTCGGTGCTTTAGTTGTTCTAAGAATCGATACGAGAAACAGGAACTAAACTATTAATTTTGTGTACCTAAGCTTTATTGATATTTGATATGGAACTAAAATTTATTTCTTTTTTGTTTGAATATGAAGTTATGTCGCGTAACATATATATATATATATATATATATATATATATATATATATATATATATATATATATATATATATATATTAAAAAAAAATACCTGGACAACAGCAACAAAAAATTGCTCTTTTTAAGTAGAAAATGATTTAATTGACTTTTAATGGCATTTAATTGACATTGCAATGTTTAACATTTTTCTAATGAACTGAGATTTAAAAATTATCATTACGATATACAATTAGACTTTTCTCCGAAATAAAGTATTGTTTGTATAAAAGTTTTTTTATTAAAAATATTAGTTGTTTAACAATTATAGCTAATACACAAGTCTCTGTCGCTCATATCTTTCTACGAATAAGAGAATGAACTTTAATATAAAAGTATTTTGAGAAATAAATGAGTTATGTGGAAACAATTTTAATCGTTCCAGTTACGGCTTCAGTGACAAGATCCACACTTCAAAAAAAGCAACTACTATTTTTAATGGGATGTGATATTCAAAATAAGAAACCCTAAATACCATTTGAATGATACTTGCAACATGTACTGGAACTAGACATCCAGTAACAAACATTCGCTTCTTTATTGGATATGTTTGTAACCGGATGTACATGTACTGATTTTCAGGAGGGCTATAGAATGCAATTACTGTAACGCTATTTAATGATGTGATAGAGTTTATTAACTGTTTTGTTGTGTGTTGAGGAGAAAGAACTGTGGTTCTCCCAGCTTTGGAGAGATAACCTATATGTCCTTTCCAAAGAAAAACCATATGACAGGCTTTCATCGCGATTTCCATTAATGTCCTCTTGGGGTTCTTTGGGGTCAGAATGGCAATTCTTTCCAACCAACTTCAGAAGAAGAACGCGTGTATGTAAATTAGGAATCTTAGAAATAGCAGAAGTTTAGCGTTCGCGGGGTGGCTTTGTAAAGTTGGTATATGAGGTCTATGGTGTGATTAGAAAAGCTTAAGTTAAAGTTAGAGGGAATTACTAGTTCAAGGATTAACCTACCCGTACCTGTGCCTTCAAGATAAAGTTGGATATCTTTTCACAAGGATTAAAGCCACGTCAGTGCGACCAAGAGATTAGCTGTTACCAAGGACTTAGCGGTAAGCGTCTTCAATTAAGATATAGGGAAACTACGTGTATTAAGGAGATTAGCGGAAATCTGTAAAGTTAGATATAGTGGTCGATTACGCGATTATTTGGTAACACGAATTGTGTCTCCTCACTCCAGATCCGCTTTCTATAATTATTATTATTGTATATATTGAAACAGAAATGTCTAGTTTTTATTTCTTTTCTACAAATACAGGTCGCGTAGATAACGTATAAATAGGGCAACCACGGACACATGCCTCACAACTCACAACCATTGGAAATATATATATATATATATATATATATATATATATATATATATATATATATATAATCATCTACTAATGTCTTTACTCTAATAACTAATACTTAAAAAGCACGTACACGCCATTTCTCGGGGTCTTTTCCCTCTTACGACTGCCAGAAAAACTTCCCGTCTGAAAAGAGAACTCCCTGCCCGGGGTCAACCCCTCGTCCACTCCTTTCCTCTCAGATAAGTACTGCCCTTGTAAATTTTAACGTTGTTTTCAGTATGTTAATTGATAAATATAATTGTTTACCACTATACGATCGGACTATTAATTTAGTGTACAGTAATTTGTCTATAGAAGATTAGTGTTTAATTTTAACTTAAGTCATGCTGCGATGTGAAATTAGGAAGCTGGGTTCAAAGATATAATAATTTAAACAAAAGTCAAATTAGCGTCGCATCAGTGTCAATTATAAATAATTAAAAAAAAACTCATCACAATGTTTCACTGTACTCGCAACAAATATACAAAAAAAAACAACAAAGATCCTCAATTTTCAACAATTCCGCTAACTCAATTCATCGATAATCATCGAATTAATTACTCAAATATCATTCTATAACATTAACCCAAAATTCTCTGTAACCTTCAAATGATTCCTCAATCATTCAAAAATTCCTTTACCTCAAGATCATTCATATCCTGTACCTCAATAACACTAGCTAAACTTATCTGCAACTTCCAAATAGTTAATCGACTTCTCCACAATACCATTAACTAAAACCCATCTATGCCCATCAAATTATTTACACAAAATCTCACATAATCCTCATCTCGAACTTTCCTAGATTCATCTGAAAACATTCTTAAATATACCACACAATCATTAATTCAACTTATCTATGTTCATTAACTTATTTACTCGAAATCGCACAAAATCCTCTACTCAAAATTACCTTCTCTGCCTCAAAACAACTTTCTCAAATATACCGCATAATTATTACAACTCAATTTTGTATTTCCATATAAAAAAACTCTTAAATTTTACCACATACTTTAGGACGCAAACTTATCTATCTCCATAAAAAAAAACTTTCCCAATTATTCAACAATTTCATCAAATTAAAATTTATCTATCTCCTTCGAATAACTTTCTCAAATATTCCACAAAATCCTTAACTCAAACTTGTCTAACTCTTTCAACAATTAATAAAACAAAAAAAATCACACCTGATCATCTTCAACATTTTTAAACCAAAAAAAAAATGATCAAACTCAATATCTAAAACTGAAACAATACTAAATCAAAATTCTCCCCTTCGCCAATACCAAACTCAAAGCTAACACAACTCCGCGTACACAAAACATAAAATTTAACAATACCATTATCTGACCATAAACTTATTTCCAAATAACAATGCAAAACTACAATTAAAATCCAAAACCATATAAAAAAAACTCAATTAATATCAATACTCAATTCAATAATCTACCCAAGAGCTACCATGATAAAAAAATTAACCTAAACCAACAGAACTACTATAACGACATCAAACAAAACATTCAATTCCTAGTACAGTTTAGCACACAAGCGAGACAAAATTATTGACTGCACATTCATTTAACCAAACCACAATTTAACTAGAGCCCTAAGCAAACAAATAAATACCAAATCTATAGCAAAACAAAGACAAAAAAATTAAATTAGCATTGAAACACCTAACCGAAAGACTATAAAAGTTTTAAATTAAAATTAACAATCATATGACAAAACAAAACAACTTGAGCAAAACAAAGTTAAGTTTCAACATAATTTCTTAAGGATAAAAATTCAAACACAACCACCTCTATCTATATCTTAACAAGTATAAATTCCAAAGATATCATTATTCAGTAATACACAGCCACATTTAAAATTAATACACTAACACAACTTATCACTAAAATGGCTTCTGACAAAATACGGCCACAAAAAAAATAATCTTTTATGCAAACTCAAAATTTAACAAGAAAAGTACACAGTTATACACAATCAAGTAAGCATGAACTAACTTATTCAAGCAAAGAACCTTTTGCATATAAAAAAATTAAATACTAGATAATAACCGCAAGACAAAATTATTTGATCAATGAAAATGCCAAATATATATATATATATATATATATATATATATATATATATATATATATATATATACAGTAACAACATTCAAATTTCGTGACAGGTGTCCAAAAGACCCCAAAATTTGATTTCTGTTGCAAACATGAATTAAAGCTTAAAATTTATAAAATTAAAATTGACGTGCATACATGAGTCGCATAGCAAAATTAAATATCCATCTTCTTACAAACAACAAAATTTATATATTGTCTTAAAACACATAGCATCAAAAATATTTTATCTAGAGCTAAAATTGATATTAACCACATACAACATTATCTCATTTAAGCATCAAATCAAGAGATGAAAGAAATTGCATAAAAAAATGACCTAAAATTCATTAAATAACTAAGTGCAAAATTATGTCTCAAACATCAAAACATGACATACAACAAGGTGCGACAATGAAACAGGTACCGTTCCTAGGTGTGGACTCTCAAAGTGGCGAAGCGTAAACAATGTAAAAAAAAATTCTCGGTTTCCTCAAAAAAAAAATTAGCGTGATAAGAAGTAAATTAATCAGCCGAATTGCCTGCACGGGCCCTTAAATTATACCGTGGACTTGGAACAATACTTTAAACCTCCGTATCGTCTGGTTGTAAATCATCTAAATTATTTAAGTGCAAATATGAGAATCTCTTAATAAATGGAATCATCCGATTGACTTGTGTGTTAAATCTCTTCCTCAATTTTTCTCCATGTTGAACCCTATAATTGACGTTAGAAAAACGCTCTATTACTCTGTAGGGACCTTCAAACTTAGGTCTGAGTTTTGGAGATAAATTAGATTTAATATTAGGCGTCTTAATAAAACACAAGGACCCGATTTTGTAATCATAATGATGTTGCTTTGTCGCTCTCGTACTCAGATTAATGTGCGATGCCTCCTGCTCTTTTACATTTTTTAAGACTTTATTAAAAATGTGCTCCAAAGACGGTAAAAGCTTCTCAACATATTCATACTTATTTTGTGGTGTGTCGGAGTTTTTCTCGTAAGTGTAAGATAATCGAATATCCCTGCCATGTTCTAGAAAAAAAGGCGATGTGTATGTAGCTTCATGAATCGCCGAGTTTAATGCTAACATGGTGTGCGGGAGTTGCTCATTCCAATCGTTTGTGTTTTGTGAAATTGATGCAAGGATATTGGCTAGCGATTTTGATTGGGTTTCTCTACCCTACCGTTGACGTGAGCGGAATAACTTGATATGTGTCTTTTATGAATGCCCATAAGTCTGCAAAATTCAAAAAATTCTGAACCCTTAAAATATGTAGCGTTATCTACGACTAATTCATGTGGGCAACCCCTGTGTACAATGTAATTATCAAAGAAAGCTTTAGAAATCGTACTCGACTTAATATCAGGAAGTGGAACGATATGAAAGTATTTTGTAAATGCATCTATTATGGAGAAAACTTAACTATTACCCTTAGGCGTGGTCTTTAAAGGACCGAAAATATCAATATGACACGTTTCTCCCGGTTCTTGACTTTGCTCTACTGGCTGATAAGGTGCTGGCGGAATTTTGAAAGCTTTTTTTCGAGATAAACATACGGTGCAAGAACGAACAAAATTTTTAATATCTTTGTACATATTCTGACAAAAGAAGTTTTCGCTGAGTCGATGATAGGTTTTAAAAAATTTAAAATGCCCTCCATATTCTGAATGGATAGATTCGAGAATTCTAGCTTCAAGACAATGTGGAATGCAAACTTGTTTTCTAGTGGTGTTAGACCTGGGTGATCTGGACGGGCGCTTGGACAAATGGCATAACAAACCTTCCCCATTAATAAAATAGTTGCTGACTTGTGGGCTAACGTCATTTTGATCAATTTTTTGTATAATAAGACTTAAAACAGGATCCTCATGCTGCATTTTAATGAGATCTTTAAACTCGGGTAAAGCTATTGTGATGTTATTAAAACAACGAGAAAGATGATGTGCGACTGAATTTAAGGAACCCCTGATGTAGTGTATATCGTAATTAAATTCTTCCAGAGCCAATTTCCAACGCAACATTTTGGAAGAAGGATTTTTATTTGAAAGAAATCCTGCGAGAGGTTTATGATCCGTAAAAACTTTAAATTTTCTTCCAACAAGAAAGGTCTAAAAAAATTTAGTGCTGTATATATTGCAAAGAACTCCAAACAGTTGCGTTATATTTAGATTGCGAAGGATTTAATTTCTTTGAAAAAAAATAGAAAGGTTTGACTTCAGAGTTAGGATATTTTTGTTCTAAAACTGCCCCGATGCCGCGAGATGAAGCGTCCGTCGTGATTTGTAATTCTGCGTTTGGATCGGGTAGTGCTAAGACAGGTGGGTTTAATATGGCTTCCTTAATATCATCGAATGCCTCCTGCGTCTCAAATGTCCACTCAAATGGAGTGTCTTTTCTTAAAAGATTCGTTAATGGAAATGCTCGTTTTGCGAAATTTTTAATATATCTTCTATAAAAATTACAACACCCTAAGAAAGATTTAATTTGCTTTTGGTCCGTTGGAACTGAAAAGTCGTTAATTGAAACGGACTTATCTTTATCAATAAGGATACCTTCTGGCGTTACTACAAACACCATAAATTTACAACTCTTTGTCAAAAATTGACATTTACTCGGATTAAATTTTAAGTGAATTCTTTCAAAGCGTTCAAAAACCATACCCAATAATTCGAAATGTTCATCTATAGTTTTAGTAAATAAAATAACGTCGTCTATATAAACCAAAGCTCCGTTGTGTAATAAATCTCCCAAAACCTCTTGTGCAATGGACTGGGATGCTTTAGGCGAGTTTTTTAAACCAAAACAAAGTCTATTAAATTCGTATTTGTCACCGTCGGGAGTAGAGAATGCCGTCTTATGCCTATCTGCAAAGTGAAGTGGAATTTGATTAAATGCTGATTTCACATCTAATGCCGAAAAATAGTTAGAACCCGAAATTTCGTGCAAAATGTCTTCCAATGTTGGAATAACGAAGTCTTAAATCAAAGTTGTATCGTTCAGATTCCTAAAATCCAAAACAAGGCGCCATTTTTCTTTTTGTTTAACAAACAAAGCCGGAGTATTGTACTGGGAATTAGATTTTGAAATGATCCTGTTCTTCTCTAGATTGGCTATCTGACGTCGAAATTCATTTCTTAAATTAAATAGAATTTTGTAAATCGGACATTTAATGGGATAGTCATGTTGCAGATTAATTTTATGATGCTCAGTAGCGGCCGCAGATAATTCTACCGTAAAGCGAGCGAAAGCGCTTTTGTGCGAAATTAAAAGTTGAAATAATATATTTTTTATTTTGCTGTCCAAACCTGAAAGGTTAAAATCCTTCTCCGTGAGGGGGGGTAGAATATTTTGAGAAACGGGAAAATCACAATAAAAGTCTTCGTAATTATTGACAGTAATTAATTTCATGTTTCTGTTAAGGGTGATTATGTTATCGGAATCATTCGTAATATTTATAATGGTGTCATTTGTTTGTGGATCGATAGTAATTTGCGAAGTAGTTAAGTGGATGTTTTTACTTTTCAACTTTGCTGAACTCTGAATAGTAGCCGAAGACGTAGAATTAGGTAGTGTTGAGACGTGAATACCAACATTTGTTACTGAATGAGGACCTTCACACGTTTTGTGTTTTAAAAATCCATGAATAAAATTAGTCTGTACGGCACGCGAAGGAAGCGAAAAATTGATAAGCGGAATTGAAAATTTATTAATTAATAAACGGTTTTTACTCTTGTCTAAAACTGCATTCCATAATTTCAAAAAATCGTATCCCAAGATAGAGCAATAATTTTCATTAATATCTTGCTTAGTGATAAAAAGATGTGTTGAAAGTAAAACTCTCCCAATGACAATTGTATTTCATAACAACCGAGTACTTCCACCGTATCTCTACTAACCGCTTTAATCTGAATGGAAACATTAAATTCTTTAAAAATTTTGTTTTTTATTTTAACAAAGAGTAAATTGGACATTAAAGAAATGGACGCTCCTGTGTCAATTAAAATTCTGAATCTAAAGTTCTGCACGCTAGCGTCAACAATTGGCAGATCAAATATTTCGTCTCTAGTTTTTATAGGAGAAAGCCGTTTTTCTACTAATTGTGTAATATATAAAATTGGCTTTCTCCGCGGAAGTTTAAATTATCATTTCTCGTATTATTAATAAACGGGAAGTTTTTGTGGAACGGTCTTGCCTGGGGGCAGTGCCGAGTCGTGGAAACTCGTTGGTCGAATGAGTGTTTGGGTGGCGAAAAACAGAAAATTCGCCCGCGGCATTTCCCCACGATTGGCGTTCTTCCGCTTTTTCTTCTACATTCCGTTTGCCTATGTCCCTCTAAGCCACTATAAAAACATTTAAAGACAGTCTCCCTTCTGCGAAAAAGACCCACACCTGTTTTGCGAGCCGTAACTGAACTGGCCTCTTGTAATCGCTCGACCCTCAAATTTATTTCATCTAACTTGTTCGTCAATGCCGAAATGACCGATGTTTCTGTGTGTAAAGGCGGCAAACCAGTTCTCTCGTCATTAGCTGTTTGATTGAGTTTTACGTTTTTCTCTTCTATCAGCGCAGCGTTTATTGATTCCTCAAGATTATTGTGGTCTCGTGCCAAAACAAATCTGCGAATATCGTTTCGCAGCCCACTGATGAAACAGGACTGTAAAAGTGGATCGTTCGCGTTTCCTGAAGCTGTGTTTTGAGCCGAATTACTTGACTGAAATATATGTGTCCCTAGTTTATTGATGCGTGCTGCGAATTCTTGCACGCTTTCGGAGGAATTCTGAATGCACGATGAAAATAATTGAAGCCGCGTAGACAACAGAACGGTCTTCTCAAATCTCGAAATGAGAACTTTAGCGATATCGTCGTATTCGGTTAAATTACTGTGAGTTGGATTTGATAAAAAAATCCTCAGCTATTCCCGCTAATTTTAGTTTAAGAATAGTGACTTTCTCAGCGTTAACCAATTACCTAAATTTGCAACATCACTGATTTTTTCCAGGAACCTACGTATTCCCAACGATTCGCTTCCGTCATACTTTGGGATCAATTCAATTAGATTAAATTTTTCAGACGCTGTTTGCGTCAAAAGGGGGTCGGATTGTTGCGTACGTGGGCATGCTTAAACTAAAGTTATAATAAAATTGCAACAGAAACAATTAAATTCAAACTAAAACAACTGAATTCAAGCACTCGTACAGGGTAAGAGAAAAATCATAATCTCAAAAAATTAAATAAAACTTTTAACCAATCGACTTTCGCGTAAATAAATATATATAAAAAAATCAACATCGATATAAAAAAAAAAACACCAGTACCTGTCACATCGTCAGCACCCTCTTTCAGAAGTTGTTGCTTGCAACATCCCCAAGTATCTAAATAATAAAAAAAATACTGCGAGAAAAAAAATTCACAACTGGAAAAATTGAGTAATAAATACAATCAAAACACAATGGCACACAATAAGAAATTATTACATGTTTCACAGATGAACTAAGATTATCATTGGGTGACCCAACATCTCGTTTAAATTTAAACTTACAAGGCAACCACAAAAAAATTTTTTTTGAAGAAAATTAAATTCACAACACAGCATCTTGTCTAGGAAAAGAAAAAAAACTGGTTACGGCACCAGATGATGCAACGCTACTTTTAATTTACTTTATTTTGCATTTTAACCCAGGTTCTGTAATTCACATTGCATCATGATTAAATTAATAAGTTATTAATCGTAAATTAACTGCTCACAGCCATAAAGGTTAATTGAATATTTATTCTTAATTTAAAAGTTACAGAAGATAATTACTACTTATTCTACTAAAACAAAATGTTTCAACTTATCGTTAGGCTGTGTACTGAAGGGAGAGATGATACGAGGCCAGAGGGGATTCATTGGTCGGCGCTAGAGTCCACTTGAGAAAAAAGGAAATTAGATTTTTAGTTCATGGGTCAGTTTTTTGATTATCTCCCTCTGCTGAAATCGGGGTTGCAGGCCGTTTTTAAAGTCCGCCAAATGACACCCAAATTCATGCGCGGCTTCTCGTGGATTCTTTATCTTGTCCGCTCCTGCGCTTCTCTATTGGTCCAAAGACCAGCGCAGAGTTACAGCATTCCAAAATCTATGGGTTTAATGAACTTTTTGGAATCGCGGGTAATCCCTTGACGCATCCCGCAATTTATGGTTCTAGTGACCCTTAGGCGCGGGAACTTTCTGGCACACCCTTGCCGAAGGAATTTCACTGTACCCGGTGAGGGGGGAACTCAAACGAATTCCAGGAAACTGACTTTGGAATTTAGAGGTCTGCTGAATTCGTTCTGGCCTCCCATCACAACACAGAAACCGAAAAACCAATAAAATCGTCCCCTGCAAAACTATTTGAGGACTTCACGCAGTTTTAAGAGAGGAAGACATAAAACTGTGGTGCACTTTCGAAGAAGTTCGCAAAATTAAACAGAAACCGTTTCGCTACCACTAGCTTTGAGAAAGTAGACCGCTTTCTCTAAGTGAGTTTCAATTAGCGGCATCCACTTAGAGGGTTAAAACATAATAGCATTGCTAACGTGCATTGCAGGTTCCTTCGTAAGGAAGAGGGTGAGCGTTATACGGCGAATATACTTCAAAATAAAAAAATGATGCTTGAAAGTATAGGTGCACTTTATACGCCGGATTTTGCGGTAATCTGTAAAGCAATACCAGGGACGACTTAAGGCATGAGCCCTAGATGGCGGTCATAAGGGGGACTCATCTTGTTCTTGACTCGACCTAAATAACTTCAAGGTTCTAATGACTCCGATGGTTAAATGTAATATGTTATTTCCGGTTGTATTTTCAGAAAAACTGTGAATTTCGGATGATATGTGAACTAGCTATATACAGTGACCGTCGTCTATGACCTATCACTATGCAACATCATTGCTCATTCATTCAAAAAGTGGCAGTCGGTTCAGTCGGTTTGTGCGATTGTAAGCACTACACATTTATTCGTTTCAGGTTATTGTTTATAAAAGTTTTTGACCACGTATGCTGTGTAGTGTCTACTTTTAAGGGTCATGGGTGGGACCTACATTTTTGTAGGAGGCTCAAGGCCTACCTTTATATAGGGGCCTAGAGCCTCAAGAAGTCTTAAGACGATCCTGAATATTACCAGAATATTTTTTTTAATACTGAACTACATTGCAGACTCCTGAATGTAAAGATATAGCGAAAAAATATCTGTTATAAAAGTCATTTTATAAAATTTCATAAGTAAAACAAAATGTGAAAGGAAGACTATTAAAATAGTACTCCACGTACAATGTTAAATGAATCTTAAACACAACTTATATGGTGAATGGAATTTTCTTGAATGATTTTTTAAAGTATGCTTATACAAAGAGAAAAATGAGTTAGTTTTGTGAAAAAAAATATTAAACTATAGATTTTTTTTATAAATGAAAACTATAAAAATAAATAGTAATAAAAGTTTATCCTATTTAAGCTATTAGATTACGAATTTATTTACTAGTTGAATTTTACCTGTCTCTTAAAATTAAATTGGAATACAAAAAAATCTCATAATTCTTAGAAACTTTAGTTTTCAAATACAATACATGATCTTTACTAGACGAAGATATGTCTTTGTTGAAAATAATTGCACTCCAATGGGATTTTGTGATATTGTTTCAATATCGATATAAATGAGAGAGAATCATTCTAAGACTATAATAAGACTTCACTCATAACTGAACATAGACTTGAGTTTAGTCTTTCTCCCTTTAGGATCTTCGAAAAGAATAGGAAGATACTACAGTTTACTTTCAGGCTTAATTGCATCCCTTGGCAATGATGACTAAGAGGAACAAAAAAGTTCTGATGATCTCACTCCCCCGATGCATTGTAGAAAGAATCCTTGATGCTCGTACACAGAGACAATTTCATACATATATATACAGAGAGAGTGTTAGAGAGTGGGGTGTGTACTGCTAAAAAATGATAAAAATATGAAGCAGTTGAAAAGCAAAATAAATACAAAATGCATATGTTTGTTAAATTCTCTTATTTCACTTGTAAAGAGGGCTTTCTTAAGTTAATATTAAAATAATATTTTACTTCTCCATCAAATACATATATTTTGGCACAAAACCCTAAATTGAACAATATTTACTTATAATTGGAAATACTTGAAAATTAGGTGGAAATCTCCCTATCAGAATTAAGAAGTATCTAGAATAAACTCTAAATAACATATGTAGAAACGTAGAAAAAGTATTTCTTTGGTAATAAATTAAGATTGTTAAACTATTGCACTCTTTATTCTAAGCCAAAAATGACATCAATAATGTAGGAACTGGAATTTAAAACTGATTCTTGATCTTTCTGTTTACAAAATGGTCCAAAAAGAAACATTATATCTTACTTTTTCCTGCACTTTTTTTGTTACATTTTTGTTCAAACACGGAATTTAAACAGACATTTTTTTTTTGAAATTACAGTGTTGAAGTCAAATAACACAGCAGCTTTATTTCTTTTTTAAATATTAATTCTTCATCATCTGTAGTAAGTAATTTTTTCTATTGTTTTTTTATTCTACATTTTATCAATGGTTTTATTTATTCCCTCATAAAGCATGCAATTTATATGTTATAAACGTATTAATGAGAAATGTAACATATTACAATTATAGGCCTCAATAACAATGAGTAATAATATTTTATTTTAATTGAACAGATATGGTGCTACAAAACATTTATATTAATAAGAAACCAATTATTTATCTGAGAAGGTTAAGTTGGTTGATGCTAAAAATTATATGATAATTTACAAAAAAATTTTATGTCTTTGAATAAGCGAACCGAAAAGTAATTTTAAAAACATATTGTCATACGTTTTACATTACTCATTCTGAATTTTATCCATGATGGAAATATTATAATTATAAATCAATTAGTTTTAACTTTCAGTAAAAATTAAAATGTACTACATTGCAATTATGTACAAATATTGATGTAAATTTATATACAGGAGAAAAATTATTACCTCTCAAGGTAATGCATAAGTTTATATCTTATACCTCTCAATATAATTTTATGCAAGAAAATAAATAATCTTAGTTCTAAAAAACTATAAAGAAACACTTCACTACTGGCCACACAAAATACAACATCAAGAACGGCCAAAGGTATCACAATTAAATTTATTTGGTAGATAACATGTTGTACAAACATCAAACGATTAAAATTGCAGTGTCTTGTAAAGTGTGGATGATGACAAAATCAGTAGTTACTGTAGTCACCATTGTTAGCTATAACCAATGACACAAACCTCGGCATGGAATCAGAGAGGCTTTGGATGTATCCTTGGGATACAGCAATCTCAATGTTGCTTCCACATATTGCCAAAGTTGATCTGGTGTAGCAGCGGGTGGTGTATCCAATCGCGGGTGGCCAATCGTTGTGCAAGCATGGATCACACTTTTTCGATTGGTAATAGATCGGGAGATTAAGCAGGCAAAGGAAACAGTTCAATCTGATGGGTAAAGAAGGACTCTTGAACATTGCGAGTCACGTGTGAATGCGCTTTATGATGTTCGAATATGGCAGCTGGCAAGCGCTGAATGTAGATGAGGACCACGGGCTCCAACTGTTCAGAGTTATAGCGCTGGCTGTTCAGTGTACCGGCAATATGTATTAAAGGAGTGCGGCAGTGAAGTCCAATACAACCCCAAACCATGATATCAGGTGCCATACCAGTGTAGCAATGCTTAAGGATTAGAAGATTAGAAGGAGGAGATTAGAAGCCTCTCACTACGGTATCTTCAAACTCGAATTCGACCATCGTCATGTTACAGGAAGAAGCGCGATTAGTCGGTAAACACAATGTCATTCCATTCCGTTGTCCATGTTCATTGTCCATTACACCAATTGCAAACGACTGTGGTTACCAGTGAAGGGTAAACGAAACATTGGAATCCTTGTAGACATTCCACTCTGAGGGAAATGGCGTCGAATGTCACGAGAGAACATCGAATGATGCGAAATAGACTGAATCTGTTGTGCTTTGGTTTGTGATGCGGCTGCATGGTTCTACATTTCAATGCGCACAATTCTCCTGTCATCACAGGCAGTGGTACAATGAGGTCGATGCGATCGACCCCGTCGGTCCGTCGTTTTCTTCCTGTATCCTGCGATGACACATCCGCATCAGAGTTGCTTGGTTTCGTCCAACATATTGACCGACTTCTCTGAAGTACAATCAGCAATTCCTATAAGCTACTAATTTTTCCTCGGTCGAGTACAGAATCTCTGTCAAAAGACCCTTGATGCCACGAAGCTCATGCAAAAAAAAAAAGTTGCGCTATAATGATAATGATTTGCTGCATATTTCATCGCTACCAACGCATGATGTAAATTCCACATGGTTTTCATGCTTCCTTCAGAGTGCTGTTTTAGTTTGGCAAGCAGTGTATAATCGATCGCTTCTTGCTGTTGTCTTTTAGCAAAATAAGAAATAAAATAAAGAATAAAACAACAACATTTAAATCAAATTTTTTCAAATTTCATTTTAGGGAAATAAATAAAATAAATAAATGGTAATTTATAGTTTTTCTTAATTCTGAATATTAATCTTCATACTTTACAATGATTTGATTTTTTAAAGTCTTATTAAAAATCTAACTTTACCATTAGAAAATTAATTATACGTATAAGCTTTGTTTTTATATTAGTATTAACTAATAATTACAATTCTTTGCTTTTCAAAAATTTATTCTAAATCTTTTTAAGACAACATTCAAAATAAGGAATGCATCTTTTTTATTTAAAAAGGGATACATTTTCCTTGTAATACACAGAAGAGAAATTTTAATTAAATGGCCTGCATGTACATTGCATTTGTACTTATTATATTTCTGACAGCCTAAAATGAAGCAACATAAAATATACAATTTAATAAAGTTGTACTGATAAATCTGTTTAAAGTAAAATAATAGAATGGTTTTCAAATATAAGTCGAGCTCTACTAAGGAATACGAAGAAATTTATATTTTATGTAGCTTCCATCGTTACTAATATTTATTTGCGATATGCCTCTGTAGTGAAAGTAAGAGGTTTTTGATAAATTCTTGGTGATTGTCAATTTATTCTCTGATTCGGCATTTAACCAAAGTTTCTCTAGAATGGCAAAGTGTGATGCATATGCTTGTTATTTTCTTCTCTAATAATCAAACATAATGGGAGAAAGGTCAGGAAAACAAACGCACCAAGACAAAATTGTCAATTGAAAACAAAAAATGCAGCGTTTTGAGTCACTTTCAGGTCTCCAATTGTGTTTTTGAAATTTGGCCACTGGCAAGACTTGATGACAAGAGAGGACAACAATACTCCTGACTCATCTGAAATGGCTATGTCAGACAATTCTTTTATCTATATCTGGTGTTGAAGAAGGTCCTGAAATGCCTTCCACTAACATCCCTTATCTTCGATGAGTTAAATTAAAGCTTCTTATGTAGAAAAAAGAGAAAACCAAATTGTGTTAGCAAAAAATAGTTTCCCTTTCACTGTTTAAAAAGACCCTTTGTAAGTATACCTCATATTTCAAGCCTTAGTGAAATGAGTCATGAAAGTGCTACTTTTGCAAGCATCATCGATACCCCAAGCGAGGCTTTAGATGCCAGTTAATATGAATTGCGGGAAAAGTTTACATTCATAAATAGATAAATGAGGTAATAAGGGGGTAATGCAAACAGAATAAAAATATTTTGCTTTATAGGGTTCCAGAATTTTTAAAGCTTAGGTTATAAATGCGTGGCTTCTAACAGTAAGAATCAAAATAAGGAAAATGAAAAAAATGGAGGAATAAAAGTGAAAAGTATTTTGAAATTTCATTCTTTGTATGTTTTATCTATCCAGTGAACAAATTAGAAACATATATTAAAATATTTTTTTAGATTATTTAAGCACACTATTTAAAGTAATACAATATTTCAGATAATGTACTATAAGTCATAGTATTGTTATTATAATATACATTGTGTATGTGAAACTGAATTTCGCTGAAATAAAATTTGAGTAGTTTCTTGAAGTTTTTAAAATTTTCTATTCTTGTTTTATTAACTTAAAAGATAGTAAATGTGTATTCATGATTTTTCTGTATTTCCCTTTGTTGAAATATTTAATGGGTTGAAATTACACTTGTATACGCGGGGAGATAATCACTATAAGGTTGTATCTAAAATACTGATAGTTATCAATAAATTATAAAGGCGTTAACCAAGCTATTTGAAAGGATTTTATTGCAAAGTGTAAATTTTCAATTGTTATTGTTTGAAGCCTTATTATATAGATAATGTATTAAAGGGTATTACACTCTAAGGAATTATATAAATGAAAAAAGTTTATATTTACAATCCATACGAATGAATTTTGAATAATAATAAACTGATAAAAATCATAAACTCAGATAGAGTTGTGGCATTATTTGAGAATTAAAGCAAAACACGTATTTTGTATGCTCATAGGTAATTTGCATAATAAGTTTTTGTTATCGTGTCTTTAGTTCTGCCTCTTGCATTGATTAACTGAAAATACGAAATGTACTTTTCTTAGAGAAATGGAATTTTCAATTGTCAATAATGTTTTTTGGGAATGCAAATTTTTGAAACAGAACGGATTTCTTTCAAAATGAAACAACATTTTAAAAAGATAAATATAATATATAAGCATATTTAATAATTGTAATTTATATACTTATATATCGTATTACAAAAAAATATACACTTAAGTACCTCTGAATTAGGCTATGCAAACTAGGTAGTGTTGTGCAACATTTATGCGCAACTGAGAGTGATGTGGTAACTGCATGCATAGCACGTACAGTGGTTGTTCTGAGTTGTTGGAATTGCCAGTATGGGTAAACGGCCTGATTTAGACGCCTTCGATTGTGAAGAAATCGTAGGAATGATATGCATTGACCATTCAATTTCCGAAATCGCCAGAAAGTTAGATATCCAAGGTCGAGAGTTTCAAGAATATACCTAGAATACATGAATGGTGGACAAAGAAAACTAGCGATCGGGCAAACTGCAAATGACAATTAGCTTTGATATTGCGTGGAGAGATATGGTTAAGGCGTATTGTAAGTAGCCAGTGATGCCAAACATAAGCTCAATATACCACCAAGTTGAATGACGATGCCATTTGTGCACTCAGTAAACGGACTATGCAACGCTCGCACACCATATAGGTTTCTGGAGCCTTCGACCCACGATAATGCAATTGCTCAATGCTCGCCATCGGGCTGCACGTCTTACCTGGACAAAAGAGCACGGAGAATGGAGTATAGAGCACTGGAAATGAGTAGCATGGAGTGAGGAGTCTTGTTTCCGACTGCTTAACGACAATATTCTTAAAATATGACGTCAGTCTTATGATGCCATGGATACAGGATGCCAGGTTGGAACTGTACAAGGGCATGGTGGCTCAATCATGGTACGGGATGTATTTTAGTGGCACTGTTTGGGATGTCATACGATGTGATGGTCTTCTCGATGACTGGTCTGTCACGGGGGTCCTAGGCCTAGTCGCCGTGTAAATTACGTCCTGATATCCACCGGTCGCAACACCACCTTACAGTCGAATCGGAAGCCTACTTGACGAGCTACTCGCCGAGCTGACCACCCAGCTTCTTTCCCTCTCGAACTCTGACAGCTGCTCATGTTGTCTTCTATGGCGACATAACCACATGTCTATCTCCCGGTTTCCATTGCAAAAGATTAAGTAAGCACAAACAAGCTCTGTTTACCTGTTTTATACTCCAAGGAGAACAAAGTTCAACGCTCTCTAGTGGCATTACATAATGTGCAATCACGCTGTATTTCTAATCATTTGCATATATGTCCAACATGTACCTTCATGCCAAGTTTCGTTACGAACACACAATTATTTTTTTTGTTAATTCAAATAACCAATAATAAGGAAGGAAAAAAATATTTTTCGCCTTTAACATGTCATGTACAAATATGGATGGATTCTGATCTTATCACAATTAATTGTTTATTGATGCATTTAAACAAAAAAAACTCACACAATAAATTTTAAAAACATTTAATATAGCAAATTTTTAAAAAAAATGCAAAGTGTAATAATAAAATGACTACAAGGTTTCAGAATAAGAATTCAACGATGCAATATTTTATACTTAATAAAGAAAATAATTTTGTTTGAAAATTTTTCTGTGAAAGACAATTTTAATTCTGTACTTTTGTATGTCCTTTTTTTCTTATCCTAAATGATTATCTACGATACACTGTGTGCAAGATTTACGTCAGAGACGTATTTTTGTAAGCGAGAAAAATGTTTCATGTCTCTTAAAATAAATTTCTTTTTTATGAAGTAATAATTGGATTTAGCAAGTATCACTCTAATATATATATATATATATATATATATATATATATATATATATATATATATATATATATATATATATATATATATATATATATATATATATATAAGGCTTAAAAGGAAAAAAATTCAATATTCGCAAGTAGAAGGTAATTGAGATCTATAGGGAAAACTAAAGAGAAAAGGTTTGCCTCAACTTAATTTCAGAAGCAGCGCTGCGCTTCATAATTCGCTTCTAACAGGACTAGAATAGACACAATGGAATTTTTTTATTAAAAAAATGGTGTAGAATATTCGTAGAATCTCTGCCTTGCAGTGATGTATCCAATTTAATATTTTGAGCATATGTAAAGGGGAAGCATATTTCGCTTCCTAAATTGTTAGGTTTAAAAAAATTGATTTAATCTTTAATATCGAATTTTGGAATGTTTAAATTAAAATGCTTTTGTATGCTTGAGCGTAAAAATGTTATTCTCTTTGGAGTAAATGAGATGATTTTTTTGTTATGAGTACTAAACTTGTTAGCGATTTATTGAGATACATATAAAAAAACGCAATTTCATGAATTGAAAATATATAAGATGATACACACATTTTTTTAAATAAAAAGGTTGGATCGCTGCGTATAATAATCTGTAGATGATTAAGAATTTGTTTTAAATTAATTTTTCCCTTCTTCAAGTTTGAAACCAATCAAAAAATTAATTGGCTTGTATAACTTTCTGTATATTCAAATCTCTTTTCTGTCAATCTAATATTAAAAGCAAACTAGCTGCATGGCCTCGCATTACCCGAGCTTTTTCATGTGTATAGACTTTTGCCCATATATTTTCCCCTTCCATCTTGGTGTCTGAACTTCCTGGTATCTGTATGTTTTCTACATTATAATGATATTAAAATTTCCTCTTTCCCTCCCTACTCCAGCACTCCTGAAGATGGATGGAGGGTATAGGCGATGTGAAGGATTTCAATATTTGTGTGATTAAAATTTATCTCTATCGAAATTTCTTCCTCTTCCTTCCTTTTTTCCTTGTAAGACGGGTTTCTTTAAATCCCTTTTAGCTCGGTGTTACACGGGCCTTTTCAAGTATAAAAGACTTTTTCCCTCTTTTTTTCCCAAGGATAACACCTTTCTTCAAATTTTTATTTTAGATTAATAATTTACAAAATTTCTTCCACCTCTTTGTTTGGTCGGTCGGTTCTGAGTGGAATAAATTTTTATGAAAACACAATAGCCTATTTCACATAAACAAGAGATAGGTTTGCCTACGAACTCTCTGAAAGTTGTCTTTCCTCACATGCGCCATAAGCCCTGAAACTCTTGAATTCTGGCATTTGGCGATTTTGGCAATTGTTTTCGCTGCATTTTTACGGCTCTCTGAAACGAAAAAGTACATCTTTAA
This sequence comes from Trichonephila clavipes, assembly GCA_019973935.1. Lineage (NCBI taxonomy): Eukaryota > Metazoa > Arthropoda > Arachnida > Araneae > Nephilidae > Trichonephila > Trichonephila clavipes. The sequence goes on along the minus strand of BMAU01020739.1, from coordinate 853,754 downwards.
GAAAATATTTGTATGCATAAAAAAGGGTGACAGACATAAAAATTTTCAAAATTAAAAAAATTCATAAATTGTTAAAGATGTTTTACACTATTCCGTTTTAGCTTAACTTGGAAGCGTTGGAAATGGTAGAAAATGTACCAATCTGCCTAAAAAATAATTTTATTACTTTTTGGAATTTAAATTAAAGAAAGTTCATGGATAGTTGTATAAAAGGCCATCTATTGTAGAAATTTTGTTTTAATAATAAATTTGAAATAATTACACGTTAAAGCATTTATTTTTTAATCAGTGCATGAATTAAAATCAAAACAGCTAGGGCATGAAATTTTAGTTTGGCTTAAAACCAGTTTTCACTGCCAACTTATGTCATTGTTGTAATAGTTACATTGTTTCAACAATGCAGACAAATAGAAGTTGGTTTCCAAAATTGGTTTTTTAACATTTTAATTAATATCTTTATACTAATTGCAATATAGGAATTTAAATGGTTAAAATGGATTCCTTGGATAATTTTCCCCGTCTTTTGGTACCTTCGGTGTGTTTCTGCGTCTAACGATTCGTGAGAAGATAGCCTCTCAATAGATAAGTAGATGGATATATACGTTTGTTTACCTTCTTATTGCATGCACCACGGGCTAGCTTGCACTGGCTTTTTCGAGTGTATTACTTTTTGCGCATGGAGATTTTCCCCTTCCCATCCCAGTGTCAGAGCTTTTTGGGGTGTGCGTGATTTCTATATTAATGTCATTAAAATTCCCTTTTAATTCCCTTTTTCCCTTCGTTTCACATCTTTGCTCCGTCAGCTGTGTCTGTTTCCCCTCCGTTCCTGAGTATAACTTTATCCCTATTTAAATTCCCTTTCCCTTTTGACGTCGGAACTTCTAGATGTGTGTATATGAGCAATGTGAGTGATTTCTATATTAATATCATTAACATTTCCTTTTCCGAAATTTCTTCCACTTCTTTTTTTACTGTCAGACAGGTTTCTTTTCCCTCTGTCACCCGGCGTTACAGAAGCCTTTTCAAGTATAAAACTTTTTTTTATCTTATTTTTTTCTCCAGGGATGAAATTTTTCTTTAATTTTATATTTTCGATTAAAAATTTACAAAACTACTTAGTTTTATTCACAAGAAAAAAAGACAATGCACACTATTTTACAATTAAATAATAAATTTAGTAATGAAGAATAAAAAAAACAATACAGCTTTAATTTTTATGAAATCATTAGTTTATATCCATTTTTGTTGAATAATAATAATTATTATCGTTAACCATTGAAACGACTCTTTATTTCTAGATTCGATTAAAAGTATAAGAAAAGAACAATAGGAAAAAAAAGCCCAATAATAGATTAACATGCACTGTATATAAAGAAGGTTTAAAAAGAAAATAATACTATTTGATAAACATATTTCAGTATTAATTTATATTTTTAAGGTTTTTCAAGAAATCTTTTAAGAACAAAGAAAACAATCAGTTGTAAAGAATTATAGAAATACTAAGCTCACGTTTCTTATTTTATGCATAAAATAGTGAATAAATTATTTGTTAAAATTTAAAATAATAAATACTATTTGGAATCTTTCTTACTTCCATTCACTATACAAGGAAAAAATATATTATAAAAAATATCTGACAGAAATATATCAAGATGTTTTTCTTATATATTAAAGATTTTAATTTCAGTGGGTTTTTGAAGTATCTCATAAATTAAGAGGAAAGTTAATAAGTCGAAGAAATGTTTATAAAGAAGCAATAGTGTGCTTCCCACCAACAAGTAATAGGTTTGCCAACAAAGTCTCCCTAAGTTGTTTTTCCGCACATGCTCCATAAGCACCCAAATTTCCTTATTTTTGCGGTAGGTTACCGCAATAAGTTATTGTTGTCATTTGGCGATTTTGGCTCCTAGAAAAGAAAAAAATACTTTTTTTTAAATAGTTTTATGAGTGAAAAAGGTCGAAAGATAGTAAATTCAAAAATTGCAGAATTTTATAAATTCTTTTAAGGAACTTTAATTTTAATATATTCTGTTTCAGTTCAACTTGAAAGCGTTGAAAAAGGTAGAAAAATGTGCCAATCTGTTTAAAAAATAATTTAAATTAAGAAAATTCATAGATATTTGTAAAAAAGATCAACGTTGTACAAATTGCGTTTTTAATTATATATTTCAAGTTTATCACATTAAAAAAGCAGTTATATTTTTGTCAAAGTGAACGAATACAATCGAAAAAGTCACGTATGTGATTTCAGATTGGCTAAAAACCGGTTTTTGACACATACTTATGTCATTGTTTTAACACTTACATTGTTACAACAATGCAGACGAATCAAAATTGGCATCGAAAGCCAGTTTTTAATTAATATCTTTTTAACTAATTACAATAAAGAAATTTAAGTGGTTCATTCCAGTTCTTGTTACTTTCGATGCGTTTCTGCGTTCAGTGGTTCGTGAGAAGATGGCCTCACATATAGATATATACGCTTGCTTACCTTTGGAATTTAATAGTGTAGATTGTTGCATATTAAAAGAAAATGAGCACACGTATTTAATGCAAAAGTAAAAATTGCCTCTACTGCTGGCTTCCCTTTTTTTCTTGTCTTAGATAAGTAACGTCGATTAATAAAATCCATATTAAAATACTGTCTTCAATGACTGAGCTGCATTGTAATATTGCACTTATCTTAGTAGCCTAAATTATGCTTTAAAATACATTGCAGATTGATTAAGGAATTGCAGTAGAATGATAACGTGATATTCGATGCTGATTCAGTGCAAGTTCAGATAAAAGTTTCAGCATGATTGAAGGAAAGAAAAAGCATTAAATAACTTTTCGGTTCCAATAAAGTAGTTTAGTCATATCAAAACTGAAATTTATTGAGAAAAATGCTTTCAAATATATAAAAAGGTGAAACAAATGACGAAGGATTCATTGAACTATGTCAAAATACACTTAAAGAAACTATTTCATTCATGGTATGTACTTATTTTAATAAAGCTACTAAATGTTAGAAATTCGTATTTTAAATATTAATCTAACCCAAGAGTAAAAGACCGAAATGGTACTTATTGAGTCAATTATACAAAGACTAGTCTCTCTTTTTATTGCTATGTTGAATATAAGTGAGAGTCTTAGTTAATGCGATGTGGTATATAAGTAAAAAAGATGCACATAAACTATTATCATTTCTCATAACTAAGAGTGGTTAAGAATTACGAGGGTATATTTTATAAAACTTTGTTTTATACTGGAGCGATGACTAATTATATTCGATACATTTGGAATCATTGGTTTTATTTTGAAGGAACTGTCGAACATATTGTTTTATTAATGTATAGTTTTAATTAAATTAAAATTATAATACAGTTTTTTAGAAAAAATGTTAACATTTTATTCATATGAAGAATTATTTTGTGTAAAAATTCAAAAATATTTTAATATTATAAAATGCTCAGAGAAGGAATTTGACTTTCCATGGAATTAAAAATGGAAGGGAAATGTTAAAGAAAGTGCAATAATATTATTTTTGTCCTAACAATATCTATCGCAGCTCAAAATAGACCTCTGTAACTCTGTTATTATGGTTCCGAAACTATGACTGACGTTGTTAATATTGTATCATTAGTTCAAATCCTAATACCACTAAAGACGTGATGTGTGAACTAATGCAAATTAAATCAGAAGTTTAAAGTCCTTACGTTTGAAAGAAGGGAAAGTTTGGAGAGTAGAGTACCAGCTTTAATGCCATTTTGGCCACTTACATTTGGTACCCGTTCATAATGCTCGCTTTCTCTCTTGCCAGTTGTTTCTAAGAAAAACGTGGATAAAAAATCAATCATTGCGATCAAATTCATTTGCGAAATTTTATAACGTTTTCGAAAAAAAGATAGCAAATCCATTATTTAAGTATCAGTTTGATTAATACATTTTTAATTTTAGCAATTAAAACTTTAAGGGATTATTTAAAATAAAAATATTGAAATGACTACAATGCTATTTTTTATGGTTAATTAAATCTGAAGTATAATTAATTGAATATTACTAATAGACAACAATTAACTCAAAAAGAATATTACTTTTGATAGAATAGATAAAAAAATCCAATAACTGAAAATATAGAAAAAAATTCTTACATACTTTTCTCAAAAAATCTTAGAAATAAATTAAAACTTGCTAGATTGTCTTCTGGCAATAGAATTTAAATTAATTGAAGTTACAAGAAATTAATTTTTTTCTACATTATGTGAAATAATTATCATTTATTTCACCATTGAATTAAGACGATAAATGGATAAAAAGAGGAAGCCGAATATATTTGTGGATAGACTATTTTTCCTGATACGAAGGTATTCACCTAACAGAGAAAAATATTTCTCAATATTCAGATAATTTTTACCATTTAGTAAATATAACATTTGGCAACACTTTAACCAACAATATTTAACAAGTTGCATTATTACCAGGTTAAGGTAAAACTGAAAGAAAGACACCAGATGTTCATACATAATTAAGTCAAATTTTTGAAAGGAATATTAATTTTATGTGTCTCTCATAATGAATTTCTGAGTCAGTGATAATTAGGATGCAGAAATAGTTGAATGTTTTTGAACTGAATTCATTATGAAACTCATTGTAAATGTTTTTAGCCAACATATTAAAGTATGTTTTATTGGGTGAAATAATTATCCTAAATTTATTGCAGCAGAGTTTATAATAAACAGAGCTTAATTATTTATTATTTCATATAATTAAAATGAAAAGAATTAAAATAAATTCTGTAAATCGTGTTGAGGATTCATCGTTCCTTATTCGTGTCCATGCCACATTTCCAATTTGCATAGAGATCCAGGGAACGTGCCACGGGAAAATATCACTCAATTAATTGAAAAACGCTCTTGTTTTCTAAAGTGAATGGCAATTGCATGTTGAGTAGTCCTTGAGGACTACTATGTTGCATTTACACTAGTAGGTTTTTTGCCGTATTAATTTAATGTGGAAAAGGGAGTTGATATTTCCATCTTAGGCGCTAAGGGTTTGTATACATAACCTCATAAAATATAGAGATAATTTATCACGGGAGATTTTTTCTCCCACATTTTTCGGAATGTTTTTTTTTTATTTCTGTCAATCACTTGAAAACAACCAGCAAAGTGAAGTTCTGTAAGAAACTGACAAAATAAAAATATTGCATTAGAAATTTCCTTTGAAATAAAAAGTAAATAGAATAAATGGCTTAAATTTCCCTCAGAATGATACTCTTTTTGTGGATTTTCTACTATTTCGGATAATTTAGACATCATTCTATTTAGCTGCTTCTGTGAATTCTGATGTTATAAAAATTAGCATATATATGCAATGAGCAAATAGGATACATCAATTTGGTATAGGAAAATAACTTTTATTATGGGGTATGATCCCCCCGAGGAGCAATATACAATTCAGCGTTGAGTGATGCTCTTTAATTACGCAGTCCATTAATTCTGTAAGAAGTACGAGCCATTCCTATTCTATGGCTCTTGAAAGCATGTTTAGTGTACTAGGGCGAGATTGAGAGAAACTACACTTCGTTCTAAAGCATTCCAAGCATGATCAATAAGGTTGAGGTCCGGTGATCGAGCTGGCCTTGACATCCACTAAATTATTTCCTTATAAAGATAAGCCTCTTCGATATGAGGCTCGTTTGTGTCTCACTTTAAAATCCTGTAGCACGAATCACTTATTGCCCCAGCATAAGGGTCCACATAAATATCCAGGATTTTAACATCTATAGGTGTGAAAATTAGCACTTTCAAAGGAAAATACACGGATGCATGTCCATCCACCCAAAGCGATTCTACCCCAGACGCAGAAATTGCCTGATCTGTACTTTTTCACGGATGTGTCATGAATGAAAACGGGGGTTCTAGGTTCTCTCCAAATGTAAATATTCCTACTATCGCTTTCGAGGCTAAAGCTGGAGTCAATCGTAGAGAGAACCACTTTTCATTGATCACGCGTACAGTGGACATATTGACATACCCACTGCAAATGTTCCCACGCATAGCGTGACGTGAGTGGTCGCAAACGTTTGGTTGCCTCTCATAAAAACTACGTTCTTAAAAATTTCGATGCATGGTTGACTTTGATACCAACGCTTCGGAGTCTACAGTGAGAAATGATCTAAGTGCAGCCAGAGAGTTACAGTTGTACTTTTGTGTACGTGACACATATCAGTCATCGACACTCGTAGCCATCGTGGCCGTCTTTGTTTGAACCTCCTGGATGCTAAATATGTGGTTAAAAATTGTTGCCAAGGTCTACGAAGCACAGACAAACTCACATTAAACCATCCAGCTACTTCTGTCTGACATTGTCCTACCTCTAATCTCCTAAAAGCTCGCCATCACAGTTCTTCGGTCAAATGATATCTGGAGGTCATTATTACAACTTCGCTGTACCAGATTTCTAATCTCAAACTGGCAGCGAAAATTGGCGCATTTCTCTGAGGCATCCATTTTTATCCTCCTCACAAATGACACATTCTGACTGTATCGCCACTCTTTCGTATAATGTCATATCGTTCTCAGCACCTTATACTTATCAATATTTTCAGTTGTGCTTATTTTTTGGGGAGTTATGGTTATTTCTTTAATTTGCTTTACACACACATACATACATATATGTATATATATATATATATATATATATATATATATATATATATATATATATATATATATATATATATATATATATATATATATATAGTCTAATTCTCTACAAACAAGAGATAAATACAAACAATTTTCAAATTTAATATCATCTAAATATATTAAATCTAATGGTGTCATAAATCTAATGAAGTGATACAGTGAAAGAAATGTAATACGGCAGTATTAATAAAAGTCAGCTATTAATCCCTTCATTTGGTCGAGAAATGAGTACCAAGCTTGTTTGGAAACTTAATACTGGGGATTCGCGTCGACTGTCCACCTGACCGGAACATCTGCTCATGCACCTCAGGGCCCAAGGTCGCGTATAATGAGTAGGGCACAGTGGACCTTCGCTCTCATGGGATGTTGCGCCACTGAGTTAAGTTATTGATAAAAAGTAAAATAGCTACAGTTGTATAAAAAAAATCTTTTATGTGTAGGAATTAAGATTGAAAGGTTAAATACAGTTTTAAGCTCTCAGCCAAACTTCTCCAGTATTTTCTTATACCAAAAAAATTGCAAGAAAAGGAAAACAGTCTAAAAGTAAGATTCTGTAAGTACTAAAGATAGTAAACATTATACCAGAATATTAAGACCAAAAATATATTAACTTACCCACCAATACCAAGTTTCAGGTAAAAAGTATATGGAAAGCAATGAATATTAAATTTAATTTTGAATAATAAATACCTGTTTGGCACACACTGCAAAATACTTTAAAATATTTTAAATATTATGAGACTTTTACAATAAAATTTCAATTCTGTTTTTACAAAAGAGGAGATCAAGCATTTGTCAAGAAGGAAAAAATATATTAATTAAAAATGCTTAAAAAATTGTGTTAAAATATTCGCCTGAAAAGAAAGTTGATATAAGGTATAAAAACCACCTTTTTTCTGAAATAATACTTAGGATTCTCGCTTATTTTGCAGACTCTACCTTGTAAAAACATTTTTTAGGGGATTTCTTTTGACAAATTTAGATTTTCTTTATTACATTTTTTTTTATCTTCCAAAATTATTCTTTCTTATATTTTGATTAGCGATTCCATTTTTTTTCTGATTTGGACGTTAGAAGATTTATCACCGCTCATATTGAACTTTATCTTTGACTTTTCAATTTTTTTTCGATTTCAACATTTTATTTTCGTCTACTGCTTAAAGTTTGCTGAATATATGACATGATGCAATTCATGTGTAACTAATTAAAAATAAATTCGTCACCATCTAATATTTTTTGTGTAAATTAAAAATACTAGCTTAAATTATATATTAAGCAGATGAAATTATTTCTTGAAGTATTAATGGATTGTTCTTGTTGAAAATTTATCCCTGATATTTAAAGTTTGTTAAACCAATATATTAAAGCAATAAAGTGTAGAAATGTGGTGTAGTTTAAAAATGAAATGTGATTTAGGTAGCTTATAAATAGCATTAAAAATGCAAAGATAATGAGATATTGAGTACATGTGTACCTTGCTTTATCGAATCTATAAGCCGAACCTTTTCTAATGTTAATGGTACTGAAATCCTGGTTCAGATACGAAAAAAGAAAAATTCCTTAATTGGGAAAAATGAACATTAAATATGACAGATAGAACAACTATAGATTCATTTATGTATTTAAGGGGGTTTTTTTGGTTAAATTTATATATTATTCACTTCTTACTAGTTATTTTAATTCTTAATTTTTGTAAATACCGGATATCAATAAACTATCTTACACTATTATTATTATTATTATATTTTTTCACAAAAACGTGTTGACAATTTGGGGTGCGCGTGGTTTAGATTCAAATTAAAACTAGAAAATTAAGAGAATTTTCAAATTCGTTTGATTATCATTCAAAATTTAAAATAGACACTCATGATCGTGCGTAACACTAATCGAATTCTAAAGAAATGAAACAGAAGTTGTGCAGAATAGAACAAAAATAGGAGTTAATAGGGGTATAAAATCTTCTCTTACAAATATATAGGCCTTGCATCGTGATTTTATATTGGAAATAAATGAATCTATGAGTTCATGGGACAAATAATACTGAATCTATGAGTTCATGTGACAAATAATGCCCCAAGTTCAGCAACTCTGTTTTCAGGCATTAGGTGGTTCTTGCAGGAAGGGTTGAGAGTTTCAATTGCCCTCCCCATAATGTCATAGACAGGCTCCATACGGTTGAGGTCTGGGAATCTGATTCGTCAATCTCTTCAGCAAATGCCCTTATTTTCTAGAATTTCTTTGACCAGATGAGTACTATGTGTCCTCACGTTGTCGTCCTTTAAAGTGAATGAGTGAGTGAGTATTAACGTTGCACTGATTAGCTGCACGAGGGCTTTCAACTACAGATCTCGTAATTTGATTCACGGTCATAGGATGAGGACGAAACTTGAGGTGACACCCCCTCTCCTAGCTACCACACCAAAGGGAGGAAGTTTGAGATCTCAACAGATTCAACGTGCATCGCTCCTCTACACGGCGGATCTTCAGTGGCACTGGGCTCGAATTCCTGACACGCCAGCCACGGCACCTTGGCAACTTGGCTACAACGATCACCCATTAAAGTGAAATAGTACTGCACCACTCAACTCAACTGCACCACTGAAAAGGCAAGCATAGGGCTCCAAGACCACATACATCGCAGCAGTCACAGTGTCTCTGTGAAAGACATGGAAGTATGTGCGTTTACCCAACGTGATTATGTACCGTGAGAATAGCTGGTTAGGCTGAACAGGGATTAATCATTAAAAAGAATGATCACATTTTGATCAATACAGTCAACTCTATGATTTTTGCACTATTTTAAATGGACTCTCCGGTCTGCCGACTTGAGCCGAAATGAGCAACAGGTCTTCTTACAAACAGCTCTCTTTCATGAATATTTCTAGAAATAGTCACTGTTCAAATTTGGGTTTCTCTGACCGCTTACACCTCATTAGAGATATGAAAAGCTGTAGTACCCTTGTTACGCCTCGCTACGATGTACAAATGCTGATCTTCTCTGGTCTTGGTTGATCTTGGATGACCTTGTCCAAGCTTTCTCTTGCTTACGTATCCGGTATCCTGAAACTATTTCAATAAATGGAACTCAACGCTAGGGGTAAAATTGAACCATCTATAACTCCAGATTTCACCTGCTTCTGGCATACTCCCAATTTGCCACCCCATCCCATTCACAAAACTTTGGTGGTTATTCATTTTGACTATTTAAATTTTAATTTAAACGAAAGCAGCCCCCAAAAAAATCGGCGAGGTGTTCCGCCGAACGAAATGCAGATTTTGGAACTCCTCTTGGTTCTAAATCATGTTAATCGACTAGTTACATAACTACACACATGAGTATTCGCTAATGTATTATATAAACAGGATTTACATCTTTGTTTCAAAGCAGTACTTTTCCATTCCGGGCAAATTTTTGCTTGAACACCAGTATACATATCTCTCTATATATAATAAAAGTAAATAAAATTTCATTAGTTCATTAATGTTATTGTTAAAGCACTTTCAAGTTTTCAAGTGTTAAACCGTAAGGGAATGAAACCCTATACTTAAGGATGCCTTTATAAAATCGTATAATCTTTGATAATTTTAAATATACATTGTTTTGCCCAAAAAAGTTCGAAAACAATTTTTTTTAACTATAATCCTAAGCAATTTCTAAAAAATATATATTAAATGATTTAGACACAGGTCATTCTTGTATAAAAAATATATTTTTCAGGTTGCTGCAGTCGTAGGAAAGATGGGAAGGCTCTTACACTTAGTTGCACATTTATTTAGTTACTTGAAAAACAAACATCATACAAGCAGCAACGGCACATGCCATTCAGATACGCGTACATGATAGCAATCTCTGTTCACTGTGAAGATTTCAGTTTCCATAAGCTTTGTAAATAGAAGCTTTTAGAATCATATGATTTTGATAAATATTGGTCAGATTAAAAAGGTAATGCAAGAGTGCATCATCCTATTTCACGAACATTAACGTGTTGATTTTTTCGGAGATAGAATTGTCGTTATTTCCCTTTTGGGCCGGTAAACTAAAGATTAATTATCACGCTAGGTCTTGGAAGTCTCAAGCCTATTTTGAATTACTATTCCTCGAATAAAAATTTTACCAGTGGATTGAAAAATAATGTGCCCAATTTCCGAGTATCATAAATTTTTATCGAACTAAGTTATTTACATAAAATTTTCAATGTGGTTTCTTTTAGCATAGTACACTTTGCATAAACGTTGCGGCTAAACCAAAAAAGCTTTTTTTACCATTTTGGAGGGTTATTGTTTCTATTCCCTGTTTCATTGATTTTGAAGTCCTGTAAGTGTTCTTACAATACGTCTATTTAATTATTTTTTAAGTATCCCCTTAAAAAATCGCAAGTAGCACAGTCAGGGGAGGATGGTAGCCATTACTTAGGAGGAAGAAAATTTATATTTTTATCTTTCAGTAATTTTATTGTTGATTTTATAGTATGACTTTGAGTAGAAATTTGGGGGAAAACAAAGTTTATATGAGGATAAAGATGTTTACCTTTTTTAGATCAAACGCTTCAAAACTTTATTCTGATGGTATTCAGCATCAAATTTAGCCTTTGGTTCTACAAAAAATGGTTTTGTTAAGCCTTGAGTGGACATTCCCATCCATATCATAACACCTGACGACCAACTTGCTTTTTGCAGAACAGCAGCGTCTTTGCGAAATTTTTCAGTGAAATATATTGTGTCTTCGTTTTGCCAGTTGTGAATGACATAAAACAGTGCTTCATTCAAAGTTACGCATGCTTTGTATCTACCTTTGTGTAACTTTAAATATAGAGGCCAAGGACGTTTTCTTGGTTTTTCTGCGGTCTTAATAGAAATTTGAAGACAGACTGTGGTTTGTTCATTTTTTTATAGTGAATTTCCTTTATCTGCTGACAAATTGTTGATTGCAATACCTGTAGTTTCTTTGCTGAAGTGCTTTGAGGTGGAAGATTTTTTACAACGATAAGTCTCTTTTCAGCTTTTTCTTCTTTTTTCTTAAGAAATGCCTTTCATTCACATTTTTTTCTTGGAGCTTTAAATTGCCAGACAAATTTTATTATTTTGGAATTTCAGATAGTAATCCATTAGTAAAATGTCTTTTCTAATTTTTGAATGCTTTTATTATAACAGAATTTGAGCAAACATTGTTTAAAAGCTTTGAAATTTTGTTTCGAGTTTGAGGATCTAATTTCGGAACCATAATTTAATCTACTAATAAAAATAGTTAAATTGGTAATTTAAATGTTTATTTTTAATAACTTCCAAAGTAAAGCACAAAAAATTTACCATTCACATTTTCTTGCTTTAAAAGTGGTCATTTGAATCAACCGGTAATTATATTATACCCCCACAATGCATATTTAGATATTGTTCAAGTGTATATAAGTATATATGTATGTATATACTACATGTGTCACTTTGTTTGTAAGCATACATAATGCTATATTGTTGTTTATCATGATCTCCGAAAGATAGTAAATATTTACAAATGTATTTGTAAGTGTTTGACTATTTTTGAATTGAAAAATAAATGTTTTGTAACCAATGCTTTTGCTTAAAACCAGCAATGAATTCTTCAGAATTACACAGTTATTTCTTTCATTAAAATTCAGCATACGTTGTATTCTAAGAGTATACTAGCTAGATAATTAAATTTTAAATTTAATAATCAGAAGTCTAGTTTTATTCCTGCAGTTAGTCTCATTCAGAAACCATTGAAATAAAAGTATTAACTTAGTGGAGATGAATTGGTAAAGTTAACAAAGATTTATTAATTAATGTGCAAGCTTAGGACTTTAGCTCATCAAAGCGAATTAGAAAATGCAAAATCTAAAGTCTTTTAAATAATGGCTTTGATTCCCTCTAGATTCCTTCCACCCTCCCCTGTTGCTGTCCTGAAACATGACTTTTCATATATTTATAGACTTTTATTTGTAGACATAAGCAGGGAACATATATTATTTAGCTTAAGAGTTAACTCTTGTCAAATTTCTATTTTCGTTTCATCATTAATAAAGTATAATTAGAATACAGTTCTATTTACTAATGATATATTTTGCTATATGGGTTTCGACATTAAAAAAAAAGGCTAAAAATATAAAGCAATGAATAGCATTTTTATTTAATGTATTAATATTTACTCTAGAATAAGGATTGCTCTGAGTTTAGGAACTTATCATAAAAGAAAATTTAATTATAAGCAAATGTTTTTAAAATACTTCACAAATTTAACAATTTGAGAATTCTTTTTAAACAAATAAAATATTTAAAAGATTTGAAATTGATTAGTATTAATAATAAACGATATTTTATTAAGTGCTTAATAAAATAGAAATCAAAAATCATAATGACATGGAATTATTTTAATGTACAACATTTGATCGATTTAATAGTTATTGAGTTGAAATTTTGAGGAGAGTAAAAATGTGTTATTATCCCTTAAAAATAATATTCAGAACTAATGATAAATTATTGCATAAAAGTATGTCAAATATTTTTGTCGAAATAAAAAAAAGAAACAAATATAAGTATCGGTTACCGTATTTACAAATCTGAAATTATGAATAAACGGCCAGTTACTGAAATTTGGGATAATTATAAGAACGATGACGAGTTGAAAAACTATAAAAATGGTAATTTTTTGATTCTATTTGTTCTACAGGAAAATTTAACTTAATTTTGTTGGGATATTTTGATGAAAAATATATATATTTCACTGCCACCCTGATTTATTTAAAAAAAACCCATGATAATGAATTATATACAAGTAAAACAAACATATCGCTATTGAAGTCCTGCACACACACACACACATATGGAATTGCAATTTGTGCATACGTATTAAGCCTAGGTAAGCTAAAAGAAAATAGTTGCCGAATTGTGAAGCTTGATTTATTAAAAATTAATTCTAGTCTCTGAAGAAGGTATCGTTGAGATAATTTTAATTCTACGTTTCTGTTTATCATATTCATTGCTCTAAGACTTAGAAGGAAAAACTTCTCGACGGTACGGGCTACTTCTAGTTTTTTCATGGTGTTGTGGTCCATTCAGTGATGTAGGTGTAGTGAACTAGAATACGGTCTACAATATTTAGTATAATTTAATAATAAATATAAGGAATATGTACTTATCTACATATCTGCAATAAAAAAACTTACACCTTTTAGACCGCATTTAAAACAAAGGCAAGATACATACATAATAATAGCTACAAAAGTAATAATATCAAATGATACATTTACTATTAAACAGTTCAAAATACATAAAACAATAAAAAATATTTATTGAAAGTTAGTTCTTATAGTTAATAGAAAACTTAGTCTGCGTACTGTCAGCTAATTTTGGATATTTTGGTACATAATTTCTAACTTCTAATCTTCAGGTGATCTGAACAACATGACTTGGTGGTTCATCGGTAAATTGCGATCTACTTTATGCCCACCCCTGTTCTAAGATATAATGTATTAAAACTTGTTAATACTTAAAAACTCCAGAAAGCCCTTAAGATTCGTAAATCAATTTTGAATAACACAGTTAGTAGATTTTATTCTAAAGAAAGAAATGACGATCCATAACTTACTTGATGAAAATCAAGATACACAAAAAAGGATTTTACTGATTGTAAAAACATAAAAAATAACAATACTAAAATAATTTTTTATAGTTATTATTTTATTTATCACACTTAAGCTGAAAAATAGTAAAACAAAATGCTATGAGGAATATTTAAATAAAAACACAATTAATTTTAAAATTTTATTCGGTAATAAGAAACAATATAGATGTCAGTTATCCAATTCAAAATACTAAACTTAAGATGTTGAGTAATGAATTTTTGAGGATTTTTTGTTTGTATCACTATTTTTAATGCATACAAATAATGTAGATATCATATACACTCTCTATCGCAAAATATATATACAACAAAAAGAAATCGAACTACTATCACGAAACTTAGCAGTAACATAGTCTAGTAAGACATATACAAATGGTTAAAATTTTGAAGCCAATGAGACAGAGGTAAATGCTTTATGTGCATATTAGATGCGCTGTTGGGAGAGCTTAAACGCATTATTGATCGTACCATAGGGTTCTTCAAGCAAATCTGTTCACTTGTATGGACAGTATTGTGACCAGCGATGTCTCGGAAACGTAACTGGTGACAGTACGAACAAATGTAGAACTTTGAGAGAGGGCTTATAGTAGATCTCAGAGAAGCAAGTGGGCCGAACAAGCATATTGGCCATTACTTTGAACGGAGTGATATTTAAGTTGCTCAGTTTTGGTAACAATGGATCACGGAAGCGATAGTCTACCGTTGCGGAGGATCAAGGCATCCGAGGAATACAAATGCTTGTGATGATTGCACAATCATAAAAGTGACCATGTCCTTACCAACAAGGTCGCTAAAAATGTTTAGATGTCATTTGCCACGCTCCAGACATCCGGTGGTATTAAGGGAAACCATTTAGAGACGATTGGCCGACGCAGGTATATGGAGACGATGACCATTAAGACAACAACCAGTGACCCCTCATTTTAGATATTAGATCTTTGATGACCTCGGACAATGAAGAGTGTGACCGACTGGAGGCGTGAATCCCTATTTAATCTCAACTCTAATGATCAGCGTACACGCGTGTAGATGCGGCTAGACCACCAGTCCCATCTGGTATTTGTTGTCGAGAGGCATATGGTAATTACCTAAGATGTGGCAATATTGGGAGTGGCTTGCTTGGACACATGATGACCTCTTGACGTCTTTCAACGCACTTTGATGGCACGCAGTTACGTGGAAGAGATTTTAATGCCAATTGAACTGCCTATGCTATCAAATCTTCCAGGTTTAAATTATCAGCAAGGCAATGCTCTTTCACATATAGTTTGTGACATTCCCAACAATGCTTCCAATGATATGGAATACTTCCGTAGCTTTCGAGTTTACCAGATCTATTGCCAATAGAGCCTGTTTGGGATGTGCTTGGAAGGTAACTGCCGCAGTCCATGAAAACTGGTAATTTAGCTGCTCATGTGAACACTTTATTGCAAAATATTCCTCAAGAGGTAATAGATGAACTCACATATTCAATTTCAATCCATTTTTTGGCTTGTATAACTGCCAGAGGTCGATTTACTACCTACTGATGTGTAACCGTTGCCATGTCATATCTTCTTAATAAAACAATCCTTTCTTCTGAATTTGTAATTAATCATTTATCTCATCATACACTGTATACATGTTAAGTTTCATGAGAGTAGATCATTTCCTACTGGGTGCATATTCTTTTTGCGATAGACTGTAGTTTTAATCTTATAGCTAATGATGAATGACCTAATGTGTGTAACATTTCTTAAAAAATTAAGATTTCATTTGTTTACTTAAATGAGTGATTATTGGTGCTTTTCAAGAAGAGATTTCAGTATCTAAAATAACTAAATAGTGATTGTAGCAAGATGAACTCTGTCTAAACTTATGATCAGTTAATAAAACAGGGATGCTTTACTTCGAAATGAGGAAACCATGAACAGAATAGTCAGTCAGCACACATGGATAGATGAAAATTGGTACGAATTATTCTGTACTTGGGTACACAAAAGAAGATAGGTCTAAAAGACTACATTTCTAATAGGTTAATTCATTTGGAGCATTAGAGCTCGCTTAAAATATTATTTATGGTAAGGATGCATGTTATTTTTATATTCATGAAACTTAGGAACTTTTTCACACATATTTTTTACCTTTACTACTTCAAGAGGATTTTTCCTTTCTCAGTTATTTTTTTTTCATATAAAACGGTTGCGCAGTGTATTATTTGATTTGGTTGAATCATTAGCAAGATGGACTAAATTAATATTATTTTTCTTTTCCTAGTACAGACTGGTAAAAAAAAGTGATTTTTAAATATTTTTTGCTCGAAGCGATTTTTTTTCAAAAAAAGTTTAAAACTCTTAAAATTCGTTTTAAGACATCTTGCATTATCATTGTCGTTATATAAACGGAAGGACCCTTTGGTGTTTCAAAGGAATGTAATGAATTGTTAACCACTTCTTAATGAATTGATTCTGGTGCAACTTTTATTATTGCATTAAATTATAAATCTTTCAAATATATTAAAAATGATTTGAAAACGGATTTTCTTCATTTAAAAAGAGTAGCTGTGCCCAATAATAAGAGTATTTATATTTCCTGAATCAACTTTTAGAGATTATCTATTTCCATACTTGGATTTGCACACCTACAACAATAATAAAACACAGTTTTACATTCTTTAAGATAAGAAGCTAATTATCAAATTTAATCCGTAGTGATAAAAATCTGATATTATATAAAAATTTAAAAAATATATTGAATGTTAACAGGTAAGAATTTCGTTGACTATTTTTATTCAGTTGTTAAAATATTAGTTGGTTTGCAACGAATAGATGCATGGTTTAATACTTGCTAGCAATAAAGACTATTTTTGGATACTTAAAATTGAAGCAGTTATTTTAATTGAACTAAGTAAGTTTTTTTTTACAGTTGTTGTTCATCTCCCTGTCTAGCCAAGCTAGAGCAAGTTCATTATTTCACTCACTCTCAAGAAGTCCAACACCATTAGAGGGTCTACATAAAAAAAACTTATTTAAGGTATCCGACTACGTTCGGAACAATGATTTTGCAAAAGCGTATAAATGGATAATATTTATGATATTTAGCGTCATTTATATTAGAAAATGTATATAAAATTGTGTGTGTGTTTTAATAATATTATTACTATAAAAAATCATTTAAGTACAATATTTTTTGACAATAAATGGACATAGAATGACCAATTTCTAAAACATTCTCCTTTTGTAAAAAATGCTTCTTTTATGATAATATTTTGCCTGTATATATCTCAGACCTCTCTAAAGAGGTTCAACTAGAGTTTTTGAAATATGTAATTTAGAAGTGGATTTATCCATATATTTTACGACAACAGAGAGGAGCAATTTTAAGAAAAAAAAGCTGATAATTATTTCAATTGTTGGTAACTCTGAAAATAATGTGAATTTTTCAAAATTCCTAGTACAGACTCTGTGGAAAATGCTTTACTTTATATAAGCGAAATAGGTTTATTTTAGAAGCACTTTTTATAAAAGGAGTGCATTTTGAAAAAAGAATATTCTAAGTTAATGTTTTGCCAAAATGTTGTATTTAAATAATATCTTTTATCAAAATGTCCTCAAAACAATTTTATGCATGTATTCTAATCTTAAGTGACACTAAATATCATGAAAATTATCCATTTATAAGCTTCTTTAAAATCACGGTTCCGAACGTAGTCGGATACCTTAACTTATTTTGTAAGCCCTAGGCAGTCAAGAATGTTTTCTGGAGAAACCTGGCTGGCGGAACACATAACACAGATCGGAAAAACTTTATTTCCGTCCTTAAGTCAAAGTTTGGAGGTAGCCACCCCGGAAACGCGTTAGAATAGTTTGTTCTACCTGCTGTAATGAAAGTAGAGATAACCACCGGGGTGCTTAGCTTCATACCAGTGATGAGAAGGAGGACCCTCCCCCCTCAAGTCCTGCAATTTGCCTCAACGTGGCGCGGGGTGCTCCTTTGCGGAATGGGCGAAGTGCATCGTAGTTTTTTCTCCTGGTAGGGCCACCCTTGGCGTGAAGTCCATTCCAATATGCCCAGCTGAGAACTGCAGGTAAAGGAGCTGAGTAAGCCTTCTTCCTCTTGGTGCTCCGGTCTTTGCTGATCACAGAAGCTGCACTTTTTTCTCCATCTAAGACTTCTACACTCTTAGGAATTCCTGCTGCATCGGCCATCACACAGTCACAAAAGGGTCACGATTAATGTTTAGGTAGAAGGACTGAATTGAAAAATTTGTTACAGTTTCCCAGTTCTCCATAAACTCTACAGTTCACAACAGAATTTCTACTAGTGCAACCAGTCTGAAGTTAGACCAAGTTTTGGATAGGGCTGATGTCCACGGATTATCTTCTCCAGGAATCTAAACTAAAGGATTCGTCCTTCCTTAAGATCCAGGAATATAAGATTTATAGATCAAACATAAATGACAAAAGTGGCGGTGGTTCTGCCTTCCGCATTCGAGATTTAACCTTTCAAAGGAAGTAAGTTTGCTTGAGGAGATCATTGTTCAGTTAAGTAAGAGATTAGGAAAAGGAACGAACCTAATGCAGCGTTTCTCAAACTGTGAGGCGTACCCCCTTGAGGGGGCATGACATCTCTACGACGGAGGCGCCAGCATATTGATAAGTCAAAAGCAAAAGATTATTTTAAAAAAAATTATTAATTTACTGAAGGTAAACAAAAAAAAAAAATACATTCTGACACACACACGCACATGAAAAATAAAATACACATTTACACTGAGTATTTTATTTATAAACATATCAGTGCTACACAAAGCATTTTATAATTAATTTACCAATACTAAGTAAAGAACAAGTTCAATAATTACCAATGACCCATGGGATTGTCATACATAAAATAATATACAAATATTAACACTTATCTTGATAATTCTTACGGTTCATAAAAGTCTCTTAACTACCAATTAAAAGCTACGGAGTTAAAAGGAATAAGTAAAAGCAGTTTTTTATTGTTTTTATTAATTCCTTTTCTATGCCTCTGAAATGAGTAAATTCAACGCAAACGCTGCCAAGGTTCTTTTGTTCAATTCCAAAGCTTTCGGAATAATTTTATGAATAACAATGCACAGAAAAGATCGCACTTCGAAAAGACGTTTATATACGTCATGTGCAATTAGCGCACTTGAGTGAGACGTTTATATAAGCCAGTGGCACTTAAGAGGTTAAAGTCGTATCGTTGTTTTAACTTCGAAATGCAGTATTGTTTAATTCAATACATTGTTATTGTATGAGGAGGGCACGATGAAAATTATGATTGAATATTGGGTATCGAATAATAAAACTGAGAAACACTGACCTAATATATTATTCTTGTAATTATTCTGAATTCTGAAATCTATAAGGCCAACGTCAATATAAATCTAATGCCTCTTGATTAGAAAATATTAAACATGAGTTCCCTTTTTTGCGTAGGAAATAAGACAAGAAATAATCATTCATTATCTTTATTTTTAAAAAATCTAATTAGAATTAGCGTGTTTTCTACGAAAGCCTATTAAAAATCCCTTAAAAACATTACCTATGTATATGTATTCAAGAGCACAGCATATCCTTGTGTTTACTGTTTTTTCCTAGGTAATTAACAATAACATTTAATGTAACGTATTTTTTAAAAAAATCAAAAATGGCAAATCGTGTTATAATTTTAAACATATACCTTCATTTATATTTTAGAATGCCATATAATAATGTTGTCAAAAATATACTGTAGTTCAAAATCACTGGAATTCGGAGGGGTGGAAGACAAGATTGAGCTGAGCAGACTCATTGGAATCAAACCTTAAGATTGTAAAGGAGAAAACTTGGAGAACGAAGGTGAATGACAGGTCGCTGTGAAGAAACTTCAAAGGAAAGCATTGGCCCACGAAGGGCTGTTTTGCTGGTTATGATGATGATATTTTAGATATTTATAACAATTTAAATATTAATGACTACTGCGCTAAGAAAAAGTGTATCCATTTTTATCGTATCATATATTTTTCCCCAGTATTTCGTCTCTTTTGTGGGTCGATAAGTAAGTACCAAGTTTACTTGGGGGACAAAACACTGGGAATTTCACGTCAGACTGTTCACTTGACCAGAACATCTGCTGATCTACCTCAGTAACCAAGATTTTGAAAAATGAGATGGACACAGTAAGGTTTAGCCCTGATGGGCGGTTGCGTCGGTGGTTAGTTTAGTTGATATATTTTTATTAAAATAATTATTTCAAATGTAATCTTATAGACTGTCTACAGCAAATTGTTGCTCTTTTAGAAATGTATTATAAACAAATTTATATAAGAGATTATTTTATATATTTTTATTAAAATAATTTTTTCAAATGTAATCTTATATATATTGTCTCCAGCAAATTGTTGCTCTTTTATAAATATACTATAAACAGAATTATAAGAGATTCTCTTTTTTCATGTCTTTTTAAAAATTATTTTAATTAAAAGTGCGTAGCTTATAATTTTTAAGTAAATATGATCGATGAAAAAAAAATAAACTGTGATATTTCGTTAAAAATTAATCAAAGTTGTATCTTACCGACATGCCGATATATATTAGGTTGGGGAACAAGGAATCCATTATTTTTTCGGTAGATGGCTGTAGTGTCGATATCTTATGAAGTATTGATCAAACAATTTCAAATTTATGCTCGCTGTCAAGGTGACAGTTTACACTATAAAATTATTTTGCTGTTTTTTGTTTGGTCTATTCGGTTGTGAGTTATAGGGTGTTAAAAATGGAAGTCAATAAAGAGAAAATTCGGTACATTTTACAGTTTTTCTTTGATAAAGACGAAAATGAAAGCCAGGTGGCTGAAATTGTGAAAGGTGTTTATAGTGGCGATACTGCTATAGCTAATTACGTGCAATTTTGGTTTCGTCGATTCCGTTCAGGCATTTTTGATGTTAAAGATGCCACTGGCACATCCAGGCTCGTCTTCAAAAACGTCGATAAAATCACAGAAATAATTCAAGTTGATCGGCATATTTGTAGTTCTAACATCTCCCAGGAGTTTAAGATAGACCAAAAAATAGTTTTAAACCATTTGCACAAAGTTGGATTCAAAAAGAAGCTTGTTGTTTGGGTGCCCCACCAATTAACAACAAAAACATGATTAATCGAATTTTCATCTGCGAAGTCTTGGTCAAACGAATTAAAATCGACCCTTTTCTTATACGAATGGTGACTGAGGGTGAGAAATGGGTTACATACGACAATAATGTGCGAAAACGATCGTTGTCAAAGCGCGGTGAAGCAGCTCAAACGGTGGCCAAACCAGGACTAACTGCCATGAAGGTTTTACTGTGTATTTGGTGGGACTGGAAAGGAATAATTTATAATAAGATGCTTTTGTATGACCAAACACTAAATTTAGATATCTACTGTCAACGACTAGGCCGTTTGAAGCTAGCGATTGACCAGAAACGGTCAAAATTAGCCAAAAGAAGAGGTGTTGTGTTCCATCAGGACAACGCCAGGTCTCACACTTCTGTAGCGACTCTCCAGAACCTCTGGAAGCTTGGTTGGGAAGTTTTAAAGCATCCACCATATATTCCGGACCTGGAACCAAGCGATTACCATCTTTTTCTCGCATTGTAAAACCAGAGTGATAAGAAATTGGGATCAAGAGAAGATTGTGAAAATCGATTGCAAGAGTTTATTGTCAATGAGGAACAAGACTTCTATGAAAGATGCATTATAAAGCTACCATTAAAATGACAACAAATTATATTACAAACCGGTGCATATTTGACCCAAATCGGACAATTCAAAATATGTTAAATAAAGTTTTGAATTTCATGCAAAAATAATGAATTTATTTTTCCCCAAACCTAATATAAGCAATTATTTAAACTCATAAATATATAACGTGCATAATTATTTTGATATTCTCTAACAAGTCTTAGATAATTATATCTAATGAATTTTAACAATTTGTAAAAGTTCCTCCCTTCTATACTTTCGTAAAATCCCTTCTTTTAAACATTCAAGTAATGTAAAAAAGTTTATTTGCGAGAAAATAAACGTTTTGTATAACGTGTTTTAGTTCACTGATTAATGAAATAATTGAAGTAAAATGTTGAGATTAATAGTAAGGTATTTAAGTTATTCTTAATATTTTTACACTTAGAATTTTGCCCCTTTTTTAAAAAAAATTATGTGATCTTTGCTGGAATGATGCACTTAAAATGCATTGCCAGGGTTCCAGGAATAGTATTTATATGTATTTGGGTCTCGTTCTCTTTTACCGAGTCAATATTATTTTGATTAAGCTTACTGATCTATTTCCTGAATCGGTTTTAAAGATTTGTAAGGCAATTTACTGAGATACCTCTTTCAGTGATATGTTTTTAAAATGCTTTTGATTTCGTTGTTGCTCCTCTATTTTCCTACCTAGATTAATACTTATCAACAACCTAGATTAATACTTATTTCTTCTAAATTCAATACAACTCACATTTTCTAGCATTATATATAAGTTTCATTATTATTCTTCTCACACCGTTGCATAAATATTATGATATTCACATTTGTGGGAGTCTTTTTAAATCTATTATAATTGAACGAAAGTTAGCGTACAAATTTCTCCATCACTCAGAAGATTAAACCTTATTGTAATAATTATTCTTTAATCGATTATTTTGAGATAGTTCTATTCTTTATATTTGTGAGTGTACTTTTGAATACAATTTAAGTTTATACATTGAATGACGCGGAAATTCACATAGCTTTATCGCTTCTTTTGATTCACATGCATTGGTAATTCCTTTAAGATTTAAGGTATCCAAACACGTTGAGATGACAAAATTCGGTTAAAGCACATATTTTTTTTTATTGAAAATAGCTATTTTTTGGCTTCTCAAAACATACTTTATTTTTGTTTCTACGTTACCTAGAGACCAAGTTACGATCAACTTTATAAACTTTGAAAAATCGAAAGGGAATATTTAAATCCTTGAAAATTTATCAATGCGAATTTGATAACTCAAAATTTTATTGAACTTTTTGAGCTCTATATTTATATTATTTTCTAGAGAATGTACTAAAATATTTTTAATTGTATGAATATTTTTTTTTGAGATATATGGCATGTTATTTAAATAATGGTCTCAAAAAGAATGTCACATTTCTTATAATATTTACTCGATCAGCACAAAAATTTTTAAATTTTAATAAAATTCTCTAAATAAATAAATCTAATTTGTTTTAGTATTACTTTTACTAATATAAGTTTATTACTTTTTTCTTTAAATGCTTTGAAGTTTTTCAAAAGTATTGCTAAAATTTCACTTTTCAGAATGCTTTTTGTAAAAGCTAGAAATTTTTTTTAAAAATATATTTATTTAAATATTAGTATTTATTGATATTGATTCCTAAAAAAGTATTTAAAAAGTTTTAGTATGCTATTTTTCTAAAAAGAACTCCGAACATGTCCGGATACTTTTATGGGATACATTTTCAAGATACTTTATTGGTTTTATTATTAAAGTACAGATAACTTTACTTTTATAGCGGATAAAGAAAAAAAATATGCAGCTAAATTATATTTCTATTTCTGATATAGTAGATACTTTTGAACATATTAGTCTCAATAATGATATTTTTATAGAGTTTTTAACAACATTTCTACAGTTAAAATGTAAAGAAAAAAACTTTACAATTAGCTATTAGTAAGTTGTATATGCAACTGTACTTAAGTGATATTTGTAAACTTTTAATCCAAATTTTTTATTGTGCCCATTTTGACACACAAAGTAGAAAATATATGCGAAACGTTCCTTGATTAATCAAAATTTTAGTTTTATCGTCAATCAATCATTTTGAATATTACCGGATTTATGCAATCTAAACTGCACTTTCTTTCCAACGTTAATGTTACTGAAAATCAGGTGCGGCTTAGAATTGAAGATGAAGAATGTCGTTGAATGGGAGAAATTAAGCATGATACTGACGGTGAGAGAAATTACAGGCTCATGTATGTTTTCAAAAGTTTTAATGCTGGTAAAATAAATTAAGTTTTCACTCCTTTTATTAGACATGATATTATATTTATTTAAATTTCTTAAATATCGGATATCGACAAACCATTTCATACATTTTTTTTAAAAATTTGTTCACAAAAATTTGTTGAGAATTTGAGGTGCAGCTTAGAATTGATGGCAGCATAGATTCGAATAAATATGGTAGTATATATACAATTAACGAATGATGTTTAAAAGTTATCTCTCTGTAAAATAACTGCTCTGTTTTCATTTATCCATTAGGTTATTTTGCTTATACAAAGTAAAGACTTCTCCAGAGAGTTTGAACTAGAATTTTTGAAAAATTCCCCATTATTTTCAGTTGTCACCAATTGAAATAATTATTGGTGTTTTTCTTTTAAGGTATCCGTACACCTTCGAAGAAAATTTTTTAAAAACTGTAATATTTGCTATTAAAATATTTTTTACTGATGAATTATAACTTAAAACTATGAAAAATACATTTAATATGTTACTTGTAGTACATAAAAAAATTTTAGGGAGTAAAGCATAGTGTAAATAGTAATTAAATTGATTATTAGAATAACGCACATAACTCAAATGTAAACAAAAATATCCCTTTTCTGTAAATTTGATGATGATCATTATAACATTTTTTAGGGCTGGTACTATTTTCCTGATGATAATCAATTTATTACAATTTTTATCAAGTTTCGAGTAAAAGAACATTGAAAAATCATTAAAAAATTATTACGAGCATGATATATACCTTAGTTACTAAAAACATATCAACTATATAATTATGAAAGTAGTAGGGGCTCTTTAAATCTATAAAGCAAATATATTTAAAAAATTTGAACTAATTTGGTTCACAACTTTTCTGATATTTACGTTGTCAGATGTCAATACGTTAAACAAATTCATTTTGAGATAAATCAGAAATAAACTTTGAACTACAAATTTTAATATTAAACACAATTTGATATACTTAAAAAGCTCCTGAATTATAAATAACACCTTCTTTACTCTCTAAAACATTGATTTTTTTTTCCTTGTAGCTCTTAAAATTTTTCTACGCTGCTTTACATTTGGTGTTGAATGTCGTTCTGCGTCGTTAATTCTATTGATGTCAAGATGTTTGTATGCTTTTAAAGTAAAATAACCAGGAGTTATATTAAGTGCTTTAAAAATTTCAACACAACCCTTGTATCCATCATTAAATTGGATCACAGCATCCAATGCACCAGATTTTAAAATTTTGAGGCACACGAAAACTTCCTTGGGTACTCTCTGCCATATAACGCCATTTAAACACTCGTTTGAATTTTGTGTTTTGCCATGCAGGCATTTAGTAAGCAGTTCTTTGGTACACAACTCTAAATATGTAGACTTAATCGTGTTTAGTACTTCATTTGATAAGCCTTTATATTTTTCGTTTGGCTTTTTGCCACAAGACAGTGCTCGCTGGTAGTAGCACCAACTATCTTTTCCGATGGGACACTGTCCATGCATCGGTTTCTCGACACTTGATGAGCAATGAAACAAAGCCGCAATAACATTTTGCTGAAGACCGGATAAGTTTTCAACATTGCTACGAACAGCAATCCCATAATAGTTTTGCAATCGGTCAATAAAAGAGTCGGTGAGTTTGCCTTTACCAGACAGATTTTTATTTTTAGACTTTAGTTTGCGCAATCTCGCACCTACTCTCTTTTGAACATGACCAATGCATTCATATTTTGTGACGCTATCCTTCCCATAAGTATCTTTGACACTGATAAAGCCCTTAGAGTCCCCGTCACCATAATAATGTGCACATTTAAGGCCTCGTTTGACAATAGAACGTTGGAAGATTCTCGTAGCACCAACAGCTTCCATTTTTAACGCAGAACCTTGAAAATTACTATGGCACACGTGATCTGCTGCAAAAGTTTCCGACTCAATGCTTCTAGGCATTTTAGAAATCTTTCTGCAGGTGCGACAATATGACGACATTATTTATATTTCAATGTCTACTACTTTACCAGTGTCAACTGACAAAGCTGCGACACACCCATTCATGGAAGAGTAACCTCTACGCTGCCACGTTCCATCAACTGAATTGCCACATTCAACAATTTTATTTTTAGTAGGGTGTAGCACTAAAACAGTTCAGAAGCTGCTTTTTGCATTGATAGTTCACTAACTTCTGAAATCACGGACATGAGTTTATTCTCATGATTAGTGTACGCAGTTTTACTGAACCTGGGTAAATTTAACGTACCACATAATTTAAACCCAGCAGAAAAACCTTTCCCAATTTGTCTCATACCATACACAAATCTTGTATTTACTTCAGGACAGTTTAAAGTTTTCTTTGAACTAGAAAACCCTGAGTAAAAGTCACAATGTTTACACCTGATAACAAAATTTGAGCACAAACCATATGTGGAATCCTCAGAAAGCAGGATACCTTCTTCGAAACATCTTGGGCAGCAAAGTTGTAAAAACAAATATTTAAAAGGACTTCCATATCAATTATTCTGTTACCAGTAAGTGGTTTACGTTGATATTCTGCTATTTCTTCATCAAAGACAGCAGGTATTTTAATTTTGAAGAACTGGCGTTGGTAGATGTTGCGCTGCTATTTTTTGAATGTTTAATGGTAGATCCATTACCTCGAAATTGACGTTTTCTCTTTGCACTAACTCTACGTTTAGCATTACCCATTTTAAATGACAAAAATTAAAATTTTCTGCTATAAAAAAGGATTAAACAAAAGCTTATAAAGAGCTACGCAATCATAAGCAAATGTAAACAAACAGTAAAGCACTCTATTTTCTTGCCAGATTCTAGATAAAAATATAAATAAAAACCTGTTGCCAATTATATTCTTGATAATTCTGAAAACTCAAATTCATATTTTAAAAAGTTTAAATTTCTTACTATTGCATATTTAAACGATACTTTGAAAAATAAAAATGTCAACAAACCTTTTTTCTACTTCGCAATGCAGACTTGTACTTCCGGGTTCAAAAAGGTGCTATCGAATGAAACTCAAATCCCCATAACTTAAGTTCTAAATAAGATAGAAACAAAATTTAAACACCATTTTAAAGAAAAAAGTTCATATTATCAAATAACATTTAAATTAAAAAATCGAAAAATTTGACGAAAATGACGTACCTTAAAATGTCTCCCCTCTGTTGAAGTAAAATATGGATAAATCCACTTCTAAGCTATATATTTGAAAAATTCTTGTTCAGCCTCTGAGCTATATACAGGCAAAATATTGTTATAACAGAATCATTTTTCATAAAAAAAGAATGTTTTGAACATTGTTCATTCTGTGTTCATTTTTTGTCAAAATATTGTACTTAAATAAATTTTACTGTAATAATATTCTTAAAACAATTTTGTATACATTTTCTAATCTAAATGACACTAAATATCATAAATGTTATCCATTTATGCGCTTTTGCAAAATCACGATTCCGAACGTAGTCGGATACCTTAAATACTCTATAATCATGTTTTTAATTTGATACCTAATCATCGCATATTTTTACTTTAAACAGTGATTTCTATTTTACTTACTTGGTAGATTTAATTGTACTTGGATTATTATGTTTATGTAATAGTAGTCCTTTAGTAACAAAATAACAAGAAACATAATTTATTGGCTTGTGAAATCAATAAACTGTTTAATAAAGCTGCAGAAATATATATATATAAAATTTCAAAAGCATATCAGCAAGAAAAAATACACCACACTCACAGACACATACACATATACAATTACTTTGAAAAGGACATCAAAACCCCAAAGACCTCAAACCAAAATATATTAAAAATGTAGTACACATGAATAATGCATCTTTCCTCTATTCAGTAATTCTGATGTAAAATTTAAATAAGTGAGTTTGTTTCCACTATCAGAATTTTTTCTTCTTTTTCGCCTAAGGTCTGGAAAGTGAATCCTTGAAAAAGACTCGTTTTTTTCCAAAAAAGAATTTTAGAGCTTGGATTTTATTTAGACATATGCTAATACTCAATGTACTGAAATCGAATCTAGAATGCAAACTTTTTTCTGCGAAAAGCGTTCCCGGATTTAACGGAAGTGGTATTTGTGTCGAGATGTATGCTTATAATATTTTTTGTACTCACTTTAACCTCTTCTTCCCTTTACTACAAAAAGGTGAAATGATTTTCGCTTCGTGTACCCTTAAGAGGCAAAGTTTTCGTTACGTTAAGAATTTTGTAAAAATATTTGAACAGCATTTAAAAAAGCAGTTGAGGAAAGCAAATTTCTCTAAAGTTAAAAGAAATCATTATGTTTTTTTATACACGTGATTTATTACGGAATTATTTGTAAACAAAGTATATACATTTCGGAAAGTTTGACATTTTGATTAAGATGCATGCATGATCCTAACAAATTATATTAAAAAGAATTATATATATGCTCTATTTGATATGAAAATAATAATCCAAAAACATTGCTGTTATAATATAACCGTCATGTTAAGTATCTTTATAGATTGTCTTCTTAAGTATTACCAATAGTTTATACAAAGTATTAAAATACTCCTGTTATATATATTTGTCTTTATACATTCACAATTCATATAGTCATTTTATTACCAAATATCATCGTAGTATCATAATATGTAGCCCGCACAATATCTAAAGGAAATCATTTTTCTTCCTTAGATAAATTTTGGATTTAATTTCGGAGTGACTTGTTTTGCAGCATCTAATTTTTATAAATTTGAAACATTTGAAATATACTAATAGTAAGTTAATGCATTTCTACATCGAAAAAAAAACATAAAATTCCAACTTAAAATGAAAATAAAAAAGAATATAGTAAGTTTTTTTTCATTTTAATTTATCTATAAAACACTAAACTAGAATAGA
Organism: Trichonephila clavipes; assembly: GCA_019973935.1. Taxonomy (NCBI): domain Eukaryota; kingdom Metazoa; phylum Arthropoda; class Arachnida; order Araneae; family Nephilidae; genus Trichonephila; species Trichonephila clavipes. The sequence continues at coordinate 824,515 of BMAU01020739.1, read as the reverse complement.
ACAAATCAAATAAAATGCTTATGCGTTTCTAAATATTTTACTTTAAAAGCACTAGAATATTTAATTATTGTAAAAATAAAATAAATTACATTTTAAATCATACACATTTTATATTACGCTTCTATTTTGATTTTTCAACTTTTTTATAAGAGACTAAACCTTACCTTAAGGATTGAAATTTTCTATATTTACAAAATTTCCCCTATTTTTTGGGTTCTTTATAATATAAGGATAAATTAGGATTAATTTTATTAGTTTAAATAAAGGGAGAACTATAAAAAGGCATATATAAATTCCTAAGTAAAGTAATCGCATACTGAATACAACTCATAATCATAATATTTTGAAACTTTTTAATTAGTATTTCAAATAAAATTCCATATTCTTAAGAGTTAACTTGACGTACATTTTTGTTTCAAAATATAAATTATTATCTAAAATGTAATAAGTTTAAAAGTAACCCAGCTTATAATTAGCGTGTGCTTAGAAATAGACTTTGGTATGAAATTATTATTAGCAATATATATATTTATCTAAGATTCCAAAATACTTTAAAAGTATTTTAAATGAATCTTTTATTTGGCTCATTTATCACATAAAATGGAATGCAATTAGAAAAATTTGAACTAAAAATGGCCTCTTTGCGAGTTACAATGGCTACATTTTATAGATAGTTAAATATTACACATTCTCACACAAACTATGAAATTTTCAACTTCTCTGCTTTTACATTTAAGGCTACACAGTACCCAATTTCAAAAAAGGGTTTTGGAGACAGTACAGTAAAAGTAAATTGTGTTTTATGTTTGGTTTATATTATTAAACTGATTCTGTAAATATAAAAAGTCAGTTTGACCAGCCATTATTTTACAACTTTAAAAATTTCAATGTTTTCAAATTCTTATAAAATACTCAATTTTTAAAATTTTTTAGTCATTTTAAGTGATTTATGCTTCTTGAACTATTGTATATAAAAGTTAGTATGGATTTGTGTGAAAATCTGTCCCCTTGTTGATTTTTAATAATTATTTCTATGACTAAACCTGATAAAAATACGAAATTTTTTAAAATATTAACTTTAGCATTTTTTAAAAGAATAACTAGAGATCTCAGACCTATATATATATATATATATATATATATATATATATATATATATATATATATATATATATATATATATATATATATATATATATATATATATATGTATATGCTAAATTTTATAGAGCACACGTTTGAAACTACATACAAAAAATTTTAAGATTCTATCTTGAACGGAAAAAAGGCACTAGGTTAGGAGTAGCGAATCTTTACGGATCAACGTGCTATTTTTCTAAAGAAGTGTTTAATGAGGTATAGACTTGCCGCCAAGTGATTTTGACTTGTGATTATTGAGAAAATAATAAAACTAAATACTAACAACAGAAAACTCTATTTACTACGAAAAATACATTTTGCACTGTATAGTTATAAATGTTTCAGTTATACGTGTAAGTCAAATTAATTTTTTGCAGATTCTGTGGATTACAAATAACTTATATTACGATTGTAAGATCTTACTTTTTGTGTAGAATGCATGCTAAATTTGAGTCAGTTGCCAAACGGTTTTTAAGTAATCAATTATTTTTGCTGTGGTTTACTTTTTTTGACAAGAGTGTTTGTGATTTGTTTCAAAATATACCGTTTTAAAGACAATGTTGTCCATAGCCATATTTCAGAACCAAAACGCACATTGTTTTGTCGCCTTTACTAATAACGTCATGTTTCTCAGTCCACCAAATTTGAAATTCCCTGTTGTGCTTACTAAATTGCTCTTTTTATCTTTTTGCAGAACTAGCCATGTTAAATAACAGTTAAAAATCGTAAATATAACACAGATAAACTTAAAACTACAGTTGCGTCAATGAAATTGCTTATGCTATGCGTAGACAAACTTTACATTATATGCAATTGTAGTCTATGACGTAAATAAGGCTGGACAATAACAAACGAGTGAGCTCCCCGCTTCCCCGCGACCGATCACTCGCGTTTGTTCGTGATATTTCATAGTGAAATTTAAAATTAGGAAATAAAATTCAAACCATTTTGATCACTGGCGTGCCGAAAATATTGTTTCACTGGTTCGCATCCCTGCCTTAGGGATTAAGAAATATTACATCTTCAAAATTACAAGTCTATGAAAAACGCATTTAAAGTTTGTAAAGGCATAAAAATAAAACTTATAATGCCCGTAAGGCTCTAATTTTTTAATATGTTATTTCCCGATGTATATTCTGCATTAAAATACTACTTTAATTAAAAATCACTGAAAACCTTTTTTAATTTAAAAAATATTTTTGCATAATAATGTTAGCTTTTGTTACTATAACAGGTTATTCGACTTAAAATCTTAACTTTTCACAAAAGTATTTAGACTTAAAGCATTAATGTACACAATAATGATGCTCCTATAATTTATGCTAAAATCGCTAGATTTGTACAAAGGGTTTAATTTTTTTTTTCATTTTTAAATTTTGGCAGTTTAGAGAGTTTGAATATTTGTTGCATGACTTTAAAATACTGTAATATAGTACAACAGTATGTTTACTATAATGGAGTTAGGTACAAGGTGGAAATATCCAGTTTTTTCTGCAATACTTCAATTAAGAATACTTGTGCAGTTGGAAGCCTAATTACAGTATCAACTGAGGTCGTATTTAGATATATCATTTTCAGTAGTATTTTCTCCCATCGAAATATTGTTTCTCGTAGCAACCTGAGAAGGTTTTAGCCATGGGAGTATCTCAACATGAAAAAATTGCAGTAAAAGCTTTAAAGTTACAGAAACTATTTTTAAAAACAAAAATTGACATTGAAGTCAATCCGAATTAAGTAATTATGTGTGAACCCAAAAAACTCAAAATGTAATCAAGCAGAAATTATTTTAGTAATAAAAATTGAAATTAATAAACATTTCACACTGAAAGAGTTGATTGTATTTAAAACTATTTTAATTACTTCAATTATAGAGTGAAAAAATCAAACCAATGAAAAAGTGGAACTGAAACAAATACCTATATATATATATATAAGCTCAGAAAACTTCAAACATCTGAAAAATTAATTTGTTATCCGATCTGAAATTTAGTGGCAAGCTGCACAATGCTAAAAGCCAAAAGAAAATTCTAAAGAAAAAAAAATTCGGTATAGTAGGCATTTGTAAGGTACTGTGTAGTCTTAAATTGAAAACTATTTTCGCTGCACATGCTCAAAAATACAACGCATAGTATGCTTAGAAGGTATATTTCTCTCTCTCTCCTTATACTATATATATATATATATATATATATATATATATATATATATATATATATATATATATGTGTGTGTGTGTGTGTGTGTGTGTACTGGAAATATAGTACTTATGATTTTATTCAAAATAGTTGATATAAATATTCATAAGACCTTGATTTAATTAAATATTGTAAGCTATATTACTTTCGAAGATGTCTGTATACTAATCAGATTTCATAAAAACGTTTATCACATAGAAGTAATTTATTGATATTTATTTTAATTAGTGCGGAAAATAATATTTGCTTTCAAATGAATCATTTTCACGAGAGGCACAATTGAAAGTAAAAATACATCGAAAATTTTATTTAAAATCTTCTCTCCATGGGGTTTTTTTTTTGCATTTTTACATTTGAGATAAAATTTTTGGTCTCTCACGATTTTCTATATCTTATAAAAAATTTTGCTATTTTGATATAAAAAAACTAGTAGTTAAAATAGTTGGAAAATTTGTCTTTAATACTTATTCCGTTGTATTTATTTGGAGGGGTTATAAATTGTTCCCTCTACGTGAAATGAAATCACTTTACAATTTAAGAAATGACCAAAAGATGCTATAAAGTCTTTTTTTCTAGAAAAATAACTCTTCTGTTTACATATAATCTGATATTGTATTCCAATGGAGAGAAATAAGAAGCTTAAATACAAATTTTATAAGAAATTCTTTCTACAATTGAAGTATTGATAGATAAACGAGTGTATAGAACTTTTTCATTTTATTTATATTATAAAAATGAAAGTAAAATAGAATTTTTCACTAATAAAAACTCGGAAGAAGGATTTCATATTGAATTTTTACGCCGTCTTAGGTTAACCTTTCGTATCAAAAGAAAGCAATGGAAAGAAGCTAAAAAAGAAGATATTTCTTTTTACTTGCTTTTTTTTTCTTCTTCATTCGTAGGTTCGCGACAAGGGAAGACATCAGGATAGAGTAAAATTTATTTTCCATTCCTTTTTATTTTGTGCTTTTTATTGTGCAGATTTTATTTTGCTTCATTTCTGGCTCAGAAATTCCAAAGGAAAAAAAAAAAAAGAAATTGATACTGTGAGTGAACGGAGGAAAAAGTACGAATTTCAAAAAGAGAGGAAAAATGTAAGATTTTGTCCCTCGGATGTTCCGGAAGCAAAAACATTATGCATCGTTTCAGAACATAGATTGCATACTTTGGTAAAGGTATTCTTGTCATACATATTCGCGCTTTCCATTTTTATTTTTCAGAAGATTTTCATGCAATAGATTGTATTATCACTGGGCCGAATATTTATTTTTTTTCGGAAAATTATTTTGTAACATTTTTGAGTGTATATGTGAAAGTGAATAGAAGAGTAGAATCATACAACGGTATGTTTCACTCTAGTTTAGAATTATAAATAGCTTTATTTCTTATGATGTACTAGGAGTCATTCTATTTTTAACGTTGTGGTTACATCTTTCACAATTGCATTGGGCGCAACTGTATGATATCGATGATTTATTTTCCTTGCTTAATGATTACTCCAAAAAAAACTTTTGGGATTATTTTTTATGATATTAAATGTTTGCAATTAGTTTTCAAGATAATTGCGACTAAAAATTGCACAAGCGTCTTGTTTCAGTTTGAGATACTTTACATGTTTTCACTCTGATATAAAATTTAAATCTAAGAATTAAATAGAAAATAATAATTAAATAATTTACTGCCACACACACACATAAAAATGAAACACTTTCATTTTTTTTTACAAAATTTTACAGTTCTTAAACAAAATGATTCCTGAGAAATACAGTATTACCTTTATGTTCATTATAAAATAACAATATTAGGATAACAAATAATTGTGTTTTATTTGCTTCATAATATATTTGTAAACAGTAAAATAAAAATAGTAACGCCGGGAACTCGAACTTCGTGTGTACAGTACAATAAAAATCGAAACAGAAGATGAACAATAAATGATCAAACAATAATGCTGCTTATTTGCACACAATACAATAAATATGAACACTTGGTTATTACCAAGTTTCAGTTCCATCCTGGATTACAATAAAGTCAACATCTTGTTGTGGAGCAATATAATTTGAAACACGAATTGTAGCCTTAAGAAACAGCGACCATTCACTCTGTTATTGGCCATAGTTTGACCATGGAATATTACAGTGGCAGCATCCTACTACTCAGATTCCAGTAGTGCTTAAGGGTTGAAAAATTATGGAAAACTTAATTATGAACAAAACATATGGATTCTTTGCAAGACATTAGACTGTTGCAGCGTTTTATTTTGCCAGTGTTGCCAAAACGGCCGTTCTGACTTTATTCACCGAACTTTTTTGTCAGAGGTTGTATCTAAACACTTTTACACTTAACTCTGGTCCCTCTCTACAATGCAAGAAATCCGGGGGTCTTCAGACTGCCTTGGTGCGCTTTAGAAGTGGTCATTTAGAAGTGGTATGACCTTCGTGGAGGGGTAAAGTCTTTTTGTACCTGGCCCTGCTCTTTCCCTGCTTCTCCCGCTCATCTTCTGGATTGATGACATTTCCATGGGACAGTTGTTTGTAGATCGAGATCTGGCTAGTGACATTCTAATATGGAAAGGTCAAATGTAGGAAATATATGAAAGAGTAATGATTGCTCTATATATTTAATTTTCAATACCTTTAGTAAAAAAAAGTTCATTGAATTCACCTTTTTTAAAATAATCTTTAACGTTTTCTTACTGAGTTACAATTCATAATAAATAGGATTCTTCATTCGAACGTCATGGATAATTTGAAGGGAAAAATAATACAGAAAATGGTACGTGCATAGTAAATCAAAAATAAGCATTCGTAAATGAGCACCTAAAACCTTCTTCTGGAATGCAATCTAATTAAGTGTTTCCTCGGTGAATAAAAAGGTTTTACCTAAGGAATGAAAATAATTTATTTTCTCATAAAAAATTTTTTTCGGTTCACGTTTGCAGCTAATAAGTTATTAATCCTTTGATATTCTTTCCTTTGAATAAATTCCATTTAACTTTCAGACAAATTCGTAATTTAATCAAAATATAGTTTCGAAAACAGAACATTAAAGATGTCCATATCCAATTATTTTAAATTGGATATCAAGGTTCTGGAGGCCACACAATAAAATACATGGGGAATTTCTACAGATAGGTAGTGTATCACCATCAATAAATAAAAAATAGTTGAGTGAGAATTTTTTCAGCGTCGAACAATATTTTCCTTTGTCTCATTTGTCTAGATGCACAAAATAGTTTTTTTAAAAAAACTTTTAAGCTGGTTTTTTTTTGCTTTTCCGATTTTTGATGCATGCTGATACAAACAGATACTATTTTATTTAAATACTTTCTAAGCAATTGTCTCCAAATTTGTCTAAAGTATAATTATTAGACTTGGTTATTTTTTAAACATCTAACCTTTAACTATAATTTTCTTGGACATAAAAGTAAGAAAATTTTTCGAAAAAAGTATATCTAGAAAAAATAACTATGAAACAAAGTAATTTAAAAAAAATCCTTAAAAGCAAATACTTTTTATGCATTTGAACAAAATCCAGTTTTTATTTTTATTGATTAACAGTTGTTCAAAGATGATTTGATCAGTGCATTGTTAATGCTGTGTACAATTTCCTGGTAGATATTGTGTGTCATAGTACAGAATACTTTTATTAAGAATTGTTCTCGTTTCTCTCTTGGTAGATTCCCTCATTTGGCTCTGGATGCTAGCGCTGTTGCTAAGCCTTGGAAAGAAACATTTCAAAAGTCCTTTTACTTTTTGACTTTCCCTCCTACTTTGGTTTCAAAACTTATGCTTAATTGTAGAATACGGTTTCCATAAGGGATTTTTTTTGAAAAAAGGATTATACGTTTTTAATTACAATATTTCATGTAACTACGAATTTATTTGATTTGTTGATTAAATTATAATGTGTGATGTGTGTGTATGTATTTTCCAGTATTTCATTATTAATCAAGCATTGAGTTTTCACATAGTATCATTAGGAAGAAACGCGAATTGAAGAAACCACATTAAAAACTGTGCTTTCATACATTTTTATCCACATAATGAAATAAACGCGTAAATTAGAAAAGAACACGAATGTTTGAAGCCACCTTATCAATTTCTACTTAACGAAGCATAAATAGACTAAGTAAGCGTATCTTTGGTTCTATGAATATTCAACACGCCGCAATAATGCACACATAATGTTACATTTAATTTTTTTAAAAAATGTGCGAGCTATTTCTTCTTAGAGGATTTTTTTCTTCCTTATTCGGAATGATATATTGTGTGTAAAAAAAGTATTTTCAGATTTTTAAGCATTTGAAATAAACAAAGGGAAAAGAAGTGGGAAGGTTTCATGCTTCAAGGCTTTTGAATGCGAAGGTAAAAGAAAAAAAATATATAAATATTCGTTTATTTTTCTTTTATCTCGGCGCTTTGAGGAGTAATTTATAAAATATGCTAGCTAAGGCAAAATGAAATAATGTGAGGAAAAAAATGGAAACATTTCTTATGGAATTGAAATCCGTGTTGTTAAACATCTCTTTAGAATGTGTTTCTTTTAATTTTATTTGATATTTAGTATTTTTACCTTAAAAACATGCAAAAAATACTGATTAAACTTTTTTTAAAATTTCGATTTAATATCAAGGAAAATGAAATATATGCGTTGAAAAGTGAGTTAATTTAGCCGGTTTAGTGTTATCATTCATTAATTAAAACAAAAAAAAGGTGTTTCTTCCTTAGCTATTTGAAAGAAGAAATGAGACTCATTAAATAAGTAATAAAAATGTGAAAGAAGAAGAAACTAATAATAACAGTAATAATAATAGCAATAATAAGCAACGTATTGTAGTTGTTCATTTTGAGCGTGGGGAGATTTCATTGAATTGCGAAACATTGTTTTCTTTCAAAAGGAAGTTCTATTTTACAAATAAAATAACTATTTCCCGAGGATTGTATCTACATTTATCAAGTTGTTCCGATCATATAACATGCTTTTAACTCTCAGATAAGAATACTTTATAGTACTTATGTAAACTCTACTTACAACTTAATAATAAGCGATTTTCGCTCTTTAAATTTCTTACAATTTATTTTCGATATAGGGAATATATCTAACTTGAAATGATTTTGAATAAAAACCACAGTTCACAGGTAGAATATATTTTAGGATAAATGTAATTGCATTATTAGATAATTTTCATTATGTTTAAAATTAAAATCTAATATACACACACAAAATTTGATGCAACATTTTTAACTGGTTTAAATAGTGTACTTATTACAAATTATTTATAAAAATTTATTAAATATAAAAAATAACCTTGTTATATTTATGTGTAGAAAACTCTTTTGAAGAAATTATTACTTTTAATGGTACAAAAGTGTGGTATAAATCGCTTTTCTTCTTTCATATATACAAGTGGTTATTAAAATAATGGGAGCACTTTAAATTTGTAAATAATCCTTTATTATAGGGTGTAGGACTGATTTTGGCACTCAATGCATTTTGGATACATCTAGGCATCGAATCAGACGAGAGCTGAATATTGTTTAGAGGCATACTGTACCATTCGACATGGAGATATTGTGAAAGTTCTAAGAGAGATGCGGGTGGAGAATATCGATTCTGCTTTGATTGCTGTAGAAATGACCATAGCTGTTCAATTATATTGAGGTCGGATGACTGTGCGGACCAAGGTAGATGTTTTATATAAAATTTGTATTAATTTAATAAGAAAGTCCCGCTGCATTGATAGGTGCCTATTAAGGGGTCATATACCTTTTAAAATTTCCTGAAAATCGATTTTTTATTATTATTTTATTTTATAGAGTAAACCTTTCTGAGTGTTCTAAAAGAAACCGCATGCAGATATTCCCAATAGAACGGACGTTATTAAGAAAATAAAAAGAGTAGAAAAGGCGATTTACATATTGTTTACATTTTGGCTATAGGGTGACAGCTGTCATGTTGCTGGTGACAGCTGCGTTTCTCTGTTTCTAATATTTTCATTCTAATTATTATCAAATGCTTGAATCTAAGCCTCAAATATTATTATTGTTGTTCTGAATATTAACTACCACTTCTACTAACTTTATAAACTTCTACTTCTACTTTGTTTTGATAAAGTGAATCTTGAATTTATACTCGCTCGTTTTTGATTTTCATACCGTATCTTATTCTAAGATAAGTTTTAGGAAAAGTATTATTTTTTTATAAACTTTTGAAGGATGAATTCGACTGAATCTGCTAAAAGACCATCTGGTAAACGTCCTAAGAAAAGGAAGTTTACTGGTAATATGCATATGAGATGCAAAGCTGTACACAGTGTGGATGAATCACTAAACAACAGTGCATCTGGAAAAAAGATTCGGCTGCAAGATGTTGATTCATCTTTTATTGAACATGATGACTGTTTTGATGGCTATAGAGTGTTTGATAAAACTATCATGTTTACAAACATTCAAAACTTTGCTTCTTGCAAAAAATGTGGTGGTGATATTAAACTTTCAGAAAATTGTGTTAGAGGTTTGTCTAGTGTTTTTTCGATTGAATGCAAGAACTGTAAAGACTTGTGTTCGTTTAGAAATTCAAAAATGCTGGGTAAAAGAAAAAGTATTCCAGAAATAAACAGACGTTTTGTATACGCAATGAGGACAATTGGACAGAGTCATGCAGCAATGACAACTTTCTGTGGTGTCATGGACTTTCCTCCTCCAGTTGCTGAAAAATCCTATAATAACATTATAAACAAACTACAATTGTGTAGTAAAGAAGTCGCAGAAGCTTCAATGCAAAGTGCAGCTTTGGAAGAGGTAACTTTGATAAATTCTTCCGATATAATAATTAGTGGAGATGGAACATGGAAAACCCGTGGCTATTCTTCTCGTGTTGGTGTGTGTGCTGTTATAGGAGACAAAACAGGAAAGTGTATTGATGCGGAAGTGATGTCTTCTTTCTGTAAAGGATGTGATTCTTGGAAACGAAGAAATGGGTCACCTGCTTACAAAAAGTGGAAAATTCTTCACGTTAAAGAATGTTTGAAAAACCACAATGGTTCAGCTGGCATGATGGAGACTGTGGGAATGGTTCGTATATTTCAGCGTTCATTAAGTCATCGTTCTGTGAGATATACATCTTACATCGGGGATGGCGATTCCAAAACATTCTCATCTATTACTGCATCCAATCCGTATGGAGAAGATATCACAGTTTCAAAAATTGAATGTGTTGGACATGTTCAAAAAAGAATGGGAACTCGTTTACGAAAATTAAAACAAATGAGCTCCAAACTCAGTGATGGAAAGTCGATTGGGGGAAAGGGAAGGTTGACCGACAGAATGATCGACTTAATTACAACGTACTATGGAAATGCAATCCGACAAAATAAAACATGCCTGTCAGATATGCGAAAAGCTGTTTGGGCTGTATATTTCCATATACGTTTAAGCGACGAAGAACCATTGCACAGTTTTTGTCCCGTAGGTCCTAATTCTTGGTGTAAATATCAAAATCAAGTAGTAGAGGGCAGTGTGGAAACTTTTAGACACAGTAACAAATTGCCAGTGGCAGTAATGGATGCCATAAAACCTGTGTTTAATGATCTATCACAACCTAAACTTCTACAAAAATGTCTAGGGGTAAAACCCAAAATAATAATGAATCCATTAACTCATTAATATGAAAATTATGCCCAAAAACTTTAGGTTGTGGTAGAAAGATTGTTGATATATCTACAAATGAGGCAATTGTCATTTTTAATGATGGCAATCAAGGCAGACTAAAAATTATGCAATCGCTTGGTCTGACTGTTGGTCAATTTGCACATAAATTTGTTACACTTGTAGATATAAAAAGAATTCAGACTGCAGAAGTACATTTTAATCTCCGCACAAAAGAAGTACGACAGGCTAAAGAATGCAATTTAAAACTACTTGTAAGAAATTAACTGAAAAAGAGGGAACATCATATGCATGTGGCGAATTTTAGCATTTTAGAATCATAATAATACACTGCATTCATATCACAAATTGTTTAGTATTTATAATAAGTAGTTGTTAATTAAGGTATTGATTGTTTTTAAGTAATATTTATAAATTTTTAACTTTATTTTGGAGAAACAATCATCTTGTTGCATTTTGATTATTTTGTAGCTTTTGATATCGTTTCGATGCTTGTACTGCATTGGTATAATATATGTTTTTAGTTATAATAATTTTAATAAATTGAAGTTTATTGACTAAAAAAACTTCACATTAGTTTTAATTTAAATTTAGTTGTTGTTTGAGTAACCAGAATAATATATATATAAAACTGTGGTAAATTTTACGTTTGATGTCAATTTTCTCAGAACGTCATTTTTACTCATTACGCGCATGATATTTTCAAAACCGTGCCATGGAAAATGATAAAATTTTTACTGTAGATTCTGATCATATCTGTACTTAAAATAACGAACCAGTTTGAATTTTCAATGAAAAAATTTAAAATTACAAATATAAAATAGCAAAAATTTTTAAAAACTTTATAGTTAAATTTTAAATTGTTATAGTTTACTAAAAATTTTAAATCAGTGTTTCATGCTTCGTCATTTTAAAGACAACACAATTTCCAACACTGAGCAAAAATTTCATCAAAAAATATTGGTAACTTCTTTTATAAAGCTGCGCGTAATACATATCACTTGCGAAAAGAAAACAAAAATTTCTTTTTGTAATTATCTAATTAAAAATTTATCCTAATTAGCAGTGTGTTTGTTGGTTATGTTTTAAGTAAAGTAATATCTATTTGCTTATTCCTCCAAAATTTACATTCCAGGAAACAATATAAAAAAATTATAGAGCTTTAAAGAGCTCACTATTTTTAACCATTTTCAACTTTTTAAAAGGTATGTGACCCCTTAACCTTGGAAAATTCCATCTCCTGCAGGAAACAAAGTCAGACTTAATTTTAAAAAGGTTTTTATTTAAGAATTTCTACATCTCTTCTGACGCTAAAAGCAAGAGGAAAAAGCACGCCGTGGTGTGTTTTAAATGGGTTAACACTTAAAACACAGATGTGATAATTATCGCGGATTTTATGAGTGTACTTGAAAGTTAATGCTGACATATAGGACTATTGAATATGACGATCTGTACTTAGAAATATTTATTCGACAGACCATATGTTTCGAAGAAATAAATGGGTGATTACTGTGATACTTGAAGATGAAATGAAAAATAAGAGTTAAGGGGTAGATAGAGAATTTCATTTTAAGTCTAATTTAATTATCATTACATATATATATGTGTGTGTTAGGTTATATGCTCTAAAGTTATGGTTTCTTTGTGACGCTATTATTAATTTTTGTTTCTATTATTTTTATACTTCCGTTAAGTGCTACATTTCAGCCATTCGCATGCTTTCAATCTGCATTAGGGTCCAGAATCTGGCAATAATTTATTTATTGCACTCAGATTTAGCGCGGGCTCTGTATTTTCAAGTGCAATGTTTAGGTAAGTTACCTCTATTTTGTAATGGATTTAGACATTCCTATCCATTACTTTCAATAGGTTTTTGCTCAGTATTATTTGCATAAAGGGAGAAGATTGGCTGGCCAAAAAACATGTTCAACCCCACCTTTATATCAAATTTTTTTATATATATTAGCGGTCCTAAGGCAGCAATGTTTATAATACTGCAGCATTCATTTTATAATTTTTAATCTAGTGTCCTTCATTGTATGTTCTCTTTACTGTCTCTGTGTTTTATTCGAATGTGATTGATGTGAAAGTTTATCTCTTGTTTGTGAATTAGACTATATATATATATATATATATATATATATATATATTATACATACATTTATATAGGAACTATTATTCTCATGGACTATTATACCTACAAAATTTAGACAAATATGGATAGATGAAAATTATTTAAATTTTTATAAAAAATTGAGAAAATCTGTACACACTAACTTATGGAGTATTTTACGTTCAAATGATTTATTTAAGGAAATAAAATTTATTCTTTTTCCATATCTATTTTTACTTCTACATTAGTTAATTTTTAATTTAACTCCAATATTATTTGTATATAAATATCATTAAAATTAATATTTATTAGGTTTATTAAACATATTTATTTGAACATTTAACAAATGTGTTTTGCATTCGGCATACAAATTATGTTACAGTTCTTCAAAATTTTACATGAATAATTATTTTAAGATCTAGAATATTCTAAAATTTACGAGTTTCAAATACTTATAAAAAATTTTCTACCTGTAAAATCCCTAAATATCAAAATAATTTCGATTGTAACTTTTGTTTATCTATGATCAAAATCAAACGAATCGAAACACCTATAGTTAAAATGAAACACATTTCTCTATTATCCTTAAAAGCGTTAAGATTATGAATTTGAATTTCATAATTCATAAAAATGAATTTGGAAATGTTTGTACTCGGTTCTTTGATTCCTTAAATCACATTATGAGCAATTATTTTTCAATCATTCTGTGTCACCTTTGCGAATTTTGCAAAGAAAAATGCCTATATCTTGCAACCTGTTTAAAAAATCCCAGTATTAAAACTACTGTTAAAAATGTCGACTATTCTTTCAAATATTGAACTATCAAATCAATTTCATAAAATTTCAAACGTCATTTTCTAAAGATAAGTAAAATTGAAATATCCATATTTAAAGGCGTTATTTTAAAGCTTAAAAATAGTATGTATAGCTGAAATTTGATTAAGTACGTTTTTCTCCTTCCATTATAAAGGGTGTTTTCTTAGAGGTATAGAACTTTAAATTGCAATAAAACAACGATGTATTATTCGATTGACATGAATTTTTTTATTCGAAAGATAATCTTGTGGCATTACATTTTAAATATGATTTCTGGCATATGACTGCCACGGCTGGCTCGGATGTAGTCCAATCTGGCCTTCATCGTTTTTGAAGAAGTACGGACCAATGATCCCACCAGCCCATAAAGCGCAAAAAAAACCAGTCAATTTTTCTGGATGTAACGGTGTTTCGACATACACTTGTGGATTAGCTTCACTCCAAATGCGGAAGTTTTGTTTGTTGACGTAGCCATTCAACCAGAAGAGCGCTTCATCGCTAAACAAAATTCGCTTATGAAAATCGGGAATACGTATTCCGCACAGAACCATTATTTTCGAAATAAAATTGCACAATTTGAAAGTGTTGTTCAGGCGTGAGTCTATTCATGATGAATTGCCAAACCAAACTGAGAATAAATCACTTGACAGCTGTTAAATCGGTCGCCATCTTGGAAAGTAATGCCAACTTGAACTTCTATACCTGGAAAAAAAAACACTCTTTATATAAATTTATATTCCTCCATAACTCCGTTCAATACATTGGCGTAATGTGGACATTTGGAGAATGTGTTGTTAGCTTAAGCATCATCATTGACACTTGATTGAGATCGAAATCCCGGGGTCCGTTGCCAGTAGCCCTAGTACGGTTCCAGCACATGCCATAAAAGAAATCAAATAAAATTTAATTTTATCCCGAAGATTTTAAAATTTTCTTACAAGCAATGATACGTCGATAATGGGAACTGTGTAAATCATCAAATATGTTTCCTTACATAGGAAATCTTTGAACTGCATTTTTTATTTGTTTTTGTTACTGATTGTTTTTATGTGTATTATTTTCTTTTTAAAACTCTTTAACTTTTGTGGCCGATATTCTATTCCTATACTTTGTTTATCTTTTTGTTTAATTTGCTTAATCTATATCTATATCTATATAATTATTTATTTAGTTTTTACTTCCTTCTTCATTATAAACTCAGTCGTGGTCACTCCACTAAAAATGAAAATTTTTCTTTCAAATTCTACAGATTCTTAGACGATAAGATTTATGACCACATTAATATCATTTCTTTTTAGCTTCAACTCCGAAAACAATAAGAATTAAATTTTAATAACATATTCATCACACTTTATGTTACAAAAATATTATTGAAACCATAATTCAATTTTTCACTGAAAATACAGTGAATTTATTATTGAAATTGTTTTGCTTTTGAAACTACTCCTATGAAAATGAATCGATTACTCTTTACAGGAGTAAATGACTTCATAAATTTACGGAATGTAACTAAAATATTAAGAATAATTTTTCCATTCGTGTAAAAAGGTCGAAATTGTAATTCACGCGCGCGCGCTGCTGTATCACTCTTTATTCTTTCTTTAGATTACATATTGAACTATCGTCGTAGTACATTTGTAACGCTAATCATCGCCTAACGACTTCTCAATTGATAAATGATTGTCTATTCCTTATTGAGGAGTGTGGTGCCCCACTAAACGCTTGAAGTCATTAAAATCAGATCTGTACTTTGTCTATCATTTTACATACCCACATATGCCAATTACTATCTGGATTCTAATCAAACAAGGGTTCAATCTTGTGATGCAGGATAGGATTTAGAGAATAATCGAGATCTTATAATAATTCCTCTGTGTACAAATTTTGATGTCTCGTTTGTAAGCGCGTTAATGTGTGTTTTCACTTTTTATTAAATATCAGATTATTAATAAAAAATTGGAAAAAATGGCACTCCCTATAACAGTTTGTAAAAATACAGAAAATTGATTACTAGACAAAATAGGCAAAATAAAAAAAAATATTTTTAGAGTAAGAATGCAGATAAACCTTTTTTATAAAACAATATTTTGTTGAAGCCTTTTTACTTATCATTTTAGTTTGAAATTAGTCTAGTGTTCGGAAGTTGAGATGTAGGAATTTTAGTTATTGGACTTTTCCAATAATTATAGATTTTGTTATATAGTTCCAATATTTCTTTTTACCTTAAAAAAAGAAATTGTTATCCTGCTTGAAAGTGTTTGTAAAATTCATATTTTAATTGGGCTAAATTACGTATAAAATATTCCTATCTCTAGAATTAAAAGAATGATATCAATAGTAAGACTCATATTTTTAAGCCATAATCAAAAGATGAAGATAGCTCTTTGAAAATATTTTAGCTTTTATATCAATCCACAACATTGTGTTTGATAGTTCCTAAAGATACATTGCTAGATAAATTATAACAGCTAATGAAATAATTATACATCAATCCATACTTAATAGAAATACTGTGAATTCATTAATGTACACAACTGTATAGACAACTGCATAGAAAGCAAACTAGAATTTCTTCAGAGAAAGGTTCATTAATGATTAAGAGACTCGTTCTTGTTTAAGTAAGAACAGATATTGGTTCTTTTATTTAGAACGTAACTTCCTTCCCCTTTGATATGCATTTGCAATTTGTTATTTATGTCCTACATCACCTTTTGAAGAGAACTTAGAGGTATTCACTTTGCAAAGTAATGTTTTTGAAAGGGTTGAGAAAGTTATTTTTAAACCCATGCTTGTACCTACCAGTAGCATTCTAACTACACTTAATGGGAGTCAAATTATAGGGATACGTGTAAACCGTGTCAAACGACTCTGCGTCTTAATCTTTTAGCTTCCCGGGCAATTTCATTGTCTATTAATTGCTTATGGGTGTGTAAGCCATCCATGTACTTGAAGGGTACATAATACACAACGAAAAAAATACTTACATCATTTTCAATGCTTAGCATTTTCATCCAAGTAGTGAAGTAGTATCCTACATTTAGTCATAAAGCCCCCTCATGATATCCAAATAATAATAATGGTAAGCAGTTTCCGGTAATAATTATCAATATCAGTCATATTCTGGTTTATGGTAATGAGGTTCATACTAAATATGCATAAGGTAGTCTTTAAAATTACTCATGTAAATAAATCAGAAATTACCAGAATAATCACACTAGAAATCATAGGTTATTTTCTCTTCAAATGAAAAATTAATCAGTAATTCAGGTACAATAAAGTTACTACTTCTTTAATGGCTAAAGAGTTTTATTCCAAAGACAGCCAAACACAACATAAAAAGAAAAACTAACTATATACATTTAATTTTAATTTGTTAACACCATTTTGTTTCTATCCTTGCCAACGTAATCACTATCCCGCTCATTCTGCCATGTTCGCCATGTTGTTGACTTTCTTCCTCCTTCTCTCTGTTTTTCCTCTCCGTTCTCCTTCGATGGTCGCGCCACCTATAAATATTTTTAAACTTCCGGGCGAATCTTATAATCACTTTGATTATTTGTTGCTGAAGGTATGAATCATGTACATTTTACAAGTGCAACCTATCTTGGTGATAGCATTCTTCTAACCAAATGTGTATAAAATCTGTTTTTGTATATTTACAAATATGTTTTTAATTCACAAAGACGTTTTCTGAAAGGTACTGTGGAGTTTGCAGACGCTGCAATATTCATTTAAAAAATGCTTGCGTTCACTTTTTTCATAATTGAATTGAGGATAACTCTAATGTGGTTTACCCATTAGAGTCGTAAAGTAGTCAGTGATTTAAGAATCGAGATAATACTTTCTGATTCATTTAATTCTGTATAAATCTGAGGGATACATATTCCTATCTTCAGATGTTCAGTTAATTGATTACAACTAATTCCACCGAAATGATTTCTTCAGAAATAATGTACTCCATTCCTCAAAATAAGTGCGTTTAAATGAATTGTGGGAAAAAATTTGTAAAGCAGGAAAATTTCATGCGATCATTCATTCTAAATGGGTTTTCTGCACATGCTTAAAAAAGAAAAAAAAATTCTGAAATTTAATTAATTCAAAATTTATGTTTAAATATCACACACACACATATTCCAAGCACTATATATATATATATAATCTTTTCAATTTCCTTCCAAATAACACCGAACCGTAGATTAAACTAATTTACTATTTTCTTAAAAAAATGTTGGCTTTTTGGTAAAGTATTTTCTAGAAAAAAATTTAATGTATATTTCCTTCTTGTTTTTTAAAAATAAATAGACTCTGTAAAATGATTCTTTTGTAAATTTTTTGCTATGAACATTAATTCATTTTTTGTTAAAAGTAAACCTATGTATTTCTTATAATTTTACACAAATCTCATTCAGCTTTGTGGAAATAAATTGTCAATGTTTACAATTCGAAGTTGTTCATAAAATACACTACATGAAAATAAAGTATCAGATATCATAAGAGAAAGAACCTTAACATACAATTATTACAGGAATTAAGATTTAGTATGAAAGTAAGACTTACTACTAAAATGAACGTGGATAAAAATAAGTCCTTACAAAAATTCATTTTTAAATCGCTTAGTTAAATTTAGAAAAAAAAATATGCTTGAACATCTAAAAAACTTAAATACAGCTTTTGGAATCCAATCTTTTTAAGTTATCAGAATTTCTGATTCAATGAACCAAAATAATTTACTGTCTAGTAAAAAAAAGTATTGAATCTAAGGTTTCACTTAATTAAATATTAATTCGTGAGTCCTAATTAAATTTCAGTCAAATTAATAATTTAATGAAAGAAGGTTTTAAAGGGGGAAATAATTAAAATTTCATATCCAATAAATGTAAACTGAACAACAATGCTCAAAATATTTCAGATTAAAATAAATTTCAAAAAAAAAAAAAAAAACTCTACAAAATATTCAATTATTCTGAGTTGTAACGATAAATATTATTTGTCTTTTCTTCGTCGTTTTCAGCGAAAGTTCTGTAAATTTAATCTTTTCTTAAGAATTGATGTTTAAAAATTCGATTTAGAGTTTTATTGAGATATCATATTAATGTAATCGTAGACTCAAAAAATGTTCAGAAAAAAATAAAGTTTCAGGAATTGTCAGAAATTGTCGATGCGACTGTTTTCAATATCTTTTCTTGTAGCATTAATTTTTTTTTACTTTATTATGAATTAAGAAAATAAATTCATTTCAGATCCTTTCTACTGCGATTTCAGATCCAAATCAAAACTACTGCGACAGAATATTTTTAAAAAGACTTAAGAAGCGAGGTATTTTTTGAATTTTTCTTGAACAGCAATCCTACTCATTTTTTGTTAGTGTATTGGATTTACGAAAATGTATCGAATAAGAAATATAAATTAGAGGGATCTTATTATTTATTTGTTTAAAAAAATAGTATGAAGGTGACACAAAATATGTTCAATGAAATGTATATGATAAACAAAAAACGAGAGTTCAATTAGGTTTAATTTTTTTAATATTATTTGTTGAAAAATATATGTAAAGTATCGAATTCAAAATGTTTATTATTTTTAATTTATAATTATTTTATTCTATCAATTTTTTATTAAATGTTATAATACGAAGAATTAAAATGCGAATTTTTTTATATAACTATAATTGAAAAAGGAAAATGAAAGTCAGATAGACATTTTGAATTGAAGAAGTATTAAAAATAAATATTTAGATATACTGTTAAGATATACTTTTAAGACAAGTATGAGTATGAATTTTTCATGGAATTGAATCTTCATAATTAACAACACATACTTGCTATTTTAATTAATTCTTTTGGGTCTTTTTGGTACGTTATTGTAGACGTAATTTATCGAAAGTATTATTGATTAGATTCGGTTATAAAGTAGTTTAAGAAAGGATTTTTATAAAAATAATAAACACTAAATAAACCTTTGATTCTGAAGGCAAAAATATTATTAAAATATAAATTTTACGTCTATAAATGAATTACATTTTTGTTAGATGCCATTGGGTAAAAATGTTTAGAATATTTAATAAGTATCATAAACTTTTGAACAAAAATATTTAATACTTTTTAACACCAAAGCTACATAAAAAGCCAATTACCATCTTTAAATTCATTTTTCCCAATGACTGAAGCTTTTAACAATATTGGGAATCATCAAATACGTTTTTCATGTTAACTGTAAACGTGTTAACTGAAATTTCCTGTTAACCTGTAAGAGAACATTTACAGAGAAGAAGTTTACGTCAAAAAAAGAGATGAGACAGATAATAATACTTTTCAAAGAACGGAATGCAATTTATTATTTCAGAAAATATGATTACATAATATTTGTATCATATTATAAGATGTGTCTTTATTATTTCAACATCACTTATATTCTGAAATTACTATCTTAGATTCAAACGTTATTGGAATTTACACTGAAAAATAAATAAAAAATTTGAATGAAAAGTAAACTAATGCTTTTAAGAAGGATTACAATTTTTCTCCAATTCAGCATCAAAATGTGAATTATATTGATGATCCTCAAACTGAACGGCACCCTCCGTGAAACGTGATAGCCTACGAGGAATGAACAAGTATATTGAAAATTAGAAAATAAAGAATTATTTTAAAGTAGTTATAATTTACTAAAAGACAGCACAAACAACACATTCAGATACAATTTAAAATAAAATACACATTTACACCGATGTAATGAAAAAATAAATTTATTTGTATGTGTGATAACGTATATGTCAGCATTTCTCAATTTGTGTGGCGCACCACCCTAGAGGATCATGATAAACTTACGTAGGGGGTTACGAGTATACCAAAACGTCGAAAATAAAAATTTATTTAAAAAAAATACATATACATTAATTTACTAAAAATAACACAAAACGAAATATCTCTTCCGACACATTTACACTGATATAATATACTTATAAATCTATCAGTACTGCACATTGTATTTGATAATTAATTTATTGACACTAAGATAAGAACAAGTTTAATAATTACCAGTGACTTCCCTATGCTTGTCATATACAAAATATAAGGGGCATTAGAAACTCCTCTCTCTCTCTCTCTATACTGATAATATTAAATTGGCTGTTTTTGATATACCTCTTCTGAAAATTTGTTATATGCAGATGCTTGAAATTTTTCATACAATTAAAGTATACCTTTCTCCTTATACTGAACTGAGCTGTTAGATAATTTTGATTTTTTTAACAATTTATGAAATATTTATCAAACATTGCGAAATTTGACCCATTTTTCACATAAAAAAATTAGGTAAAGTGAGGTATTTTTTAGAAATGCTAAAATCTATACAATTTGAAAATATAAAAATCTCAAATTGTCAGAAAATAAGATTTTAACTTTCCAACACCCCTTTACTTATCTTGATTATTTATAAAGTGTATAATTAAAGTCATATTATAGCTTTAGTGTAATAGTACATCATCATTACCTTCAATACACTGTTATTGTATGGATGTAGGGAGGGGGCTGATGAAAATTATGATTGGAAGTTGGGTCTCAAACATTGAAGGTTTGAGAAGCAATGGAATATGTATTAATTGACATAATTTAACAACACTAAATTAAGAGCAAGTTAACTAATTGCCGGTGATACCCATGGTCTTCTTATTCAGAGCAAAGTTTTTGAAAAAAAGGTTTACTATTAGAAACTGACATTCTTTTCTACTATATTGATACTTTATTGTTCCAATTTTAAAATTAGAAGCAGATAAAGTATAAATATAGAAAAAAGGACTTAGACTGTCAATTTCTAATATTAAATCTTTACTTGAAACTCTTTGCTCTACATATCCTTTTACTTAAAAGTAATTTAAAATATTTATTACTTAAAAGTAACTTATACATCTATTATTTAACAGAGTAACTTAAAATATGTATTACTTTAAAGTAACTTATACATTTATTATTTCACAGAGTAACTTAAAATATGTATTACTTAAACGTAACACTTATACATCTGTTATTTAACAGAGTAACTAAAAATGTATTACTTAAAAGTAACATATACAAAATTTAACACTTATCTTGATAATTTACAGTTTTTAAGTTATGTTGTATTGTGGCTGTGTAGTGCCTAATACATTATTATTACATTAAATTCATTGTTATTGTATTGGGAGGGGTGCAATGAAAATGTTTACTGAAAATTGGGTCCCAAATATTGAAAGTTTGAGAAGCACTGCCTTATATCCTATTTTAATGGAAAAAAAAGAAACCTAAAAATAAACACTTTCCTTTTTAAGTTTAATTTAAACGCAGTTTTTGCATCTCATGCTATAATTAGAACAATAATACATGGCATAAAATAGAATGTAATACTTGATGCTATATTTACAACAGGTTACGTTTTTTCTTATACATTAGTTTTTAAAATATTATTTATGTATATCAAATAAAAAGTACAACGTATTCTATTTATGGTTTTTTTTTCTGTTGAACACAAACTATATATTTTACTTTCAAATATTAAATTACTCTCGTGTCTTATTGTTGAATATTATAATTAGATTATTTCTTACAGAAATGTTTTGAAAAAAAACTGCAAAAAAATTCTGTTTTTTCTTTAAAATGCTATACGCTATTTTTTTTATTCTCCTGCTTATGATTTTGGAGGAAAACTAATAAATCATAAACAAAATTTTAATTTTATAAGCCGTGGAAATTTTTTGAAAAAGAAACTTAAAAGAAGAATTTGACAGAAAAAAATTGTTTTTACAAATATTTGAAATTTTATGTAAGCAACAAAAAAAAAATGCATTTGTAAAACTAACACAAATATTTTGAGCAATATTATCAGTTTCTACTTAGTTAAACGTCTTGTTTCTAAAATTAGAACAATGCATCCAAATAACGGAGGAAATAAAAACTGTATATTTTTTCGTTCAAGAGATTTTTTTCTACTCTCATTCGGGATAATTTATTTTCCAGCATTAATTCTTCTGGGATTTTTAAGAATTTGAAATAAATCATGAGAGAAACAAGGGGAAGTTTCATGCTTCAGAGCCATTTAAGAAAAAAGCGAGTAAAATTTGTTTTAATTTTTTTTTTGGTCGTAGTGCATTAGGAATTAGTCCAGGAAATATCTCAGCTAAGGTAAAAGGGAAGAATGTGAGAAAAAAAGCATCGAATTTCAAGCAGAAAAGAAACATGTGATGCAAAACATCTTTTTATTTGTTTTCTCAAATTTTGTTCTTGCATTTAACGTATTTGTTTATTAATGCACGTAAAGAATACCCGTTTATTTCAGATTGTTTTTCAAAAAAGTATTCAAAAACAATTTTAGAAGAGATTTATTTCAGCCGAATTGTTTGACTGCTCATTAATTAAAACGAGAAATATTGACTGTTTTACATTTGTTTACACTAGTTGTAAATTTGTCACATAATGTATAGTATTAAATAAGAGGAGAAGAAAGTATAATGTGCCCTCCAAATTGCCTACAACTTGAATAAGTAATACTCCTTATTACGGTTTATTTCATCATTAAAATCACTTTTTAGTATGAATTGGTAGACGTTTTGCGTTATGTAATACTTTGTTTATGAATCATGGAATGTGTTTTTTAAGTTTAAGATAAAATATTATTTCAATATTTGGAATATTTTCTAGATTTATATAGCTAATGAATATATAGATAATGAATAATCAGGGAAGTATTAATCATATATCAAAAACGCTTAAAGAATAAAGCATAGCCCTAATAAGCATAAATTAAGTTTTTAAATACGGCATATATTTGATTTCACAAAAACTTGTAACTGGATAACTTTATACAATTTTTAACAATTGATACCTAGTGTATAGAACTTTATGCATATTTTTAATTCTTGTCTTACTTGCTATGAAAAGAATATCCAAAGGAGCAATTATTTTTATAGATTATTTTTTTTAAAAAAATGCTTTATTTACATAGAACTGAGTGGTTATATAAAACTATCATTTGTATATGTATATTTCGTTTGAAGGTTTTAAATTATTACTATTAATAATTGAAAATGTTTAACTTTTTTTACTTAAAATGTTTATAATTATATTTTTGCCTACTCATAATTCTTTGAATAATTAGATATCGGGATTTAACAAATTTCAGAAGGAAGAAAGTGATCGTTTGGTTTTTAAACCTTATTTTAAATACCTTTCCTTAAGCCTTAACGCTCAAGAAACTAATTCTTCATAGTGATTAGCTCTTTTACATGTTTAATTTATAATTAAGAACATTTAAAGATGTCTTATCATAAGTAAAATGAAACTAAAACTTTACAGAAATAACTAGGGAAATTTCCATAAAAAAAGCTTTCAAATGTGGAAGTTAGATACAATCACAGAAAACTATTATTTATTCGTTTTAGATCAAGAGAAGCTTAGAAAAAGAAACTGCTAATACTATCGATCAGACTGTAGTAGATGCATTATTTTCTAACATATAATTATAATTTAATACTCGCAAAACAAAATGCATATTTACGAAATAATTATTTAGCTTAAAATTAAGGATTTCTTTTAATTTCTCTGACGATAATATGCCCTGAAATACGTACGTTCAATGTGTAAAAATAATGATTAATATAGTTACTAATGCTACTTTTAAATAAAACGTTTTTATTCATAAAGAAAAGTTACTTCTAACATATTTAAGAAACATGATTTTGATACGGAATCATAAAATTTAAATAACATTGGTTGTCAAGTATTTGCAGATTAAATTTATTACAGTTTTGTGAGTATTTGTCGTTTTTGATGTATGTGGTATTTTGGAAAATTATTTTTCCAAATTATCCAGAAAGAAAAGAAAGTGGTTTAATTCGCATTGTCTCTGATGAATTAGTATTTCTCTTGAAATATATAGCTGTACTACATTTTATGAATTGAGCATCACTCACAATTTATAAAATGAGCTGATACCCATATTCAAACTCTAGTAGTTGATAGTTTCATAAACGTTTCATTTTGAAAAAAGATACTAACAAAACACGCCGTACGATATCAAAAGTTGAACGGGATTTGTGTGTCAGAATTTTTTATATTTTTTAATCAATGATTGCAAATTTTAATTAATAATTGAAAATTTAATTAGTAATATTTACATTGTATTATTAAATTGCAGTGCTCTACTGTTACTAATACAAATATCGAATTGGAAACATGTATTTTTTACCAAAATTAACTAAAAGCATTTTATTTTTATATGTCCCATTATATAATTTATGGTAAATATATATATATATATATATATATATATATATATATATATATATTTACCATAAATTATATAATGGGAATATAAAAATATATATATATATATATATATATATATATATATATATATATATATATATTTATACAAAGAGAAAGATATAAAAAAATTCTCTAATGCATTCAATGTAAAGAAAAATTTATTTGAAAAGTCAGTGTATATCACCCGAAAGTATTGATAATATAAATGGGAGTTTACTCAATTTATATTGTCACGATCATAAGTATATTTCTGCAAATAGATAAGAAGGGAATAATTGTTTCTTATACAAAAAATTAAAAAAAATATTAGAACTTCATTTTTGGAATTTACTCATATATATATATATATATATATATATATATATATATATATATATATATATATATATATATATATATATATATATACGTAATCTTATTCTGCAAAGTAATTCTAATTATATAAATTTTTTTATCATGACAATAACTTTATTAAACATTCCGAGGAAGAAGAAAACATATTTAGTCAATTTCTTATACTTCATTTTAAAAATCATATTTCTTTATTCAGTAACACAATATGAAGTATAATTTCTGAAAGATGTTATGAAGAAAGAAAAGAAAATTCTATCGTATGTTAAGATGTAAATGTATTCTTTTAATGTTAGAAACGACAATTATGATCCTTATTTCAGGAACTCAATGACTGAATTCCTTTTGCATCGTGTTCAAATGTGGGGTTCCAGAAATAAACGCACTTACTCCTTTTCAATTTGTAACTTTTTAAATTGTTTTCTGAGAACAACATGGAATCTATAATATAAATGCTAAACTTATTTTATTATACTAATAAATTATAAGCAGCGTTAAATATGTGTTATGCCTATTTAAAACTATATTATGTAGATTTTAAATGGATACCACACTTGTGTGACTTAAATTAATGCAGTGAAGACTAATACATTTACCACTAATATATTTTCCTTTATATAATGATGTAAAATAAACTGCTCTTATATCTATTTGCTTAGATTTAATGCTGGTTCATAGGTATACCATAAATCAGCTTAAATGTTAATGTTTCGGGTAACTAGCATTTTATCAAATATTTTTTTATTCATGCGAATTGATATAACAAATATCAAATGATTTTTCTTGACATGTTTGTTGGATATAGTTAAACAAGTTTAGGAATACAGTATACTGAGTTTTAAGTTTTAATTATACTACAATACAAAAGCACCAAATGTGTATCTGTA
Organism: Trichonephila clavipes; assembly: GCA_019973935.1. Classification (NCBI taxonomy): domain Eukaryota; kingdom Metazoa; phylum Arthropoda; class Arachnida; order Araneae; family Nephilidae; genus Trichonephila; species Trichonephila clavipes. Next base: position 798,046 of record BMAU01020739.1, on the reverse strand, counting down.
AATATTAAAGAAATAAAAATTTTGAAGACAATTTGGTTCCAAACTTTATCTTAAATAAATAAAAATAAATTCTTAGAATCCCCATTTACTATTGTGGCATTCTCAACTGATAAAAAAAGATAATATAATATGCGTTTTATAACCCTTGCGTTTCTCAAAGCTAACTTTGATTTAAATAAAAATAAGTTATAAATTATTATAATTGGTTTATTAGAGCATAAAATATAAGCATTCTAACTTTACTTGATTTCGTTCGAATCTAATAATATTTTTATTTATTAATATTCAATAAAAAAAACATAGAAGATATAAGGTATACTTAAATCAGGTAATAGGTTTATCATACGAAAATTTGTAGTAATGCCTCAGGTGCATTTATCTTAACTAATCTCTGAGAGATTACTTTATGAAATTATTTAATATGAGAGTCTCCACTATCATGACCGTGATAAATGTAAATATACATAAATATATAACCAGAGCTGTGTAGAGAAAAACCACTAGATTGAGGTTGAGGAAAATGGTCGCAAAAATCCATGAAATGATAGAGGATGGCAAAGCGGTAATTGACGATACTGAAGCTATTACCTGTCTAACCACACACAAGATTAGCCTGGGAGAAGGACCCGAGTAAATTTATTTGAAGATATTAGTGATTGTTCTGGCTGAGTGAAGCTTCATTTCAAGATAAGTAATATTATGATAATAATGGGTTTTGTAGGGCTTGGTTAGTCAAATTGATATTTAAGGCAACTAAAAAATTATTAAAACTAATATTTATGAGATTAGTTCTAATCCAACAAAGCTCTGAGTCCTCGTCAATACAACTGTATCAGAACAATTCTCACAAAACTTTGATATATTTCGTAGACAATAAATTCATAAACAGAATTCTTTTGGAAAAGTTGGATATGCTTTATTGTAAATCAGAATGTGTGTGTATATATATATAGCTAAAGGCATAGAATAAGCGTTAACAATAAAATGATAGTAATTAGGTATTTAAGTTGCTAAATTGTTTTTATTTGGAAGGAAAATGAAAAGTACTATTTTCTTAAATTTTTTTATGAATAAAAAAGCAATGTTAATTGAAAAAAAAATGATATTTTTTACTTCAAAATTAAAGGAAATTAAGGCTCATATACGGAGAGGGATTCTAAAGTTTCTGGACTCAGCTATGACTTCAAAATAAATTAAATTGCTAAAAAACGTTGTCTTTTGAAATAAGAACCTTGAGCATTAACAAACTTTTGCCATCCCTTAAAAAGATCATCGGAACATTTCTGGAATTCATTTGTAGCCATGTATTTTAATTCTGACTACAATGCACTTTTAACTTCATTTGCTGATTGGTATTCGTTTAACATGTGGGGAACGTTGTGTTAACGATACATGTTGAGATCCTTAGTCAGCTTTCGTTGACACGCGACCGATGATATGCCAATTACATCTGCTATTGTTTGAAGCCGGCTCTTACACACCGCCACAGAAAACTTTTCGATGTTTTTGCGGGATGTCTTAGGACGATCAGAGCGTCTGTCGGCTTCGACACTTTTCTTGTCTTCTCTGAATATTCGATGCCCCTAAAAAGCTTGCGTTCAACTTTATGTACCCATCCTTACACTCTCCGTAACACTTTTTCCCAAACGAACCCAAAATTTCATATTCATTATTTGCTCAACAAACGCACTTTTTTTCAATCACTGTTTAACTAAATGCATTCGCCTACAAAATACGATACCGGGGCAAACGATTGATTATATGTTATTTGTGAAAACTATTTTTAGAAAAGAGGAAGAACGCAGTAACACAGAGAAATGTAATCGTAGCCACTCTACTAGAAAAATTTTCCATGTTACAGGATAAGGCCAGGAAATTTTAATTAGTAGTAGTCTCATGCATTTCATTTTGATTGAAAAGGTAGAAGTAGAAAAAAGGTAGTAATATATTTCATCGTATTATGTTACAAAATGATGCGAAAGCATGGTTTCTCTCTAAAAAATAGATTAAACTAATTGCCAAAATAAATTCATTTTTAAAATTCCTTTAAAAGTATATATATATAAAGACAATTAGTAATTTTATTTCCTTTTTACAAAAATAACTTATCAATAAAAGTATCACTAAATAATAGTTATAATACCCAAAAATATTTTTTTGATTCCTGGGAAAAAGAGGGAACATAAAATTGTGTAGATTCAATCTACAAGCTGTCCCCCGTCCTTTTGATCAAAGATTGAACCACATTGGCATAGCACATTTGCAATGCTAATATTCGCCTAACGACTTTTTAATTGATAAATGATTGTCCATCTCCCAAATCGTAGTATGTAGATGATGAACAACATGCTTGAAGTCATTAAATTCTATTCTGTATGATTCCTCCCATTTTACATGACTTCTTACGCTACTTGACTTATAAGTTGCAAATATGGAATTATGTTAATTTAAAATAATCAAGTTCTGAGTAATTTATAATAAAAGAATAAGCTAAGTATGAAATAAATAATGAAATACATTTTGATGCATTAATTATTTGAGAAATTTGACAAAAAACCCGGTTTCATTAGGAAAAGAATTAGGGAAGAGATTTAAGATATTTGGGCAAGTACTAATTATGTATGTGTGTCTGAGAGAGATTTAGAAAAGAAGTAAATAATTTGATTGACAGGGAAACTAAACAGTGTAGCTTTTAAATCGAAATTTCTATTTTTAAATGATACTTAGGTTTCAGAGAAGTACAATTAGTTTGAATCTTATTTAGAGGATATAAGACGCTGGGGAAATAGTTATCATTCTTAACTTTTTAACAACGCATCGCATTAATTAATTTTTCAAGCTTCCTATAAGTTTATGGCACAAAATGGCCACTATTCTACTAGAAAATAATAGCGGAATTTACTTTAAAAAACAAGCAATTCCTGCTGTTATTTTGAAAAATACTTTGATATGAACTAGATGACCTTTTTGTCAAAAAAATTGTATTTTTAAATTGTTAAAAAAAATTGTATTTCTGGAAAAATATAAGGATTATGACCTTTGAGTTAACACTAATTGACTTTATCTACGTATTATGCTACTAGTAATGTTTGAGAATATATGGAGCCTCAAGTTCAATAAATGCCTGTTTATTGCCGTGATATTCTTTAAAACATTATTAAGTAATATAATGTTTGTCCACAAAAATGTTATTCTTTTGAACAAGAACTGCAAAAAAGAATTACATTTTTTTAGAATTACAAAAAAGGAACAACAATAACAAAGGGTACTTATTGACTTGTGTGTGTGTGTTTAATATATTATGATGTTAGTGTAATTTGTAAACTTGTTGAATTTAATGTGTTCGATAATCCTCCTTATTTTTAAATGTATATTTAGCATAACATGTCAATCTTTGGGAAAACGGAAAATCTAACACTGCAGATCCACTCCAATGTATACATCGATATGAAACCTGTGGCATTATGCATTGCAATTTTGAAACTGCTTTCTAGAATAAAATAAGTAGTGATTTTTCTACATTTTACTTTACATGCGAGTATTTGGTGACAGATTAATTAATTTAAAGTAACACATTTTTTACTCATTCTCAGTATCTTTTCACTGCATGAGCATTTGCTGCACAATATAAATTTATTACACTATAAAACATTGCAGCCAGATTTTTTGAGAAAAAGAAAAGTGTTTTTTATGTATAACAAACAAAAAATAACTTTGAAAATATTTTTACTTTCTTCAATTTCTCTGAAATAATAATTTAAAAAAACTGTAATTTAATTATTAAGTAAATCTAGTGAATACTAGGTTCAACACATCCTTTTAATCAAAATAAAATTAATTAAATGCTTTTGATGAGTGATTACTTAAAAATATACTTAAATTCTTTATCTTTTTTTAAGTATTAAACATGCTTAAAAATTAATATTTGTGTTTGCTATTTTTTTAAAAATTAATCAACTAATTGGTGTAAAATGAAAAAAAGGGGAAAAACCCTTATATACTTACAATATACTTTATGCAATATACTTTACACAATATACTTTCAATATATACTTTATACAATATAATTTATACAATATACTTTATACAATATAATGTATACAATATACTTTATACAATATAATTAATACAGTATACTTTATACAATAATTTATACAATATACTTTGTACAATATAATGTATACAATATAATTTATACAATGTTCTTACAATATACTTTATACAATATACTTTATGCAATATAATGTATACAATATACTTTATACAATATAATTAATACAGTATACTTTATACAATATAATTTATACAATGTTCTTACAATATACTTTATACAATATAGTTTATACAATATACTTACAATATGTTTTATGTAATATGTGAACACTTTACATAAAACAGCATAGAAACTCCATTAATTGCGTACTAAAAATTAATTAGTATATTACATTTCATTCTTGATTACTTTTGCTTTCAACTGCAGATCGTTTATATAATTAGGAAATAAAACAGTGAAGTAAATTTTATAAAATATATGCAAATAGTGCTCCATTTTATATTATCTAATACAAGAAGACTAAAAAGGTATTCCACAACTGTGAATTTTAATAATTTTATTGTATTTTGATGTAATTATTTCAAGCAGACAGGACTTTGTCTTTTTTTAATAAGAAAAAAAATCAAGTTCGTAAAAGAAATTCATGTTGTTAAATTTATAATATTACATCATAGGAAAATTGATTAAAATATTTTAAGAAGAAAGATTTTTGTTTTATAACATTTCTGTCAGATTACATATTTCGGAACAGAAACAAAACAAACATTTAATTTTTTTAAATAACTAAAAATTGAAGCAGTTAATTAAATATAATTATAATTAATGTAATTAATTAATAAAGAAATACTTTCCTGATTTTATTACTTCAATTGAAATTAAATAAGTTTTCATAATTTAAATGGGAAATACATTTTGAAAGTTTAGAATTCATAATTATAACTGAAAGCAAACATTTTTGAATAAAAGAATCGGATACATTCAAAACAACAGAATACTTACAAATAGCAAAAAGTAGAATTCAGTTTCAAAAATGGAGTTGAATACTACATTTTTTTTATTAAATTTCATCTTCTAACGATGAATGAAACTTTTAACAAAGATATTTAAACTATTTTTAAGTTCGAAGCAAAACCAATGTACTAGACATCCAATTATTTTTGTTTTCTATCTGTTTTATTATTATTTTGTTCATAAATTTCTTTTTCTTTCTACTATTTAAAATATTTTGCATTGATATCCATTAATATGCGCATCTCACCAAGGAATTCTTTCCTTCTATTCAGAGCCGTTTAAAGGCTAAGCACTTTCACCCTAATTTTAAACTTACCCAGTTTCTAACTGGGCATGGAAACTTTAAAGCATATTTAAAGCGCTTCAATTTGTCGCTTACTGATCAGTGTTCTTGCTCCAGTGACACAATCCAAAATGCCAAGCATCTGATTCTTGCTTGTACTAATTTCTCTTCGGAAAGATGTACACTCATGAAGTGCCTACAAAAGAACAATATAGAGTGGCCTCCTCCTTTATCTGCTTTTGTTGATGGAAATTCATCTTTTACATTTTTTTGTGCATTCATTAATAGCATTTTTCCCTGTATTAATTAGATTCTAAATTTTGTGTGTTTGTTAACATTTTCTGTACGTGAATATACATGTGTTTATGTGTGTATATATATTTGTATGTGTATGTATGTATGCTTTATGTTTTTGTTTTTTGAACATTTTTTTTATTTTTTCTTATCTTCCTCATTGTATAATTTTATTATTGGTTTTCTCCGTCTGTATGTGAGCATTCTTGTATTTTTAATTCTGTATTTGTTGTTTCTGTATTTCCCCTTTTGGTTCCCATTTGTGTTTATATACTGCTACATGTAATCTCCATTGTCTTGGGTATTAACTTACGTTTGTAAGCCTTGTGTTATACTTGTCGGCACACAAGGAGTCTATCTAGAGTCCAAAAGAACAAAAGATATCCATTAATTTCCATCTTTATTTCCAAGCTTTTACATAAACCCTTCTCTTTGATATAACAGAAAACAAAACGAAAATTTAATGAACTTTATTTTATTATATCACATAGTAACACAATTTATTAGATCAAATATTAAAATTTTCCCCATATTTGAAACATTCTTACTTTGTATAACTTGTATCAAAGATGTAAGTATACCTATTATTTAAATTAACGAATCCTTCGTCAAGAAATGAGTAAAAAACTTATTAAAACTAGAAAAATTCTAATGAAATTTGCATTTCAAATCATACTTTACAAAAGATAAAAAATAAAATTTTCAATCGAGAGTTCCACAAACAATAATTGAATGAGAAATTGAGAAAATTTCGCGAATAAGCATATGCTATCTTTTCTAATGAGTATATCCAATACCCTCCGTTTACGAAATGTGTTTCTTAAATTATGCCTTCAAATTAAAGTAAAGTAGCTCCAGTTTTTCTTAAGTACCCACTTGGGATATCCTGAAGACTTTTTTTATAAAGAATATTTGTCTTTATTGGCCTAAGAGCAGAGGATAGACAGTTTTACGAGTCAATTTATTTTTAAGGGCTTAGGAATGTTGAAGATTTTAGAACTCAATAATTCAAAAGCCTGCCATGATAGAAATGTTCTTTTAAATGATTCTCTGCAATATATTTTCAACGAAATAGAGAGATTACTCTAATAAATTGGATTTTATTTAGACAAAATACATCGCATTATTTGTACGTACGTATAAAGTGAACGTGATTATTCAAAACTAGGTGAAGAGTAATTACAGAAAAAGTAATACTTTGTTTCTAATTTAATTTTCATCAATAGTTGTTCCGCAATATATTTTTTTCAGCTATTTTTTTCTTATTTTTTACATTGAAAATAAATTCTCATATGCATGTACAATTTTTTTATATAAATTAATAAGTTTATGGGGGGAGGGAATTGTCATTCACAAAAAAGTTGGTGAGATATCAAGGGAATGAGGGCAATAATCAAACATGTTTTATATCTAGGAAGGTCAGGTCAGATCAAGCAATTTGTAGTCATTGTTCTACTGGGTCGCAGCTTTACAGTGGTCTAAAAAATTGAGTCAAACACATCAGAATGGGCCTAAAGCATTAGAACCGTAACGGATGATGTTCAATATATCGACAATGCAAACAAGGGGGCTTAGAGAAATATATCTAATGGTACTCCGTGTCAACACTCGGAGCATGAGCCGGTTTGACGGTATCGAATAAAAGTTGTTAATGTGCATATTCCATGATACCATCATACACGGATGCGCTTATCATGATGCTGTATACAGAACCATATTCGTCTAAAAAGATGGCATGAGGCAATTCCTGCTTCTAGGTTCATCATTTATCAGACCATTTAAGTCGTACCTGCCTGTAAAGAAGCGTCAAGGGTCAGACTTGGCATGTTAGTAATTCACAGTGCTCCAAATGTCGCATCGCTATCTGTGAAGACACTTATTTTGAAAATGATCACAATTCCTTACGCATGTCTATACTATCCTATAAGGCTATGGAGCCAATATGTCTGTTTTTTCCGTTGTTAATGGTAAACACTGAGAACCTGGATAGTGCACTGTACAGCCTTTTTGAAGTCATCGATTATATATAATCTGGTAATAATCATGAGATCTTGACGCGCGAAAGAGAGCAGCATAACTCCATTACGATAAAACAAAATCCTGGTAGACTACAATTCTATCATGATCACAGATGGGCAAGTGCCAGGAAGAAATTTATCCTTTTCATATTGTATGTTAGCAATAGCGACGAATTTAGCGGACTGTAAACAATTGTGGTCTAAGACTAAAAGGTTTCGGTTTCGAATTGCTGTCTGTTGAAAGAAAATTGATTCAATGATAAGTCCAAGTTCAATTTGATATAATTGGATATAATTCAATGCTGAAGAACATTTCACTATGATTAGAATAGTTCACATGTAATAATGTACGTAATTCACAAGTATTAGCATTTTTTTCACAAGAATACTTCACAATAGAATGTTTCACTAAAACGAGTGTTTGCTTCTTAAGAAAGATACATGCACTGACTGTTGCCACAAGACTACTTCTAAATAGAAGTGTCTCATTGCAACAGCGCTACCTAACGGCTTTTACTATTCAACACATATGAATAATAACAGTTTTCTGTACCAGAAATCAACATTCAAATGCAATTTGTGCACGAGAAATTTGATGTACATTGTCTTCTTTTAATCATAGCAGGTATTAATCAGCAGGTATCATAATTAATAGCAGGTATCATAGCAGGTGGTAATCACACATACCACCTGTATGGATGTGAAGAAATGCTAATAATTTGTATATCATAGCTTGTTGCGTATGTGTCCTGAAAATTTCTTGTGAGGGCATAACATCTTCCTGGTGCGCCAGTTTCAAGGGCTTGAAATATTTAAGCATGCATGAAATATTTTAGTAATAACTAATAGAGAGGAAACAAGAAGTAATAATAGTTAATAGATAATTAATAAATATTTGTAGGGAGTAGTTATGTAGACACTAATGGGTAGTGTAGAAAAGTAAATAGCAGTAAAATGAATGGAGTAATATATGCAGTATTAATATGGTATCAATGAGCATAAACAGCTAAATGAACAGTACTAGTAAATAGAATATGATTTGGATTACTCCGTCCAAACCTGCGTTCAGAAACGACGATTTAATATTTGCAAACGTGTTTCAATGAATTTGCAAACATCTTTCAATGATGATAAATTTCTTTTAAAAAATTCTTATTGAGTTAAAGTAAAACACAAAAGCAAAAAAATATCAATTTATAGACAGTTGTAATAAAGTAATAAATGTACAATTAGTAATCCAATAAATACTCAACGGTTCTCGATAATACTTAAAAACCATGCATAAACTTAAAATGGTTGGTATCGCTATATTTGTCTTGAAATTTCTTTTTGTTTATTTCTGTAAATTTGAGTTTTTTTTCCCGCATGAATAAAGAAATTTTAAATTGCATTGTATATGTGCTTCATTTTGCATATGTAACAAATGTTTTAGCTGTTCTTACTATTTCTTGCAGAATTTTACATAACATAGTAGTCTAGAAGATAAGCACTGGCTGAGAGCGCCAATATCGTAATCTGGGATTGTTTATTCATAAAAACAAAGGAAATAAGTTTGATTTTGTCAACATCATGAGAAACATCTTGTTTATACTTTTATTAAATTTTAAGTAAAATAATTTCTTGAGTGATGCATAAAATAAATATTGACATTTAATTGTATTTTTAAAATATTTCACTTGACGCATAAGTAAACTACAATCTTACTTCCTAAACCTTTCAAGTTTCTTTAAATTTAAAACTTTTATTTTATTTTAAATAAAGTATTGCCTACTTATGGAAATTATTAGTTCACTTATGGATTGAACGTATTGGCTCTACATCAACAACAATCAATGCAAATAAATGAATAAAAAAAACCCCACCAACAAACAAAAAAAACTGCGCTTAACTCTTTTCCTTTTTTCAAAACGATTGCGTTACAATTAGCTCACTGGTTAGCACAGTTGGTTTAAAGCTGGCTTTATACGCCCAAGTTTTCGGGTTTGATTCCTACAAAAGTCGGTGGATTTTCATTATCCAAAAAATCGAAAGCTTCCATTTAGTATGACTACGCGCCGTGTTAAAGATCCATAATATGCTTGTTTGGCTTAGGTGCTCTCGGCAAAATTAAATTACTAATACGTATTGGCATCACCAGAACTCAGGTGCGTTCCTCTGGAGAGAAAGCTTGGTGTCAAATGTACATAGTGACAGTTGATATCCACCTATATGGTGCCACACTTAAGGTATCCGACTACGTACGGAACCGTGATTTTAAAAAAAAATTACATAAATGGATCATTTTCATGATATTTAGTGTCACTTAGATTAGAATACATGTATAAAATTGTTTTAAGGACATTTTGATAAAAACAATTACTTAAATACGATATTTCGGCAAAAAATTAACTTAGAATAACCTTTTTTCAAAATGTTCTCCTTTTGTCAAAATTGCTTCTATTATAATAATATTTTGCTTGTATATAGCTTAGACATATCTACAGAGGTTCAACTATGATATTTTAAAAATTCACATTATTTTCAGAGTTACAACCAATTGAAATAATTATAGGCGTTTTTTCTTAAAATTTCTCCCCTATGTTACTGTAAAAGATGAATAAACCCACTTCTAAGTCATATATTTCAAAAATTCTAGTTGATCCTCTGTAGAGAGGTATGAGCTATATACAGACAAAATATTATAATAGAAGAATTTGTCACAAAAGGAGAATATTTTGAAAATGTTTCATTCTGTGATTATTTTTTGTTAAAATATTGTACTTAAATACTTTTTTATTGTAATACTATTCTTAAAATAATTTTATATACATTATCTAATCTAAGTGACACTAAATATCACAAATATTATCCATTTATACGCTTTTGCAAAATCACGATTCCGAACGTAGTCGGATAACTTAAAAGTGATACCACCTCCCGGTAATGTACTAGGTTTGCAATGATAATTAACACAGCACATTCAAAAGAAAAATTTCGAACACGTTTTCACTTTTACTTCATTTCAATTTTTTTACTGATTGGCATTTCTTCATATTTGCTTAAAGAATTATAAGAATTAAGTTAACTTCACTGTTGGAAATAACATTTTGTAATGATTACGAATAAAAATTTATATACTTATATTCATTTCTGATACCGTTTCAAAGTTAAAATTTATAAATATATCTTATATTTTGATATATTTTCATACATAAGTAGAAGTTTCTCCTAAAATAAAAATTTATTTTAATATTTATTTTATTTACTTCTGAGATTTGCAAAAACTAAACACGTGAATAATGTACACTCATGTCCATAAATTAAAGATAATTAATAATATCACAGAAATTGAACTCTAAAATAAAAATTACTCTTGTAGAATTATTACACACATCTTGAAGAAGAATATGCAAGTTACAGGAAACCACCAGATGGCGCGGATAGTTCGTCACAATGACGAGAGTGTAAGAGAGGGGTATATAAGGAATGATGACAAAGAAGTAAAATAGTTCACAAGGGCTTTATAAGCCTTTCAGTGTAATAACCGCATAATTATGGCACAAAGGAAGCATTTGGATCATTTTTTACGTGGTAGAATTATTGGACGACTGGAATGTGAACATACCCAGCTGGAAGTATCCGAGGAACTTGGAATTGCCCAGAGTGTCATCTCCAGGCGTTGACAACGAATCCAAGATGATGGTAATGTGAGTAGATGTTACAGCACAGGTCGCCCCCGAATTACAACGCCGAATGAGGACCAGTATTTGGCAGTTCTGCCAAAAGAAATATACGGAGCTCATCATCAGACCTGTCTCGTCAGCTCTCTTCAGCTACCGGTAAGACAGTTAGACAGTTTCAAGGCAGACCGTGTACAGACGCTTAGGGCACATTGGTCTATATGCTTGTAGGCCTGTCTGATGTGTTCCACTTACCGCAACTCACTTTCGCCTGCGTTTAACCTGGAGTAGAGAGCATATATTGTCAATACGTCAACAGTGGTCTTGTGCGATGTTTTCCGACGACTCCAGGTTTAGTTTGCAGTCTGATTCTCACCGGACATTAATATGGAGAACGCCAGGTACCCGTTACCACCAACAGAACACAATTGAACGACACCGTCACGGTGGTGCAGGATGGCTCGTTTTTGGGGAGGAATTATTATTCATTCCAGAACTGACCCGCATGTTCAAAGTGTAACGATGACAGGCCACATCTATCGGGATGTCATTCTGGAACAACATGTACGTTTGTTTCGGGGCGCCATGGGTGCTGTATTTCTATGTATGGATGACAACGCCCGTCCTCACCGTGCAAATATTGTAGACGAATGCCTTCAATCGGAAGATATCTCCTGTATGGATTGGCCAGCATACTCACCGGACTTGAATCCAATAGAGCATGTGTGGGATATGCTTGGCCGATGAATTACAGCCCATAAACACCCTCCCACCTGTCTTCTGGAATTTCGGAGGGCATTCCTTGATGAGTAGTGTAATTATCCCAAAGATCAGATTGATAATTTGATACTCAGCATGCCTAGGCGTTGTAAGGTCTGTATTGCATCGTCCGGGAGACATACTCCGCATTAACTATCATAGTATGTTATACTGTTTTTTGTAAATAGGTTCTTTTTTGAAATTTGCTCCAGGGAGTAATAATCGCAATTTTTATTAATTAAGTCAAACATAGCATCTTTTTTGCTCTTTACCTTTTGTTTAATAAATAGACTTAACAAATAAGTCAAATTTGTTTTGTTTCTGTCTCTTTCTTTGCCTGAACTTCATTGTCCTTAATTTATGGACATGAGTGTATAATAGTCAGAATAGATACCTTTCATATTTTCCATAGTTCCTATCACATCTTAACACTTTATCTACCGGCGGTACTTATAAGTACTACTCACTTTAAAATGACATAAAATAACCATTTTTACGAATACTCTGACGATACTTAGCAGGAAAATTCTTTTAAATCCACTCTTCCAAGATATATGACAGCACTGGTTCTATGATGAGTATTTTAGCGGGGAAGGCAAATAGTTTTGTAGCAGAATTTTCTACTGGTGGTGTTTTCAGCAGTATTTTGTAAGTGGTAATAGTTTCTGTTTTATTTTAAAAAATAATAAATAAACGAGTTTAACGAGACAACGACACTGTTGTTTTAATTTCTTTACTTAATTTCTGTGTTTCAATGTTTAATTACTTAACAACATGTAAAGCGAATTCTGAATATTTCGGGGGGTACCAGATAAAAACCTAAATATTCCCCATTCTAATTATTAAAATTTTTGAACAAAAACTTACTTTTTCGGAAGTATCTCATTTTGATTAGACCAGTATATTATGATCTATAAAGAGAGTAACCGAGAAGAAAATGAAAACTTCATGATGTTGATATAGAACTAGGTAACTGATAAACTCTGAGAAATTTTAAGTCTGCTGAAGTAGAAGTATTTTTTTCTCCCAAAAAGGCACATATTAATTTCAACAACAAAGATTAAAAAATATTCCAATTTATGCCTACATTTTGAAAGGAAAAACTTAATATTTGAATGAACATATTGTAAAAAAAAATCAGCGTTAACGGCAATCATGGTTGGCTGAATAAGTTTAACCCTTTTTCGACCGACGGTACTTATATGTATCACTCACTTTAAAATTACATAGAATAACCGTTTTTACGAATACTCTGACGATACTTGGCAGGAATATTCTTTGTAATCCACTCTTCCAAGATATAGGGCAACATGGGTTCTATGATAAGTATTTTAGCGGTGAAGGCTAATAGTTTTGCGTTTCAGCTGATAGCGTTTTCAGTGGATAGCGAAGATTATCATTTTTGTTCCGAAAAAATAGTGAATGTCAAAAGGTAAGTGTCTTATTTTTTTATATGTAAATGAAGACCTTAGGAAACGATTTGACTATTTTTTTAATTGAACAGTGTATATAACTAGTTTTACAGTGGAATATCTTTAATTAATTAATTAGCTCTAACGGATTAAATTTTCCAAAGTTGCGAATTTTAATAATGTATATCCCTTAATTTTCAACGCAGAGATTAAAAAAAACATATTACAAAAAAAAAAAAAAAACTGCAGTAAATCATACTGCGGTGAATAAAGGGTTCATAAAGAATAATGGAATTGCTAGTTACTCAAACGAATATATACATAATCATTTACTTAAAATATTAACTAAATAAATATTAGAATTAGAAATATTGATGAAATTTTCGATAATGATACCCATTTCGGATAGAAATTTATATTAACTTTTAAATTAAAAAATAGAATTAATTACTTTTAATATAATGATTTAATTTTTTCAAATTAGGAGTATTTGTTATTATGGAGAACTGACCGATTAAATATTCATGAATATCATTTCATGTGATATTAATTAAAAATATTCATTAATTTGAGTAGAAATGAATTTAAATGATAGTCATAATTAGTTTATCATTTAATTAAATATGCGTAGAATTTACTGAAGCATCAAAATTTTGTGTTTGAAAGAACGCAATACATTATGTTGTACAACAGTTAAGGAAATTTGCTTTTAATCAATACAATTTTCGAGAGATGTTTTTGTGTGGTTTTTAATTAGACAATTTGTGAAAATTCTATTGGAATTTCAAATTAAAATATTTACTTAATTAATTAGTTTTTCATGGCTTAGCTTTGATGTTTGAAAGTAAATGGTGATGAGGTTGATTTTTGAAGTAATTTTGTATGCAAGACATTTTATTCTATTTTTAGTATTGGAAATAAAGCAATATGTGAAGGAAAAAGATGATTAAACTAATACTAAGCGGGATAATTATAATAAAATTAGAGCTACTATAAGCATGGCTGTAGTACATTACAACATTTTTCAAGCACAACGCTTACCATACAATCCGGTGTATAACACGCCCATTTAGCAAAAAAAAGATTAGATTCTTATGGGAAAATCGTACATTTGTTTTGGTAAACTTGATTGAGCTATGTATCTGTTTTTAATTATATTACATTAAAAATCGTCAAATTAAGTGTCTACTGTAATTATTTTATTCATCAATATCTTAGTTATAGACAAATATTTTCAAAGAAAAATTTAAAAAAAAAGAAATGCATTATTTGATTATTTTTTTTATTTGAAAATTGCAAGAAAACAAAATTATGATTTACTTTTTCTGACACATTTCACAAAGAAAAATTTAGTTTCAATGAATAAATTAAAAGAAAATACCGCAATATCGCATCTAATACTTTATCATTAACTTATAAATTTATAACGTTTTCCTTTCGAACCCGAACAAAATCCTTACTTTAATGATGATTCATGGCTCTTTAGAATTTTAGTACAAAAATGAAAATTACATTAATATACAGGATTCAAGACGGAATAAATTTGTCTTTCCACCTTCTTAATCTTCATTGATAATTTCATATTTTAAGCTTAAAAATATTTAAACGTACATATCCACTGATTGAATATTGGCTACTATACGTAATTGATAATTTAAAAAATACCCTGAAATGTAGGTAAACTGTATAAAATAATTTCTAGTAGAAAAAAATATAATTGTAATTCTCCTGCAGAATATTGAAAATATTCTGTTTCAATTATTATAAATTTTACATTAACTTTCACATTATTTCTCAAGTGAAATGAAACCATAAACTAACAACCTTTGCTCAATCAACCATACACTCAATAACTCGAAATATGCTACCACGACTTTGCGAACTCGGAGTTAGGCGTATTTAAAATCTAGTCGATTCGTCTTTTGTTGGTGTGCGTGTGTATTAGGGGGTGAGAACTGCTGAAATTGTTAATGTGATTGAAGAAGTTGTCGATTTTTTCAGACAAATAAATTTAGAAGTGGATAATGATCAAATTCAAGAACTGCTGGATCTCCCCGGTCAGGAGCTGACAAAAGATCTCATAGAAATGCATGAGCAAGAGCAAGACAATGAAGTTATTGACTGGTAGAACTTGAGTATTTAGACCCAATTCAATCAGAAGATGGAATGACGGTTGGGAATTGGACAGAAGGTTCCGTTTAATTGAAAAATGGTTATAATTTTTAGAAAATATAGACTCCTCTCCCCGAAGAGCGTACTTTTTCAACAAAACAAGGAATCAAATATTTATTAACATGCTACGAGGGCATTTTGCAGGTGCAAAAAAAAAATCTTTGAGCCGGTAGACTAATTTATTAGATTTTATGGAACCTACATTAAAATAACTTCGGTTTGTGATTGTGTATTTATTAAGAATTTGTTTCACTAAATTATTATTTTCATTTGTCTCCGAACCGAACTAAAATAATTTGAACAAATTTATATGCAGTAGCACACACACACACGAATTTCTCAAGGGGTGTACAGGGTCGAAAGTCCACCATTCTGGTATAATGCTCCAATACACCATCCAACATATTCTTTTGATTTTGTCAAATTTCGGGAACAAAAAACAGTAAAAAATTAATTATTGAATAAATAATTAGTATTAATAAAACTATTGTTAATATAACAAATACATTTCACTCGCTCGGATGACATGGATAAATCATGAGATAAGATTAGTTCATCTCAGGGCTAAATACAGTTTAATTTCTGTATATATAAACAGCTATACAGCTCTAGGATATACATTTATAAAATTACAGAAACACGTGGGGAAGGATTTTCCGCATGATGCTTACACCAGTAGATCCACTGCCTTACTGATTCAAGTCCCCGGTTTCCCACCAGGTGAAAACTAAACTAGTACTCTGTCTTGTGGCGCAATCTAGCTGTCATTACAATAAAAATTTTTAAATATTACCATTTGTTACATCCTCCCCCTCTGGTTCCGACATCGTCCCGACGAGGAACCAGGAGTCTGTGGGAACTTTGGTGGACGGCCACGTTCACGAAGAGGAAAAATGGTTTTTACTCTGTCACTATTACAAGGAGTAAAAGCAGAGGTGTGGTAAACACCAAGAGGTTCCCCCGGATTATCAAGACTAGCAATATATCGTAAGATGATAGTGACATTTGTGTTAAAATCACGTAGGGTCCGTCTCTGCGTGGCATTAGTTTTGCACTTCTTCCTTGCACTGCGTTGCTTAGCGGATGGGATGGTACAAAGACATGTTTTCAGGTGGATATGTTGGAACCGCTTTTCTCTTTTTATCAGAGTAACACTTCCTACTATCATGTTGCTCTTCAACCACCTATCTAATTTAAGTGGAAAACTTAGCAAATTTCTTGGAATAGGGAGTTATCTCTTGCACAAAATTATCGTTCTGGATGACGACTCGGATATTATTAACAACTTCACTTGGAGTGCGTTACCTCTACCAAAATTCAGAATAGCTGCCGTCTGTCCTGTTGTTTCGCATTTAGCTGTGTTGAGAGCAAAGTGGAAGAAGGGTAGCTTCTCTGACCAGCAGGCATGCTTGTCTTGGACTAGAAATGCCATCCATGGTTTCAAATCCCTATTCTTCTATTCAACTGGGTTAGCTTGTGGAAGGTACACAGGGATCAGGGATAGATGGATGTTTAATGTATAGTATATTTGTTGCATTACATCTGACACAAACTGGGTTCTATTGTCACTGATAAGACGGCAAGGAATGTCATACCTCATTAGGACCTCTTCAATCAAAGTAATGGTACATTCCTTTGCTGTGGGATTGGGTAGCGAAAAAAGTTCGACTAACTTGGTGGTACAGTTCTCAATGATGATGATCCATTTTTTACCATCTTTACTCTCAGTTAGGGACCCGAAAAGATCAATGGCCAAGGTTTCAAAACGCTGGGATGACACAGGTGTCTGTAATAGCCCGAAAGGCTTCTGATTGGAAGCTTTGTATTAAAGGCAGTCAGGACAGTTCTTTACATAATCAGTTAGGTATTTCCTCATGCCAGTCAAATAATAATTCTTTGCTATTCGAGTATTGGTGCCTTCGACACCATAATGACCAGCTATTGGGGCATCATGATGGTCATGAGAGCACTAACTGGGCCTCTTCACTCTCAGAGTCTGGAGCATATCTGTATAGGACACCCTGATTCATTAAGTAATCCCGTTTGACCCAATTGATATAATTAACATTCTTGTCAGGATCTTCGAGGCAAGAAATAATTTTGACCAGCTCATAATCCTTCAGTTGCTCATCACGTATCTACTTGGGAAACCTGGATGGGACATCAATGGCTACAGTGCAGACCTCACATTTTTCATATTTTCTTCATAGCACACACGCCGAGATATCACATCTGCAATTGCATTATTCTTTTCGGGGATATAATCTATGTTAAAGTAGAAAGATTGTAAAACTGCAGGCCCGACGGGCTAATCTTCCATTGAGAGATTTCAGTTTCATGATACATTTCAAGGGTTGGTGGTCAGATGCCACAGTGATGCTTATCCCATCAATGTAGCCCCTAAACCTATTGAGGGCCCTAACCACAGCTAGAGCTTTTCGTTTAGTGGTCGAGTAGTTTCTTTCAGTTGGGTTTAACAAACTTCTAGCATCAGTTCTTATCAGGAAAGGTTTAGAGAAGCCTGCTTGCTTCAAAATTGGTGGAATCACCAAACATTGCTTCAAGGTCTGAAATGCTGTCCCTTCTTCCTCTGACCATTTCCAGGAAGCCTTATTCTTAGTTAGGTTGCTCAAGTGGCGGGAAATTTTAGAAAAATTGGCTATAAATTTTCGGTACCATGAGAAGGTTTGCAGGAAGGACTGAAATTGTTTCATATTTTTAGGAGGTTGAATCCCTAAAATAGCTGGTCTTCACATAATCAACTTCTAAGTCTTGGGGTGTAATCCATAGACCCAAGTATTTAACACGTGAGCAGGAAAATTTGCATTTTTCCCTGTTTGCTCGCAACTTGAAATACATCAAGTGCTTCAACAGGGCCTCTAAGTCTGCTAGATGCTGTTCGAATGTAGGGGACATAATTATAATATCATCTAAGTACGCAAGTACAGGTAATCCTCTTCGGAAAATATCCATTAGTCTGTGAAAGGTTGCGGGTGCATTCTTAGGTCCGAAGGATATCCTTTTGAACCGGTAGGTTCCACATAGACAAACAAAAGTGGTCTTATCCCTATCATCAGGATTAGCATTCACTTGGTGGTAACCAGACAAAACCATTTGTAGAAATGTATACAGTATGTTTTGCCTCCCGCAGTAAATCATCCATTCGTGGAAGTGGGTAGGTATCAGGGACCGTGACTTCATTCAACTTCCGGTAGTCGATACACAGGTGAAACTGGTTATTTGGCTTTTGGATCAGCAGAACAGGAGCTCCATAAGGAGATTCACATTCTTCAATCATGTCTTTTTCAAGAAGGTCCTCAATTTCCTTTCTCAATATTTCCTTCTTTACAGGAGACATTCTGTATGAGCAGTGTTTCTAAAACTGTGGGGCGCGTCCCCCTAGTTGGCGCGGTAACCCTGCGAGGGAAGCGCGAGCATATTGAAAATAAAAGGTTTAAAAATACTTTTTTTGGAATGAAATAAAACCAAATGCTTTCTGATATAATAAAAATACACATTTTCACTGATATAAATTATTTTAATCATCTGGTGATCATCAAAAATAAAAGATTCCACTTCAAACGCTCATTATCCATCTTTGATCCTATAACCAAATTTTTAAAAAAAATAGTTTGTTTGCTTTGCGGTCAATATGAGAACGATGAGAGATTTTTTTTTACGTTTCTTTTAACGATATTAAACGATGAGAGATTTTTCATTACGTTTCTTTTAACCTAAAATATTACTTTAGCTGACATTCGAACTTACTGGTATGGTTATATCCGTCTTTTTTTAGTGAAGTTGTAAGTATATATAATATATTTCTATTTCATCTTTTTCCATGTGAAAGAGTTTATGATATATGGATAAGCATGAGTATTCTGAAACATATAATGCATAATGAAAAATGTTTTACACAATTATTTTTTAGAGCATGCTACACTTTCCCCATGAGCAATTTTGTAGTTTTGATTGCTGTGTTGTACAACTTATTATGGTTTATAAATGTAAATAAACAGAATATGAAAAAAAATGGGCATCTGTGATCTTTATTGAAGGAAGGTGAAACTGATCTAGCAATCGAAGAACCTGCTGAAATATTGTGTATTAATCAAGATAGCGAAATTAAATATGAGAAAAGCGATAGACATGAGATGTTTAAGTTGTGAACTGAAATTTTCAGATGCTGCCTACAGAACTCTATGAAGAAAACTATGAAGCCCTAAATGTAGCACTTCGCCTTGTAGAAAACACACAAGGAAGAAAAAGTTCAAAATGCTATTTGTAGGTCATCAAACAACACCAAAAAAACAAAAACGAGAACAAAATATGACAATTTAGCTAGAAAATAGCGTTCCTATGTTGTTAGCGAAAATTTTCTGTGATTTATGTCCTTTATTAAGGCCACACAGATTTGGAACCTTTTCTTTAGTTTTATTGGATTTTTTCTCAAATTTTTTAAGAAAAATTGAAAGTAGGTAAGTATATTTTCTCTTAATTAAATTATACACTGGAATTGTGATTTTTATTGTGTACACTAAAAATAAATATAAAATAAATTATAGTTTTAAAACAAACTAAAATACACGCTTTTATAGTGAATCGAACTAAAAAGTAAAAAAAAAATATCACTTAAAAGTAACATATACAAAATTTAATACTTATCTTGTTAATTTGTACGGTTTATAATTATGATCGTATTGTAGCTTTAGCGTCAAAGTGCATTATTATGTCATTCAATACATTATTATTTTTAGGGGGGAGCGATAAAAATTATGATTGAAAATTGGGTTGCCAGTAGTGAAAGTTTGAGAACTACTGCTATATGAGGGTACAGAGATAGGAGGACTATTTTCGGTGTTAATGTGGTGCTCCAAGATAGTTGTTGCTTCTCTCCCTGGTTCGAAGACATTTTGGAAGGATTCCAACAGGAGGTTAAGCTTCTCCTTCTTGTCATAGGTCAAACTTTCATCTACCTCCTTTTTTAATTGGCAGATGTTGCTGGACATCTTCTCAACTATGGACGGGATGTCCAATTCATCACCAAAAGGGTACTTGTGGGTAGGATTGTCCTAGAAGTACCGACAAGTATTCTTCACATCTAGAGCCAAACCAGCAGAACTAAGGAAATCTGTTCCTAGAAGAGTTATATTTCCCTTTGCCTTTGAAAGAATTATGAATTTGGTCAAGACTGATCTCCCCTTAATCTCTACCATCACTTGGGTTGTGAGGGCTGACCTGTGGTCTGTTTACCATCTGCCAAGCTCATAGCTAATGGTATTTCCTGGAAGAGGATTCCCTTTTCCTTAAATGCTTGGCACACCCTTTCACCACAAACACGTCCTTTTTTTCCACAGAAATTTATGTCGACTAGGGTCAATCGAGGGCTTCTGATCTGAGTTGCGTAAGCATTGATGTGATTATTTGCTACGTCTGTTCTTTGTGAGGAGTTGAGGTGGCAGGTAGGACACCTAGACTTTATCATCCCTTGTCTCCCACATCCATAGCATCTGAGAGGGGATCTCTCATTTGGTACTGGATAAGAATATTTTCTTTTGGGAAGGCGGTAAGGTTTCCTGGATGATACCTGTCCTCCATTATTTATGGTTTCACTTGTTTTCACATGTCCACTGGGTAAGGAACGCCGGATGATATTGTCGAAAGCCTCCAGCTTATCTGATAACACTTCTGAGGAGATAAGTTCTTCCCAGATATCCCGATAATGTTCCCTACACTCTGGAGAGCATCTTTTATTCATTTTCTCGGTAATCATGAAATTCTTCAAGCCTTCAAGTGAATCAATTTTAAGCTCATTGAGTCAACCTTCAAAATATGCTCGGAGTTCAAAATAATAATCCTTCCACGTCCCATGGGGGCTGTTTCTGTGACGTGAAAACAATTCCCGGATTTTTTCTGCGCTTAACTTTAACCGTTGCAGAAGCATTCTTTGAATGTGGATGCAATCCTCGCATTTCTCCTAGGGCTCACGGGCAATGAGGAAGATTATATCACTAGGTAGTGCACCAATGAGATACTGTACCCACAAATCTTCATCAAGATCCAAAAACTTCATTTACCGCTTGAATAAAGTGAGGAACAAGTCAGTGTTATCAACTACAGGATTGACAGTTGGTAATAACTTTATTAATTCACTTTTTGTTTGAGGTTTGTGGTCCTACGACTCTTTGAGCCTTATTTTGCTGTCGTATTTTCTGAAGCTCAAATTCACGCAGTGTTTTCTCTTTTTGTTCGTTTTCCTCGTCTTTCCTATTTGATACGATGCCCTCAAAGATATATTTCTCAAATTATGGGTCTTCGTTATAAGCATCATTTCTGAAAATTTTAGCCTTTAATTCAATAATTGTTAGCTCTTCCCCATCAGACTAAAATTCACCTAACTCAATAGCAAGTTTAATGAGATCTCAACTTGTTTCCCCTTTCCCAGAAATGACATGCTTAAAAAAAGTTTAAAATTTGCAAATAAATAAGGTCAAGGCCTGATTGTCACCAAAGCTCTTACAGATATGGTAATACACTTTATATGATGGCTAGCTTTAAAATTTTACAAATTATTATGCACTTCAGAAAAGAATTTAAATGGGTAAATAAATTAATAACATATTCAAAATACCAACAAGGAACATTAATTAAAATTATATAGTAATATAAAGATAAATTACGAATCATCAAATGTAATGATACAAAAATTCTTTGGAATGAAAATACTAAACAAAGCTAAAATAATCAGGCATGTGATGCTACCTAAATTCAAAATGAAGTCCGTAAAATATCAAGCAAAATAAATGTTATCAATGTGGAATCCAAAGTATTAAACAGGAAAGTTATCTCAAGAAATAAATAGAAATCAAAATTAAGAATTAGCATTGCATAAGATTACCAAAAAATCAATGAAATAAAATAATAATAAAATAAAATCATGCAAAACAAAATTGTATAATGCTACATAAATTCAATATGAAATTATTCTATAAAATATCAAGCGAAATGATTATTGTAGTCAATATCCATGTGTAATGATAAATTTAGTGCATATCATGTGTTCTGTCGCAGTCAATAACACTGTAGCAGGATTGATATTACTTTTAAAAAAACACTCACCACACTGTAGCAGGATTGCTACTACTTACTTTTTTACAAAACACACACACGCAATACTGTAGCAGGGTTGCTACCAAATGTATATGAAAAAAGCAAAAAACACTATTGCAGGATTGCTATCACGAATTTTGAAAACTTTCAACAGGAAATAGATTTTCTTCTTTTTCCTTTTCAGACAATTGAAGTCAAGATGATTCTCTTTGTCGCTTTCGATTTCCAGAGATTTTTGGCAGGAACGTAGATGGGTGATTACAAAATCAAAAATAATTCAGGATTCATCTCTTGCTTTAGAAGGCTTGCAACGCAATACCAATAATTTCTTCCGGGACGGTATGGTTTACAGAGACGATTCAATTTTCATCTTCCTGTGGCGTTTCGCTCACAGTGACGGTTTTCTACTTCTACGGGGTCGATGGTCTTCGAGCCACATTTTTAACTCGCAGGGATTACATGTGTGTGTGTGTGGATGAGATACAATTGATTCATCTCAGGGCTAAATACAGTTTACTTACTGTATATATAAGCAGCTATACAGTTCTAAGATATACACTTATAAAATTACAGAAACACGTGGGGATGGATTTCCCGCGTGATGCGTACACCAGCAGATACGCAGTCTTACTGATTCAACTCCCCTGTTTCCCATTAGTGGAAAATTAAACTAGTATTCTGCCTGGTGGTGCCATCTAGCTGTCATTACAATAAATAAATAATAAAAATTACCATTTGTTACATAATTAAATTTTGTGCATTATATATATAGGATTATAATCAATCAAAAAAGAAATCAAGGATTTTGGGGGGATGTTGCCCGGACCCGGGGACCACCCCCATAGTCAGTGCCACTGTTTTTATGAGAAAATATTCACCGACTTACACAAATTCGATCTATGTAGTTATCACTCAGTCCCACTTATCGCGTAAGTTCCGGGTATTACTGTATTTAATAACAAGAATTAGTTATTATAGTGCCAGTTCATGTGTCATCTTGGTCGCTTGACCATAGTTCAAAGCTCTTAGGTGCGCTATCAATAGCCCTTTTGTTGCCTTAGAATTTATTAATAATAAACGGCCAATATTCCCCTTATATTAGAAACATACAAAGTTCATATAATTACTTGATCAATACAATTATCTCACACATAGGCAATATACATATTTGGTATGAAGCCACCATGTAAACTTTATATACAAACATTTTCAATATTTCTTAATTAACAACTTGCTTATCGTTTTATCGATTTATCACCAAAAACGCTTACAGGAACGAATTACAAGTTCTTTATCGAAGTTTAATGAATTAAGAAATACCGTGGAAATTATTGAATTTTTATACTTCCAGTTAATTATTTATTTTGAGGATAATGCAGATAGTTTCCTCTCGTTTCTGTTACAGCTACTGATAAAGCCTAGAACATGATCATGACTGCTTTTACCTTTATTATGTGAATGTGATACCACATCCATTACTTTGAGAAATATAAGCTACTCAGCATTTTCATTAGACAGTGAGCTTTGTGTAGCAAGTAAGATTGCCTGGTTTATTTATGAATAATCATTTCCATGTTTAAGTGAAATGGCGTTGATGAAAATATGAATACCATTACCTAAAGGAAGGCAGGTTTATAGAAAAAGCAATATCGCATTTTTATCTCTTGTTTACATTAAAATAAATGACGTGATATGTAATGGTGTCATTATACATAACTTTGTAAGTTATATATAAAACCTCTCTCTATACATATAGAGAGGGATGGAGAGAGAGAAAGAGAGATCGAGAGAGAGAAGAGTGAGAGATGAAGAGATAGAGAAGAGAGAGACATGGAAAGAGAATAAAGCGAGACGAAGAGAGAGATATAGAGAAGAGAGAGAGATGGATAGAGAGACAGAGAGATGGATAGAAATAGAGAGATGTAGCTAAACATATATGTAACAGAGAAATACTTAAAAAAATGAAAATTATTATATAAGAAAATATCTTTTACTTGATATTTTCTTCCAGAATGTTTCATCTAAATGTTAATGAAAACTCAGAAAAAGGAATATTTATTTAAAAAAAAGTATTTCAAGGGGGGGATTAATATATATTCATTTTACATACATTATCTTACTCGAAACACCCTACTTTATTATACAGCTCAAAATATTTATATCATCCTATGTATACAACACAAGGGATGATTATAACAATTTTATGAAAATCGAGAAATAATTATTTTTGAAAAAAGTCCAGAGTTAAAAGGTTGATCTTTGAAATTAAGTAGAAAAAGTTTTAACCATCTCCCATGAAGTAATTTGTATCGAGCACTTGAATTTCATTTATCGTCTTGAAGATTATTAAACAACTTGAGTTTCGTACTGTGAATTACTTATGCGCACATTTAATATACTGCATGATAATTTTGTGGCTTATTTTTTACGTATAATATCTCTTATTGTTTTTCAAGAGAAATAATCTTTCTGAGGAACTAGAAATAAAACCAAAAGCTTGATTTAAGCATTGTTCTTATGTTGATTGCATTATACTTTTCGTGTAAAATTAGACAGAACACAAATCTTTTAATTAGACAGTAATAATCAGAAAAGTATTTGAATCCCTATCTTTGAAGTTTGTAAAACCACCATAAAACTATACCTTAATTTTTGTATTCGCATCCACATTTTTTTCTCATTTTTTCCCCTTTTGATTCATTATTTTTCAACATGTGACATTATTTTTCAACATGTAACTTCTTATCCCTTTTGATTGAGTATTAACTTACGTTTGTAAGCCTTGAGTTATACTTGTCTGCACATAAGGAGTCTACCTAGAGTCTCAAAAATATTGATGAATAAGAAATTTGTCAATAAAAATCGAAATTTCAGTAATTTTACTTTTTCAAATCAAAGTGCAAGATATCTTTTTAGAGTTCCATCATAATGCATGAATAATTTCACAACTAAAAGAAAGTGGAGGAAAAAATGGACGTTTCTCAACTAAATCGACAAAATGAACAATTTTGAGAAACTTTATTTTTCTTCATAACTGATCTTTCTTGGGAACCCTCCTTCTTTGTTGCGTTATTCAAAGCAGAGATATGTGTTGACATTTCGTATTTTCACCTTATAATAACTTATGAATATCTTATGCTAAATCAAGAAAACTTGTCCGAAAGGATTTTAGTCTGATGTATAAGACTGAAGGATAAATTTATGTAAACGCAAACCTCCTATTTACTAGAATATTTTTATTGTTCAGAATGATAAATACAAATTATTCTTATCGTACCAGCATACATATATAAATTCATGTGTAATGTTCATTTTAAAAATTATCTTTAACACTGAAGCAAGATCTATCATTTAGCAAGATTTATCCGTATAAGTATATAGAAACAATTTATTTTATTTATCAAAACTATGCTTCTAGGTACACCCGTTTACCACAATTTATAACTTTTCGCACATGATTTCTGAACTCCGAATACAGCATTTTATTTTAATATTCAAATTATCATATTTTATTAATTTGTTGTTTTATCATTTGTGTAAGATGTATTTGAAATATTTTGTGAGATGACAATTCACCCACAATCTGGTATCATACTTGAAGGACTAAGGGTGGGATCAACTAGTTTTCCTTCATAATGTCTAAAACCTAAATTTCTATTTACTGATCAGTTGTTTGATTAAAATTTAGGTTATTTATAACCAATTAGTTACTTATAAATATTAGATGTTTTTTATTGTAAAAGTAAAAATTTTACGTTATTTAATAATTTTTTTTTTAAAATTCCCTTGAAGTTTACATTTGTTTTGTTTTTAAAGAACACCAATCCTGTTATTGAAATAATTAAATTATTAAAGCTTTTATACGTACACATTTTAGAATTAATTGGTAAGCTTTGTTAAACCAGACGTCGACAACCCATGGTATTCGATACAATTCTCAGTGAGACACTTCACCATTCTTCACATTTATCCGATACGAAGTTAATGTTACTGCCTACCTTTGGACCCAATGACCTCATAAAGACAAATTTTTGAAACAAATTAAGCGTTTTTAGGAAGAAAAATAAAAAAAAAATGTGTGTGCTTATGTCCACATGATCGAAGTGATAACTTCAAATTTTGTAATGTTATTTCAGGGTTTAGTTAGGTGAAGACAAAAATGTATTTGTCTTATATGTAGACATAAATGACAACTTCAAGGTCGGCAGTCATCTTAAATTGTGTGCCCTATCTTTCTTCTCTCAGTACTTAAATTATTTTCTCAACTTTCGTTTGGTTCATTTTGCCTATACATCAGTATTGAGTATGATTTCATTCGATATTAGAATTTAATTTGATGCTGATCTGGCTCTATATATTACTTTTAATTTTACATGTTAATGGTTTTATTGTGGAAACCTATATTTATATTTAGATTTTGAGAGAATGTATAGCTACATATTAAATCAATTGTCCACTTTAAAAAAAAGCTCGATATTCGTGGTTCTCAAGACTCTTGGACAAATGTATAGGGATTCGTCCAACAAAGAGATCGTGACTGTGTGAGCGTTATATCTCGAAAGTGTCGTATACTGCGCGTCCGGTGTACAACCATTTTTAACAGCAGTCGACATTTAAGAATATCGATAAGAAATGTGAAGTTGGAAAATGAGTTGTTACTGAATAAAAGAAACGAGTTACTTTTTTTTCCAAACCTAAAAAAACTAAATGTCGTTTCTTAATTGCTCATTGAGTAGCTGCTAAAGGCAAATTAAAGACGGGAGATATACAAAGAACCTATTTTTAAAATATGTTGAAATTGCTCATCGATTAACGAAATCTACAAAAAATACCATCCCGAATTTACGAAATACCGGCTTCTGCGTGAACTGTTGAAAGACGAATAACACAAATGACAGAAAGTGTAACTGCGAAACAAAATTCGTTTACGAGAAACTATTGTATTTAGCGTTGCTCTTGATTAAAGTACCGATGTCAAGGATGTTGTGGGCTTTTAATTTCACGATAACGTGATGGCGATAAACTTTATTAAGAAATATATATATATATATCTTCGACACTGTTGTATAAAATAGAGCGGTGCAGGGACATTGTACGTATCAAAATTTTAATTTTGTATTTAATTATATTGGAGGAATACTTGTGTTTTATATTTTTAATTCTTGTTTAAAAGAATATGTTTAAAAATAGATAATACCTAATGTAGGAATGTTTTTTTCAAAGTTGCATTAGACTTTTTATGGTTTATGTTTATGTTAATAAATAAATATTTTTATAGATGCGTGATCCACATAATTAATGTATAATAAAACTTTAGATTTGTATTCTTGACTTATTTTTCCTACTTCTGCAAGCTCTGCCACGGGAATCGAACTGCTTTAAATATTTCTTACTGTATGATATCCTGAATCATATTGGTAGATTGATATGACTCACTTCAGCTACAAGGTTGCCAATTCCGAAGTCCTACCACTGGATTCTTATAATGGCATTTAAATATAATAATGATTGTAGTAAATTATGTAGGTAAGCAAAGAAAAAGGTTTTTACTCTTTTAAATTTTAATAAATTCATTTTAATGATGGTATTTAAAAACATATCGTATATTTTCTTGATTATCCTAGAGTGTTTGGAACTTTTTATGTTAAAATAAGGGGTTTGAGTTAAATTCAGATCCACTAATCTCGGAAGAAACATAATTTAGGTAAAACGGTTTTTAACATTTTTCGATGGATATGCACAAGTAATTTTAATTTTTTAAAACTTTTTCAGTGTTTTGAGTGAAACTTTTATTCTAAGCAAATCCAGCAAAGCCAGTATTAGAATACAAGTTTTAGAGTAGTTCTTAAGAATCATAATCCCTCATTTAAAAGTCTGAATGCATATGATCATCATGCAAAAAAATTTTTAAGCAGAGTATAAAGCATAAATCAACAATAACATGCCTTGTACGAGTTTCTCAACCAGTTCATTTCCATAACGAAAAAAAAAATGACACAGAAAGTGTGAAGAGTACAGACAATCTATAATATAACAAAAGATTGGGAAAAATGTGTTTGCTTCAGACAGAGCTAAAAGAGATAGAATTATCGTCGTTGGCACTTGGCGTTTCACTTTACAGTAATTTGATAAGAAAACATTCATCCCTGCTTACAACATTTTCATCTTCATTGCAACATATTTGAGAAGTACTGGAATGTTTTAATTTTTTTAAATTTATTTTTAAGTTCAAACTATGTATAAATTTCGTTATTTTTGAAAACAATTACGTAAAAACTCCACTTTTGGCTTATATACGGATCATCTTTTATTCGGAAATAAACGATATATCATAAGGCTTAATTTATTCTACTGCTTGATTTAGTGTCATTATTTTTTTCAAAATGTAATGCAGGTTGTCTCAAACAAAAATAATTATAAAAAATTGATTATTTTATTTTTTTTCCAATTATCTATCAAATTACTTAAACTCTTATTACTTCACCGAAAAAGAAAAACTATTTTCATTTTAACCATTAAGTTTTCAGATTAAGGCGTGCGATTAAAATATATTGCTTTCTCCAACGATAAAATAAAATTCTTTTTTTTTGTCGGGAAAGAGGATAGGTCAATCGAAAAGATTTCTTCATATGTGTGATGAAACCTAAATACTTTTTTTTGATCCCTTACATCCTTGCAGAAATCTACACTTTTTAAAATTTTTTTCTTTATTTGAGCATTTTATAGACAAACAAGAATGTTTCTTACCCAGCGGCCACGAAAATTAATTTTATTTTTTCTGTTCTTTTTAATCATTCCTCATCCAAAAAACATTTCTTAGAGAAATTGGTATTATTACTATCCAAGTAAAAGAAAAACACGACTTCCAAAATATTTCTTTGGAAAAACTATTTGAATGAAAAAAAATGTTAAAGTAAAATGAAGGCTATTCGAAATCTGTTGATCAATTTTGTAAAGTTTTCATTCCTCTGGATCTGGCATCAGCTAAGTCATTCTAAATTAATTGAAGTAGTGCAGGATGATGAAATTAAAATTCAAAGTTGAGAAATATTCTTTGAACAAGATGTTTACAACAAATAGCGAACACTCAAACTTTTGAAATAAATGCATTTTAATCACCAATGTCATTCCTTTTTGTATAAATATTTTGCTATGCCTTGTAGCTGAAAAGAGCTACAGAATAAAAATACAGAAAATCAGATACATTTTCATAGGTAAAATAAAAGTAAAATAAATTCCATAGGATTAGAATAGTGTTGTTCAATAAAAATAGGATGAAATAAACTGTAATGAATACTTCAAATATATATTTTTGAATTTAAAATTTACTGCAATTTATGCTATGATGTTTATGAAGTAATTATTATTAAATAGTAACCCTTAATGTTTTAAAAACCCTTTATTTCACTTAGGAATTCGCATCTAATGTGTACAAAGCTTAAAACAAACACAAAAACTTTGCAAAATACAATAAGTTATTGCATTAAAACATGCAGATATAGCTGGGTTTTTGTCACTGTTTGTTTTATGTTGTTGCTTATGCCACCTGATCAACGGTGTCATATACAGCCACATAAAATTCATTATGACAAAGTTCCAGTTGAGTACGTGATAGTACGATTTTGATTGATTCCATCCCCAATTTTGTGAAAAAACACCGCATGGGATAGTCAGGGGCCTCTCCCCTCTATTCTTCTTCTCTACATTTGTTACTACATACAAAAGTTACTGAGAGATATACGTAGATGAATACAAACATATATATAAATAAAAATTAATTTCTACACATATGAAATACTTTTAACTTATGTTTAAAGTTTCTTTAATTAGAGAGGGTACGATATTTAAATTAATAAAAGGATTTTTTTTTTATACTTTTAAGTAACGTTTTTTAAGGTAGCAGAAACTTATAAAAGGAATTTAATTTTTTGAGGAACTTTTTGTATATGATATTCTTAGCTACGTTAGGATCTTTAAAAAAGTTTCTACATTGCTTTTTATTGTAGTAAATGAGAAAAAATTAGGTGATGCTATTAGTAAAGTACCAATAGGTTATTCGGTATTGTCTCATAACAATAAAAAATAATGAAAATTTAAGCGCTTAGCGTAATTCGTCACGAAAAAGTGAGAAAATATTTAATGAATTTAAAAACTCTTTAAAAGATCATCTTCTTACAATTAAACATAGTATTTTATGCTCAAAGCAATATACACTCATGGAAAAAAAATTAGCGCACCAAGAAATAGTTGTGAGATCGTAACGAAACCGGGCATGAAGGTACATGACGGAGAGATATGCAAATTATTAGAAATGCAGCGTGATTGGGAATTGCATATAGCCGGTAGAGGGCGTTTAACGTCGTTCCCTGTGGAGTATAAAACAGGTAACCAAAGCTTGTTTGAGAGCGCTGAATTGTTTACAAAGAAAGAACTGAGGTAGACATGCCATTACGCCGTTTTCGAAGACAATATAAGCAGCTGTCGCAGTTTGAGAAGGGGAGAATCATCGGTATGATGGAAGCTGTGTGGTCCGCTAGGCTAGTAGCTCGTCAATTATCCGCTCGGATTGTGTTGTGGGGAGTTGTTGGAACCAGTGAATCCAAGAGATGTCATTTACACGAAGACCACGTCGAGAAGAACGCCACATCCTAAGAAATGCACGCTTACATCCAACTGCTTCATCGACCGCCATTCAGGTACAGGTAGCACCTTCACTAGGGGCCCCTGTGCCTTCTCGAACCATACAAAGGCGGCTGGCTGAAGGACATTTGGGATCACTGCGCCCATTACGTGTGCTGTCCTTGACGTCCTCCCAACGACACTTCCGTTTGGAGTGGTCCCGCGCACGAGGAAAATAGAGTGCAGCAGAATGGAACCAGGTCGTCTTTAGCGATGAATCCAGGTTCAATCTCAGCAGTGATGACAATCATGTTCGTGTGTAGAGATCCCGTGCTGAACGCCTCAATCCTGCTTTTGCTTTACAGCGACACACCGCTGCCACAGCTGGTTTGTTAGTATGGGCCATAGCCTACAATTCACGTTCACTCCTAGTATTGATCTATGGCACCATGACAGCCCAGCGGCATGCAACCACATGTGTTGCCACTCATGCAACGGCTCCCAGGAGTCATTTTTTAACAAAATAATTCTCAGCTTCACGCGGAAAGGGTGTTACAGGACTATCTCCGTACTGTTACTACCTTTCCTTGGCCTGCCCGATTCCCAGATTTGTCTAGAATAGAAGCATATCTGGGATCATTTCGGGTGACGAGTTGGGCACCTACGAGTTTGAACGAACTTGAGGCAAGGTTACAGCAAATATGGAACGAAATGTCTCAAGACATCATACAGTGCTTGTATGTCTCAATGCCCGATCGTATCGCATCATGCATTAGCACTAGAGGAGGTTCAACAGGGTATTAAATCCTCAGTTCTTTTGTCTTTTTCTCTGAAATACATGATTCTTTTTTCGTTGACTTTCTAATCATATCAAAGTAGTCATTATGTATGTAAAAGTTTGTTTCATTTTGACGACTCCTTCTCGGTGCGCTAAGTTTTTTGCCCATGAGTGTGTAATAAGGCATAACATTATTACATAATGCTACTTTTATATATTTTTCCCGAAACATATTTTTTCTAATTCATTTGTAACGGATTATTATAAAAACATTTCAAAAATTTTGTTCCCTTAATTTATACACATGGATTAATTTCACTAACGTTTTTACAGTTGAATAATATTTTTGTCTTATATAGACTAAAATGTATCTAT
This sequence comes from Trichonephila clavipes, assembly GCA_019973935.1. Lineage (NCBI taxonomy): Eukaryota > Metazoa > Arthropoda > Arachnida > Araneae > Nephilidae > Trichonephila > Trichonephila clavipes. The sequence continues at coordinate 765,502 of BMAU01020739.1, read as the reverse complement.
GCTTTGTTTCCTGTGTGTTAAATATTTATTATATTTAGAATAGAGAAAGATGATATTTTCTGTGCTATTAGTGCTTCTAAAAATACTTTCATTAATTCACAAATGAAAATATAAATATTTCAGAGACAGGGCATGATTTTAGAAGATGAAACAACTTATTTGAGACATACTTTTTAAACAAAAAAAATCTTCTTTTCACACAATGCAAATCGAAACATATCTAAAAAAAAGCAAAAATTCAAAATTTCATATGTTTCTGTTATTCATTTTATGTTCTTTTATTGAGAATGTATTTCAAATTTTTCTCACTCGTACTCTTTACTTAGGTACAGAAAAAAGTTCGTTTTATCGAAATAATGAATGATTTCCTTCTTTTACTAAATGACCTCTTTTGCACAATATGATGTAAAAGCATAATAAAATTAAATTTTTGAGCTAAAATTAAATATTTTTCATGACATACAATAAAGGATTAGATTCATATTTGAACTGTCTACGCTTTTACCTGTATTATTCCTATTGTAAGCGTCTCGACGAAGAAAAGAAATTGTAGTATGTGTCTCCCCAGTTATGGGCAAAAATGTTTTTACAGTATCAATACTAGTCTTTTTAGTGGCTAAATATAAGCGTTAGACTTCTTTCAAAATTAAAATGAGATAAAACATTTTCCTTTGATGTTTAAAAAACAGGCTTTTGGTGTCTTATTCATGAGAGTGATGCACATAGATTTGAATTTTTACTATAAAAAAGAAACTATAATTTGAAAGATAAAAAAAATATTTCTGAATAAAGTTTAATTTTTTGGTAAAAGAACCAATATATTACGTAAAAGGAATGTTGCATGTATGATCATTTTCAAAATGATTGGAAACCTTAATCAAAAAGACAGAAGAAAATTATTTCCTTCAAAGATTTTTTATAACATACATTTTTCTCTTCTTTTACATAAATTTTAAATATAATCCATCATTTGACTTTTATTTCAACATTTCGTAAGAGGCTTCTTTATTTCATTGCACTTTCGTAAAACTTTTTAAAAATTTCACAAAAATAAGTTTTTTTAGATTTACATGGGACAGGAAAGTATAAACATGCTTTCCTCTGAATATTTATTGCGATACATAGTTTTCTACAAACTATTACTTGATTAACCATCAAACTCCTTTTTTACAACTTAAAACTCTTTGTAGACAAACATGAATTGACTTCATAGGATTATGCTATTTAAATATGGGATATTTGAAGGTATACTGACTCTTTGATAATATTGTACCATGTTTATTATGAGAGATACCTTTCAGCGCTCTTTCTTTAATCAACCAATAGAATTTTATAATTAATCTTAACATAACTATTTGTTTTAAATAACCCATTTACTAATGAAATATTTATAAGGAAATCTCAATATTTGACGAGCCATATGTTATTTCAATAATGGAAATTAAATAAAAAATTTAATTCAGCTATTTTTGTATAAAAATTTAAGAATTCCCTTTGAAGAATCACCTCTTTAAGAAATTCATTTAAGTATAACTTTTAAAATTAAAATTTGCTAAGTGTTTCAAATACTTTTTTTAATAAAAGTCTTTGAAAATAAACTTTATTTTTTTAATCTAATTGCTTTTTATGAATGAATTAAAATCACCCTTTAGGTTTTAAATAAAGAAGTTTTTAAAGCATGAAAAATACTTGTTGGCCTAATTTCAAATATTTCATGTCAGAATTGTTCAAGGTTCAAAATTTGTTTTACTATTTATCGAGAAAAATATAATTGCAAGTGAACACGCATAAATATCATGCAATATTTGGTTGAAAAAATTTACTACTAAAAATAACAAGTTGTTATAATAAATAAAATGACTAGTTAAAAATAACCAGTTGGCTCTATCAATTTCAATTCTAAGTGCCATGGGACCATTCATTGTTTCTTTTTATTTAATCTTAACCAGTGTTTTAAATCAAAACGTTTAATTATTTACGCGCAATTCTTGAACTGCTCGTCCCTTAGATATAATTTCCGAAGAAATTATGCTTAAGAAGTTATGCATTCTACAATAATGTTATAAATTTTTGTCTTTTTTTAAATAAATTTCTATGTTGTCTCAATTTATTTGTTTGATCATGATTTTGGATATACTTATTTCTTTTGTATCATATTATTTAGTGTGTGTGCAGCATTTTCATTATATAACTATTTTATTAAAATTAATTTTTATAAAAAATTTTTTCCAAATAAAATACTTTATCTTCATTATGGTTGGGAGTTATTTTATGCAAAAGATAATAAATGATATGTTCTGTATTTGGAACCTAATTTTTGCATTGGGTCCCAAACAGAACCCTATTATTTTTTACCTTTATTTTAAAGATCTATTTATTATTTATTTTAATCGCAAAACCTGAATACACACTTTTAGTGTAATAAATAGGATTGAGATTTGGGGGTGCGCGATATCAGCCGGGTAAAAAAAATGATAAATTTAGAAGTAAAGAAAAGGTGAGCTAATCAATATTAGAATTCTACATATCCATTTATTCAGTGCTTCTCAAAGTTTCAATATTCGCGACCCAATATTTAAGCATAATTTTCATCGCGCCCCCCTCATACAATAACAATGTATTGAATTCCACAATACAATACTTAGATGCTAAAACTACGATATGATTTTAACCTTTGAAGTGCCACCAGCGTATATAAACATCTCGCTCAGTCAAAGCGTTCATTTCCCCGGACGTCTTTCTGAAAAACAATCTTTTCTGTGCACTGACATTCATAAAATTATTCCGAAGACTTTGGGACACAACAAAAAGGCTTTGACAGTGTTTGCAAAAGATTTACTTATTTCGAAGGATTAGCTTACTTTTTCCTTTTCTCCAAACCTCCCCCCCCCTTCCAATACATCACATACTCACGCCTACGTGAAAAACGCTTAACACTGGGAAGCGAATCGCAAAACTTTTAATCGGCAGTTAAGGATTAAATATAAAACATAAAATGTATCAAAATAAGTGTTAATTGTTGTATATAATTTTATGTATGACAATCCCGTAGGGTCACTGGTAAATATAAATTTGTTCTTATCTTAAGATATCCGACTACCCTAAAATCATGATTTTTTTCAAAAATTGACAAATTTTGTTTATGATTTTATTTTATATCCCATCATATAAGCTTAATAAAAATACCAAGTTTTTTATTTTCCATTCACTAGAACAAAAATTACAAGTGTTTTAGTAAAAGCAGATGCCATAACTTTACACAAGATGACAAACTTTAAAATGCGTTTTACTCGAAATGTGTTTTTTGCGAAAAGTTCAAACGGGGACAGCGATTGCTCAAAAAGTTTTGAAACAAACTTGCTGAAATTTTTTGTGTGTGTTATGTATAACAATAGAAGTGTTTTGATCTTCAGATTTATCAATCGCTGCTTTATTTTAAAATTTACAGTCCTTTATGTGAATATAATCACTTTCTTTTTAAGCAATTTCGTATAATCACTAAGATAAAGTGCTCTAGGATTTGTAAAATTTGAAATATCTCTTATCCTGAAGGTCATTTTAAACACGAATAATAAAATAACACATCAAAATTGAAAAATTGAGAATTTTCTCATAAAAATTTTGTACAGAGCGGGCCCCGTTTATGTAATTTTTTGTACATTTTTACCAGTTTTTTCCCATTTTAATAATAATAATTTTTTTTTCTGCTTTCAATTTTAAGATTTTTTCCTTAAAATATACTAAATAAATCTAAAAATCACAAAAAAAATCCTCGTATTTCCATTTTTTCAAAAAAAAGTTGTCGCAAGTAGTCGGATACCTTAATATTGTTAAATTAATTATCCAATACATTGTGTAGCACTGGTGCATTTAAACGTGTAATATAGTAATAGTGTAAATGTGCTTTTTACTTTTTATTATGTCAGAATGGATTTTTTGTTTATGTTCTTTCAGTAAATTAACAAAATTCTTTTAGTTCTTTTTTTCACCTTTTTAATATGCTCACGCTCACCTCGTAGAGTTGTCACGACCCTTCAGGGGAGCGCACCCAACAGTTTGAGAAACGCTGCATTTACTTCTTTTGTAAATATTTCTTCCCCGTTTAATATCTATACATCTGAATGTCATTTTAAATTTATTTTGTATAGTTTATTGATAAATAATCTGAAGTCTAGACTAATAGCGTTCATAGGCCTAGAATAACTGCATGTTGGATTCTATGGGGCACTCTATCCGCTTTTTCCACATATTATCCGTCAAATGGGACTTGAACATGACTAAAAGTCTTTTTAGATTCTTTACAAAATTTGGATGCTTTCTCCAAACATTTCATGTCCTCAATTTTATACAGTTTTGTCCATTTTTCCTTTTCCTGTACATGAATGAAACCATATTACGGAAAATAAGATTTCGGCAACGGTTTTTTAAAAAAAATTACCATGTGCTTTAAGGGAACCAGGACATGCTCGAAAGAGTAAAATGCCAAAATTAAGACCCTTAGTTTATGAGACATATATCATTTCCAATTTCAAATAGAGCTTAGATTTTTTTACGTTCTTAATAAAGATAATTAAATTATTCTGTAGAACTACAAAAATAACTTTTAACTCCAAAAGTTTTTTTTTTAGTACTTAATTTAAGTAATACATAATTTTTGAGAACTCGTAATATATACTTATGTTTAGGTACCGTTTTTTAAAAAAGTATCCTTTTTTATGCAAAATATTTTTTACACATACATAAAACAATACATAAAATACAGTTAACCCATTTTTTTTAGTAAAATGTTAGTATAGTTTCTTTAAAAAAATTATGAAACTTTAAAATTTGAAATTTTTTTATTTTTCTGCTTTTTTTATGCATAAAACTATTTTTTAAAAATTAGGCACTATCTTAATAGGAAAAAAAGATCAACTATATATGCATAGCTATCTTGTATAGAAGTATAAAAAAATCTGGAACCATTTAATGCAATAGTTTTTTTTAAAATGTACCTAAATGCAAAAAAATATGCTTTTGAGAACAAGTGAAAAAACTAAAAAAAAGCAATACTTTCACATATTATACACTTGATTAGTATTTGCTTGCCTATTTTTATATGACTAATAATAATCCTTAATTATTTTCTAGAGTTACAAAAGTAATTTTAAATTCATATGTTTTTTTCCCATTGTTTTTAGTTAACATGAACATAATTTCCGAGATATAGTAGTACATATTTTCATGTATAGGTACCATTTCTTACAAAAATATTCTTTGAATATACAAAAAAAATTACATATATATACAGCAACATATCAAACATAATGAACCAGTTTTTTAACGAATTAATTGCATAATTTCTTTAAAATAATCATAAAATCTCAAAATTATGAAAATCTTAATTTTTTGCACGTATAAATTTATTTTTTAAAAAATTAGACATTATATACTAAAAGATATTTTGTTCGCTATATAGAAAGTTTATATAGATCAAAAAAGGGGAAAGTACATATTTAAAGTTCAAAGGGGTGTGACAAAAAGGGCGTGGCCATTTGTTTACATTTTTATTTTTAATATTTTAGGGCTATTTTATCAACAAACTTATAAGTATTATACATTTTTAGATTCAGAAAAATAAGCACTATTTTTTAGAACTAAAATTGAAAAATCTATTTTTTCATAGTACATGAGAGAGAGAGAAAGAGAGAGAGAGAGATGTCCCTGTTCTCTTAATGTAATACTGTCTGTTAAACAGAAGAGCACTTAGGTAAAGTGAGATTTTGTGTGACCTGTTGCTTTTATGTGAACTATTTTTGTCAAAAGTTAAGAACATTACAAATGTGCATTTTAGGACTCTTCGTAAAAGAAAGGGTACACATTATACGGCGAATACATCTAAAAGTTAAAAAAAGCAGTTTGAACGTGTAAGGATATACATTCCGGAATATAGGGTAATTTGACTGCGCGGCATTTTTGTGTGAAAAACTTGCACGATATAACTAGTATCCCTTTATAATCTTTGAATCATGTCAGAGTCTCTGTTCCTACAATTAGCATTACTTTATAAAACATGCTGAAACATTACTTCGAATGTTTCTCGAAATGGGGGGCGTGATAACCCTAGGAGAGGTGCTCGAGTTCATTGAAAAGCCGGAAACAAAATATTATTTTAAAAAGTTATTAATTTTCTGAAATTAAACAAATAAAATACATTTTGACATATTAAAAAATAAAAAAATGCACATTTATTCTGATATAATATACTTATAAATATATCAGTACTGCACAATGTATTTTATAATTAATATACCTCACTAAGTTAAAAACAAGTTTAATAATTACCAGTGATCCCATGGACTTGCCATATATAAATTTAAAAACAAAAATTAGTACTTATCTTGATAAGCTGCACGGTTTATAACTAATTTCTTAAGCGCCAATTAAAAACTCGTGTTGCTCTCCGATGCCACCGTTTGACATGTAGTAGGCGAGCGTATATGTGGTGTATTGCGGGGGGGGGGTATAAAAGTTAATAAATAAGCAAAACCTCTGAAATAAGTAATTCCTTCGCAAACACTGTCAAGGTTCGGAATAATTTTATGGATATCAGTGAAAAGATCGTAGTTCTGAAAGACGTATATATACGTCCTGGGCAATTAACGCACTGGCTCAGCGAGTCGTTTGTATACACCGGTGGCACTTAGGAGGTTAAAGTCGCATTGTAGGTTTAGCTTCAAGTACAGTATTACTGAATTTAGTACATTTTTATTGTATGGAGGGGGACGATGAAAATTATGATATAATATTGGGTCACACATATTGAAAGTTTGAGAAGTACTGCAGCACTCTAGTGTTATTGCCTCATTGTTTCACATTTTTTTTTAATTTTCAAATTCATCTAACAAGGATTTATACTTACCGAAAATGTCCGGATTAGTATTTATTAGAATCATTCTGAATTTTTCAAAGAATTGTTACAAATAAAAGAAATTCCTCACACAAAAGGATATTTTTACATTCAAAAACATTGAACGTAACTCAGAGTTATATTACTTTGTGTGGAGCACTGCTTCAGGCATTTTTTATTTTATTTTTTTAAGTTTCATACGTTAGAGGAAAGATTATAAACTAATTAGTGAGATCAATTGTTTCTGCATTATGTTTCTATAACAGTTCCATATAGTTTCAAAAATTTAGTTAAACTAAAAAACTTTTATTAGCGGGTAAAATGGTAGTATTATTCTACTCATATATGAAATTTTAGTATTTTAAAACAGTCTTAGTTCTGTACAATTAAATATACAATTTCATTATTCCACTGTAATTATTAACCTAATTGTTATCCACTGTTATTATGTATAATTTAAATATCATAGTACCATAGTATATTTGTCATTTCTAAAACTGATATTTTACATTTAAATTATTGCAATTAAAGTAATTTTCTTGCCAGTTATTCATCTATTTTGCTACACGCTACTCTCATAGCCATATGATCCTTTTAAGTTAAAATGACACCAAATATCTGCTAAAATTATGGATTTGTAATTTGTTAAAATGTATTTGAGTTGTCAATAAAAAATATTTGAACTATAAGAATACCCCATCTTTTAACTAACTGCCTAAAAAGGGTACATAATCTTTGTTATGTAAATATTTCTCATACTTCAGTACGTAAAATAAAACTCAATGTCTTTGTTCATGATTTTGGCAATATTGAAAAATAATATTTTATGAACTAATAGTGACAATTAGTATTCTTCAAAATCATATCTTATTAATTTTTAGTTTAAGTAATGTTCCTTTTAATGTTTTTCCTCTTATATTTTTGCTTAACTTATCGAGTAAAATCATGAACGATTTTCGTAAATATAATAATTGAAAATGAAAAATAAGTTGAGATGTTTTTGCATAGAAAACTTTAAAATAATAAATGTTTTTTAGGAGAAGTACGTAGAATAAAATACTGATTCTGAATGTTTAATGAAGAAGAGATTCATCGCGCCTGAATTACAAATACTAATCTTTAAGATGACAATCAGGTATAGTTTGTTTACAAAAGATCTTTACAAGTTTTTTTTTTGGTCTTACCTTGTATCCAGAAAAAATGAGGTACTGGTTTTGTTACATTTTTCCATATATAAAGCATAACACACAAACACTGTGTGTAGTTTTGTAAAATTAATCTAACATACTGCTTTTTTATTTTGACCCTGGATTGAGCTCACTGTATTCCACTAAATCTGAGGTTACCAAACTTTTTTTTCATAGAGCAGTTACTATGTTTTCCAATTTTGGGTACATATTTGTTTACTTAATGTTAAATTTTTACAAATCCATCACTTTAAAATGTGTTAGGGATTAATGTGAAGCTTCGTTAATAACTTTCAACATTTGATATAAATTTAGTTATGTTTAAGCTTAAATATTCTGTGTGTGTGTGGTTAATAGTATCCTGTGTAATTCTTATTTTCTTTCTTTCTTTCATTTTTTGGTATCCTTATTGAAACTCCTTTCTCAAGGAAGAATATTTGAAAGTCTTCTTATGAATCTTCACAATTCGGAATAACTAACAGGTACGTCTTATATAAGCTAAAATTACCGATATGCGTTTCTAAACTGTATTTTAAGATATTTGTTAGTGCTTATTTCAACCAGTTCCTCTTGTAATATATATGTGCTTTGTATTGTTCATATGGATTGACTGTCCTTTGTAGCATTACCATTGTCTAAATTTTCTTAAATTTAGTTTCAAAGTCTGAGCAGAGGAGTTTTGAACTTTGGTAGAAACGACATTTTACTGGTAGTTTGTGACAAATTGAGAGACTTGGAAAATTCGGGATGTCCAATGTTAAGCTTCGTTATCTTAATTCTGCCAAGAACTGATGGCGTTTGTTTTAATCAAAATTAAGCTGTCACCTTGCTGCTTCAAAATAACCTCATTAAAATTAGTAAATAAATCTGTTATGTAGGTAAACTCTCGTACCCACTTGATTAAATTTTCTTTTAAAATTGGATCTTCATAGCAAATCCTACAATTCCCACTCTTCCAAAAACATAAGCTGCTCGAGAGAAAGCGTAGTTCAGTGTAATGGTATTAACGTCATTTTAAGCACACTACTGTGCTAACTACTCGACGATTCAACGATTTGTATCGTAATCAACTTAAGGTAACCGTGATTTAATAAAAACATAAATGGACAATTTCCATGATATTTAGAGTCACTCAGATTAAAATACATGCATAAAATTGTTTTTAAGGACATTTTGATAAAAAAAATTGATTTAAATATAATATTTTGGCAAAAAATTAACTTGGAATAATCTTTTTCCAAAATGTTCTCCTTTTATAAAAAAAATGCTTCTAAAATAATAATATTCCGCTTACACAAAGCAAAAACTTATCCAGAGAGTCTGAACTAAGAGTTTTAAAAAATTCCCATTATTTTCAGAGTTACCACCAATTGAAATAATTATCAGCATTTTTTCTTAAAATTGCTCTCTTTTGTTGTCGTAAAATATATGAATAAACCCACTTCTAAGTTATATATTTCAAAAATTCTTGCTGAGCCTTTGTAGAGAGGTCTGAGCTATATACAAGTAAAATATTATTATAATAGAAGCATTTTTCAAAAAAGAACATTTGGAAAAAGGAATTTTCTAAGTTACTTTTTTTCCAAAATATTATATTTAAATAATTTTTTGTCAAAATGTTCTTAAAACAATTTTATGCATATATTCTAATCTAAGTGACACTAATTATCATGAAAATTATTCATTTATGTGCGTTTACAAAATCACGGTTCCGAACGTAGTCGGATACCTTAATGCGTTAATGGTTAATTGAAGAGATTTATTCAATCTACCATTCGAATTTTTACCAATTAAATGTTGTTTGTCTGTAGAAGACGCAGTATTTTGCTACTACATGCATTGCAATTACAGTAAATATTGCCATTCCATTGCTATTGTAGGAAATTTGGTCAAAACATTTTTTATTTCTAACGGGACTGCGGATTGGTGTTTTACCAGTGCAAACTTAGTACATTCTCCTGGAGCATGTATCTCTTTTTAGTACGGCGCCTTATAGGTGGATAACATTCGCCACAGGTAATTTTGATACCCAGTTTCCTTCCCAGCTGGAGGCACCAGATGCGAAATTGTACTTAGGAATTTTAATTTTGCAGAGAGCACCCAACCAAAATAGGCAGTGAAAGGATTTTTGCAAGCCGTATAATCATGCAACATGGACGCTTTGGGTTTTCTGTATCATGAAAGTCCAGTGGCTTGGGCGGGGGTGACTCAGTAACCTTGGACGCACAAGGCTAGCGACAAACTGATTACGGCGACCCTGGGGGAAAAAATTGATACACGGAAATATAAATTTCATGAGACTACTTTCAGATATTCAAAATGTTTCGGGTTATTTTTGAAAATTCGTTTGAAAAAACATTGTTTGGGGAATGTAATTACCGAATTTAAAAGTAAAGTTTGTGGGCGTACTTTTCCGGCGCTTAGATTCGACTGACCACGACGATCAGAACGAATCGAAATGACTCCACGAATGACTGAAACATTTTGTCCATGAAAAAGCGTCAAACCTAAATCATTTTAGAATGTTTAAAATATATACATTTTTAAAATTCTTGTACTATATCCTGGCCTAATAAATGATTTCCCCAATTCGGGACTTATTTTGTGGCCATGGTAGCGTAATGGTCAAGGTAACGGACTCTTGGCTGACGTGTCATGAGTTTAATATTAGTTGGTAGGCCCTATACCGACAATGTTAAATTGAGCCCTTTTAGGAACCTGTTTCTCAGAAATTGTTAAATATAAAAAAATTCAAATTTTGGCTGTATAATAATTAGGCTTTTTTATTTAAATAATGGTAAAATGTTTCAAATATATAGTTTACTTTTTTCAAAAAAAATCATCGTATAAGTATTGCTTTGAAATTTGTGAAAATTGTCATTTTTTTACGATAACTGCTTCTGAGCAAAATATTTTAGGAAAATCTCCAAGAAAGTAGCTCCATTATATTCGGTTACATATTATTTAAGTGCACTAAAAATTGCAAGTAGTTTCATTCATTATTTTCTATGAAAACGGTTCATGAACTTTGAAAACAATCATTATGAAATAATTGCATTTTAAGTGTAAAAAGGCACTTAATTACAAAAATAATGAATTACAACATTTATTTGTCGTATTTTATTAAACATTAGTATCTTCTTAATTTTTTTAAACATAAAATATGAAACAAAAAAGCCTTAAAATGTTCAGAAAATACTTATAAAGTAACTTTCAGTTTTTGTTCAACGAGATTTTTTTTTAGCATTTGGCATCAATTTTCACAAATTATGTAACAATCTGTGTAGAATTTTTAACTTCAATGTATTATAAATATCACATTTGGCCTTATAAGATCATAATTATAATGTAAACATGTATCAATATGTAAAAGTCATGATTTGGGAACATGTGATTTTACGACGTTAGAAAAATTTAATTATGAATTTGTATGTTTCGATGCAGACACAATTTCTAAAAGTTTCAAAATTCAAAATTTTCTCTAAACTGTACAAAGGATTTAAAAAAAAGTCAAAAATAAAACTGTTTTTATGTTTTTAAACATGAAATTGGTGTATTTTTATGCATGTAACAAACTTCTCCCAACGACAAAAAGCATAACACATCTGAGTTGTTGCCAGTTACCTATTATTGAAAACCTTTGAATTATTAAACCTTAAAACTTGTCTGAAAAATAAAAACATTAATATTTGCAATAAAGTGAAATATTTAAAAATATATTGTTTAGTTTTCTCAAAAACATGTAACATAAAAATATCACTTTGAATTTTTAAAAAATTGACATTTTTTTTTGTCACGATATATGGACTCCAGTAAAATATTTTGGGAAAATCCCTAAAAACTCACATGAATATATATAGTTACATATAAGTAACATGAGGGGGAATTCATTACATTCATACATTATATTCTGAGAAAACCTGAATACAGTTTTAAAAGCATCATTTTTGAGAAAATTGAATTTTCACTATAAAGTGCCACTTTATCACAAAAAATAATGAATTACAACATATATGTGTCCCATTTGAATGAACATTAGCATCTTTGCAACTTATTTTGCGTAAAGTAGTAAGCAAACAAAGTCTTAAATTGCCCAGAATAGCCTTTTTTTCAGTTTTTTTTTTTAACGAGATAATTTCTAGTATTACATGAATTTTTCTCAATTCTGTATCAATTTTTGAAGAATTAGTAGCTTTTATGCTTTATAGATATCAAATTTGAACATAAATCAACATAAATATAATGTGAAAATGTATCAATATGGTTTTTGTATGAATTTGAGATGGTATTTATAAAAACACCTGATTATATACGACATTTTGAACGTTTTCGCTGATTTTAAAGTTATCATTAGGTTTTGTTGTTGCAGACGTTTTCTAAAGTTTAAACTTCAAAAAATTACTCTAAACTGACAAATGTTTTCTAAAACAGCCAAAATAAAACTATTTTTATGTTTTTAAACATGATATTTATGTATGTTTATGTATGTAACAAGCTTTTGGCAAAGGGCAACATACATCACACTTGATGTATCATCTCATACTATTATCTCAGAAGCTATTAAACACATAATCTCAAGACTTTGACTATATGTATTAATTATACATTTTATATTTATACTGAAGTGAATTTTTTTTAAATATATTATTTAGTTTTTTTCAAAAACAAACTTTTAGTTGAGCGAGCAAATGTGATTATTATGAATTTATTGAAAATTGTCATTTTTTGTTATGATATCTGCTTAAGAATATTTCAAAAATGTCACTTCAGTGTACACATTTGCATTTAAGAAAACAGAGTACATTTATACTATTTAAAAAAAAAACATTTAGAAAACAATTTTTATAAAAAATCTTACCTTGTAAAAGTATCCTATATTAAGTATATTATCTTTATTATCCATTATTCAGTTATAAAATGAAGATTCGTTACGTAAATATTTCTCCTGGTCACAATTATACATATATTCTATTTTTTCTTTTAACGCTACTTAAACACGCGAAGATTTAGTAGTCATTAATTAACTAATTAAAAATGAATTTCAAGTAAAGAAAAGACCTAAATTTCAGTTAAAATTCAGTTAATCAGTATAACATTTATTAAAACCCACATGAAAATCTGAAATTGCTCCAAAGGCTTTAGCAAATCTAACAGTTGCAGTTATACATTTATCTGAAGTTAATTTGGGTATTAAAAAAATAAAAATTAATCGGGGCATTGCAACTTTTCCCCAGTTTTAAAAAGGCAATGTTTACATTTCTGTTTGTCAAAATGGGCGTGGTAAATCAACTGATTATTTTTTAAAAATCATTTTAAAATACTTCTAATTCATATAATGGCTTTGTATGTTATGTCATTGGAAAGGTCTTGATTGGTAGATTACAGAAAAAAACAAAAACCCGAAATCGATTTTTAAAAGGGGTTTACCCTACTGACTGGCCTTAAGTCAAGTACCGCTGCAGACCCACAGTGCAGAGGAAGTCGATGCATGTTAAATACGTCAAGGCTCAAATGCCTTTCCGTTGGTGTGGTGTTTAAGTAAGGAGAGGGGATACTAGATTAGATGATATCCTCGTAACTTGACCATTGTTCAAAACTATGAGGTCCGTCGCCAAAATCTCAGATATAGCTAAATAGTGGGGCATTTCTGCATTCAGTAGTTTATGAAAAGATAATCAATCTAACATAAATAGATAGGTATGTTTGTCTGTTAACGGATTTGAATAAAGTTATATATATATATATATATATATATTATATATATTTATATATATATATATATATATATATATATATATATATATATATATATATATATATATATATATAGTGGTCTTGCTGTGAAGATTATATCATAACACTCATATCACAGTTTACATTTTTTCCACACACATCTTGAACATCTTACACATTGTTGACAACTACAACCAAATTATAGCCTAGCAAATTTACATTTTTGACAATCAACCAATTCAAATTTTACCATATTTGATTGTCGTCATTTTATACTTTTGTCTTTTTCTGGCTGGTATAAAAGTCAGCTCAAAAGATGTGGTTATGTATTTTCGAATTTTTTTAACTTAGTGAATAATTGACTTTCATTAATGGCAAGACGCTTGTTTCTCTTCGTAAAAGCTTTGTGAGTAAAGAAATTTTGTTAAATTAATTTTTGAATGATACTTTTCTTATGTAATTGTTTTAGCATTTTTCTACTTTTCTTACATAATTATTTTGTGATTTTGTGATTTTTTCTGCATTAAGAGTTTTGGGAGAGTTTGTTACATAATAGTAGTGATTGGTTTTATCATGCTCTCTGAGTTATCCATACTCTGAAGTTTTGTTTATTTTATTTTATTTGGTTTTCCTACCGAGTTGCAAAGGGGGAAGGTTGGTGCCTTTAAACTAGTTTAACTCCATTTATTCGGTCGTAAGTCCAAAATTGCTTTCTGACTCGCTAGGTTCTGCTTTTTTGTAGTTCTTTTTATTTCTCTATAATTTGTTCTTCATGTTCAGCTTTTATATTTTTATTATGGTATTTCTTGTTATGTTCTTTATCTATTATTTCTTGTTTTTGATAAATAATACATATTTCTTTTATATATATATATATATATATATATATATATATATGTTCACATGTTATTACATGTTTACATAATATTATAATAAAATATTACGCCAGTGTAAATAGATACCATTTCAGTATGTGTGTTATTCTATTCATTGAAAGACAAAATTAAAGTCACGTCCTGCCTAAATGAGCTCCACTATCGTATACCCCGTGGATCCATCTTAGTCCCTCAGTTTTTCTCTGACGTAGACCCCTCGCACGTCATTGGTGACCCCTGGGAGACGAGATGGACCACTTAGAGAATCATATCATAGAATGATGATAAAATAAATATAAATAAAATAATGGCAATTTTTATAAATTCTACGGAACGTTTTTTAAGATTAATTTTAGCAATACAAATCTTTTAAAATTTAATATAGATTTGTGTTTCTTTTACAATACACGTTTTGAAAAAATTGATTTTAAAATTTTCTGAAATAATTTTCAAAAGCGTACGTTTTAAAATATAGCATTATTGACTTGTTACCATTGGGCAATTAGTTGATACAACATTTATCTAAATGTACATTTAATTCCAAAAATTAATAGGAATAATTTTAAAAAAAATATTGTACTCTGTGAATTTATCCTCAATGTATATCTTATTTTTGCTTGAATGTTTTGAAGATTTTTCCCTCTGAGAGAGAGAGAGAGATATTGATTAAAAAGTTTTGAGTTTGTGACATTCAAAATCGAACAACATCAAACTAAACAGCAACAATAAAGAATAAATGCCAATTCTAACAATATATTACAAATATTCTAATATATAAGTATAATTCAAGTAATTTATTTTTAAATTTAAATATTAATTTGGAAAACGATTTTGTATGAATCAACTTTATTTATAAAAATGGACAAATGTGTTTTTTCCCATGGCGGTATTTTTGAAAATTGATTCAAATTTATAATCTATGTGTGATGATTATTCATTATATTTTCAAGTAAATATGAATAATATAATTTTTTCAAACAAGGAATTATTCTTTGTAATAATTTTCTGTATTATTCTTTATAGAGAAAATTAGTAAAATGCATTCTCTCATTTTTAAAATTTTGTCTTAGAATTTATTTTTATATTTTTCATTTATTGAAACTGTTTACTCAGAAAAATTCTTACAAGTCCCCTCGTTACAAAAACATTAGTTATTTTATTTAACTCTTAATTTTAGAACGTTATCAATTACATTTTTCTAGATTAAATTGAGAAATAGAAGGAAAAGCACTGAAATATGCAATTTGTATAATACTCAAATAAATTACATTTTTGCCAGAAACGTTATCATTTAAATATTTTCAATAGAATTTTAGAGTATATTCTTTTTATTTCGAAAACAATACCGAGCTTTAAATTTGATAGTTAAAATAATTGTTGAGTATATTTTTAATTGAAAAGAGTAGTATCCAAATTAATAAATAATACTTAAGAATTAATCCGCACAAAATAACAGTAGAATAGAGCCACATTAAAAAATGGACATTTCATGTAATATAGTCTAAATATACTCTTACTGTCTGGAATATATTTTTACTATAATAGGCTTGGGAAATTGTATTAAAATCTTTCAGCAAATGGAATTAAAGTATAAGAGCCTAGTACTTAAAAGGGAGAAATATCAACAGACTTCTAATGTATGTGCATTTAAAATTTAAGCACTGAAATAACAAAGAACGAAAAGTCAACAGAAAAATGGAAACAAGAGTTAAAAGTCCTCTTATTTATTTCAATTTAACAAAGCGTAAAAACTTTGGTTTCATAAATATTCAAAATGAAACATTAATACATTCATAATGAGGAAAAAAGTAAAACCTGTATCATTTTCCTCTCTCTCTCTCTCTCTCTCTTTTCTTAGATTTTTTTTCTTTTTCCATCTTCAGTTGATTTATTATGCAGTAATATTCCGTTTTATTATTTTAAACATTTGGAATGCAAAGTTACAGGCAAGAAAAAGCTTCATGCTTCAAGGTCAATGAAGGAAAAGAAAGAAAATTTCAGGGTTGTTATTTTTTCCTCGTCACAATGTATTAAACAGTAAGTCAAGGAATTTGGCACCCGATGTAAAAAAGGTATGAAGGGAGAAAAAAAAGCTATTATTGTTCCTTGCAGAAAAGAAATATTGATACTAGGCAATTTCTTTTTGAGAAGCTGGAATTTTAGTTACTTACAAAGTGCTTGAAAGACAAACCAATAATGCTTATGTTTTTCTTTAAAAAAATGATTGAATAAAATATTTGTAAGGAATTAATTTAGCTAGTTTACTTAACTGATGATTAATTAAAGCCAACAGTGCTTAAAGTTAGTTGATAATGATATGAGTCACAGCAAAAATTGAAGTAAAAAAAATTAAGTGAGACTATTTGCGACACCTTTTTTTTAAAAAAAATAAACATATTTGGATTTTTTTGGGGGTATTTGAGATCTATATTTACTACATTTTAAGAAAAATGTGTTAAAATTAAAAGAGAAAAAAAAATACCAAAATGGGGCAAAAAATTACATAAACAGGACCCATTCTGTATTAAAGTTCATGAACAAATTTTCAATTTTTCAATTTTGATGTTTTGCTAAGCTTTTCATTTTTGAAATGACCTTCAAGAAAAGAAGACCAACTAGAGGAAACTAGAGGATAAACTAGAGATGTGAAATTGCTTAAAAAAGCAATGATTACTTTTATATGTTAGAGGCTGTAAATTTTGTAATAAAGTAATGATTGATAAATTTGAAGGTTAAAACACTTCTACTATTACACAAAGCATACACACAAAATTGTAGTTAATTATTTTAAAAACTTTTTGAGCAATCATTTGAGAATTTTGAAAAAAAAAACACATTTTCATTAAAACGCATTTTAAAGTATGATATCTTGCTTACAGTAGTGGTATCTTTTTTTACTAAAACACTTATAGTTTTTGCTCTAGTGAATGGAAAGTAATAAACTTGGTATTTTAGTAAAGTTAATAAGATGACCTAAAAATAAAATTGTAAAGAAGTTGTAAATTTTTTTTGGCAAAATTCACAACTTAATTGTAGTGAGATACCTTAAGTATACCTTTTATATTTATATCACTGTTGAATGAAATTACCCATTTAAGAAACTACTATCTTTGGAGTAATTTCCTAGAATATCAGATTTTGAAAAACTCTAAAATTGTTGCATTATCACTTGAATTGAGATGGTGAAAAACGTCCTGAAGCTATGCGAAAGGGAGGACATCGATGAATTGATGAGTGACAAACTCCTAAGAATGATTTCATTGACTTGAAAGCACATATAAAGATAGGACAAGAGCAAATTTTTTATAATAAACAGTTAATTCTTATAAATATAAATAAATAAAAATGGATGTTTGTATATATGAAAAATCGCTTCACTCCAAAACCATCCAACCAATCATTTTGAAAATTGGCATGCATATGTATTTTTTGTGGAGAAGCTTTTACTGCTAGCCTCTTTATTGCAGCTTCCCACCAGGTGGCGCTAAAACATATCAGCTTTTCCACCGTTCGGTCAATCGCCAAGTAGCCAGCGTGGTCACCAATTTGGCTAATTCGGCTCTATAACCAACATTTCACTATGTTTCTACTGAAGCTATGTTTCTATTGAATTGCCATTATTATGCAAGGAAAGGCATTGCTTGCGAATATTACAATTTTGACATGAAATAAATGCAACAGAAAGTAATATTAACGTGTTACACATCCAGATGTAAGTGATTTACACTGTTTCAAGTATTCATTATACAAAATTTGTAACAATGTTCTACTTTTGCTGAGCAGAGTTCAGCTTAGGAAGACGTTTTTAAAAATCGACCCACAAATGAGTGTTATAGGTGTTACAAATTAAAATAATTATTTTTATCAGCTATTAGACCTTCAGAGTTAAAATTTAACAAGTATGTTTTTTTTGTTGTTGTTCAACTGAGATAGGCAAAAAACATTATTTTTGTTTGATTTGCAATTCACGTAAAATTAACTTATTAAAAACTTCTTTATCCTTCAACCCGTATTGCTTAATTTTTCAATTCACTCGTGCGAAGAACGAGTATACCAGCTAATGTCTTGTAAATGTCAGTAGTAAAAGATTGATACTGATTGAAATATTGAATATAAACCCTATTCTAAGATTTTCGTAGCTGCTTATTGTATTATGAAAAAAATATAATAATAAGAACAAATAAAAAAAGGAACAAAATAAGAACAACAAACACAGACATATATTTTTTCATAAAATGTCAATAATGAACAATATTTCGAAAAACCTTATAAAGAGAGTTTTTTTCTAGGTATAGAAGTTTAAGTTGGCATTACTTTCCAAGATTGCGACCAATTCACCAGCTGTCAATTGATTTATTCTCAGTTTGGTTTGGAAATTCATCCTGAATAGACTCACGCCTGAACATCGCTTTCAAATTGTGCAATTTCATCTCAAAAATAATGGTCGATTTTCATAAGCGAATTTTGTTTAACGATGAAGCGCACTTCTGGTTGAATGGCTACATCAACAAACAAAACTGCCGCATTTGGAGTGAAACTAATCCACAAGTGTATGTCGAAACACCGTTACATCCAGAAAAACTGACTGTTTGGGGCGCTTTATGGGCTGGTGGAATCCTTCAAAAACGATGAAGGCCACAACGTTACAGTCAATGGTGATCGGTATAGAGCCATGATTACAAACTTTTTCATTCCTGAATTGAACAATCATGATGTCCAGGAGCTGTGGTTCCAACAAGACGGCGCAACATGTCACACAGCTCGTGCCACAATCGATTTATTGAAAGACACGTTTGATGACCGCCTAATTTCACGTTTTGGACCTGTGAATTGGCCTCCAAGATCTTGTGATTTAACACCACTAGACTGTTTTCTGTGGGGCTATGTAAAGTCATTGGTCTATGTGGATAAGCCACAAACGCTTGACCATTTGAAGACAACATTCGCCGTGTTATTGCCGATATACGGCCACAAATGTTGGAAAAGTCATCGAAAATTGACGTCCAGATTGGACTACCTCCGAGCCAGCCGTGGCAGTCCTATGCCAGAAATCATATTTAAAATGTAATGCCACAAGATTATCTTTCGAATAAAAAATTCTTGTTAATCGAATAATACTTCGCTGTTTTATTGCAATTTAAAATTCTATACCTCTAAAAAAACACCCTTTACAATTTATAATTGAGAGAGAGAGAGAGAGAATAGGGTTTGGAGAAATTTTGAGAGTAAATACATACGCTTTCTCGCCGAGTAAACTCATTATGCTTTATTTCTTAAACATTTTACTTTAAACAATTCTTTCAAAATAAGAGAAAATAACTCTAAAATTTTTTTGTAAGTACCTTCTATGGAAAATCGATGCTTGGGGCTTTTAAATTGAATGGTTGTCTTTATACGCTGTGCTTTGAAGAAGAGACAGTTTAATGAGTTAATTTATCTGAAATAATTTAGTATCGTATACTGTGTATTTCCAGATTCATTTTGTCTAAAGTAAACCATTATAGAAATTTTTCTAAATAATTTGTTGCAATACTTTACAACAATTGAGAACTATTATTGTAATATAGTTATATTTTACATGATATGAGTTACATAAAACGTATAATTTAAAAGTGTATTAAGCGTGCCAAAAAAGAATGCATTCATATTTTTTTCATTTCCTTACTTCTCGTAAATAGAATTAGAAGTATCTGTATTCATAATCTTTATTTATTAAGTTAGTTCAATACGTTTTAATCTTTTATCTACTGCATTATGATTTACAGCAAATTTTTTCATGCAATATTTTTTGTGGATCACTGCATTGAAAATTAAAGTATATACATAAACAGAATTCTCAACTTTGGGAAATTTAATTCGTTAGAACTAATTAATTAAATTGGTAATTTAAAGTACCATCAGCACTCAAAGGTCTCAAATATTCTGACAATTTTAAAAGAATGAATGACTTTTTAACTCAGTTTTAACTCTTAAAAATGTTAAATAACCACAGATGATATTAATATTTTGCAGCTCAAATATTTATTTTTAAAGATTAAAATTTATTTACTTTTTTCTCATAAACTTATTTTAATGATGTTAAAAAAACAGTTTTTTCCCAAGAATACACAGAAATTCATTACGCGTTGTGCATTTTGAGTGAGGTTTCGATTGAATGTTTTTTAAAGTACTGCATCCTGTGGTGAGAAATACAATATTTTCTTAACATGAACTATTGCACTTTGAGTTCAGCCTCTTGATCATCATTCTAAGAATCTACCGAAAATTCCAGCAGATAATTTGCTGGTACTTCTTCATCCAAAAAAGCATCTGTTAGTACATCACTGATTTCAAATGGTAGGTTTTATAAATAATCCAAAGCCTCTTGAAGACTGAGCTTCTTTTTTACAGACTTTCTAACAAAAGGAAATAATAATAAAAATAATATTAGCACATTGTAACAAATGGTAATTCTTTATCTCTCTCAAGCTTTATAGTAATGCTTTTATTAATGCTTTATATTAATGCTCGCGCGTGCTTTTATTTATAAAAATTAACTGTAATTTTAATTACGGAAAGTTCTGGAAGTTTCGATGGCAATAGATAAGGAGATGGAATATTCAGTTTGTAGAATGAAGTTTTAAGTCGTATGTGGCAAGAGTTGTTGACATTTTTTTATTTTTCTTGTTAAAACTGGCGCCCAACGTGGGGCCAAAGAACTACGATCCCGTAGACGCTGTGACGAAACGCCGCAGAAAAATGAAAATTTAACCGGCTCTGTAAACCTTACTGTCCCGAAAAGAAAATTACTGGTATTGCACCGCAATCCATCTAAAGCAAGAGAAAATCCCTGGAAATCGAGAGAGAAAGTGAATCATCCTGACTTCAATTGTCTGAAGAAAAGAAAAAAGAACATCTATATCCTGTTATAAGTTTTTGCAATAGTGTTTTGTGTATTTTTCATATACAAGTGATAGCAATCCTGCTACAGTGTGTTAGTACTAGGGATAATTTTATTATTTATTTCATTGATTTTTGGTATTCTTATGCAATGATAATTCTTAATTTTGCTGTATATTAATTTATTTCTTGTGATATAACGTTTCCTGATTAATATTTTGTGAATTGCACATTAATAATTACTATTTTGCTTGATATTTTACTGATTTCCTATTGAATTTAGGTAGCATTACATGCCTGATTATTTTAGTTTTGTTTAATATTTTCATTGCATTGAATTTTTGTATCATTACAAATGATGATTCCTAAATTTTATTTATATTATTTGAATTAATGTTCCTTGTTGGTATTTTGAATATGTTACTAATTTATTTACCTATTTTAATTGTTTTTTGAAATGCATAATAATTTATAAGATTTTAAAACTAGCCATATTTTAAAGTGTATTCCCATATCTGTAAGAGCTTTGGTGGACAATAAGGCCCGGACCTTAGTTATTTATTTTATTTATTTGCAACTCTTAAATTTCTCAGTCATGTCATTTCTGGGAAAAAGGAAAAAAGCTGATCTCATTAAGCTTAATATTGAGTTAGGTGAATGTGAGTCGAAGGGGGAAGGGCAAAAAATAATTGAAGGACGAAAATTTTCAGAAATGATGCTTATAAGGAAGACCCTGAATTTGTGAAATGTATCTTTGACGGAATCGTATCAAATAGAATAGACGAGGAAAACAAACAAAAAGAGGAAACACTGCTTGAATTTGAGCTGCAGAAAATACGACTGCAAAATGAGACTCAAAGAGTCGTAGGTCCACAAAATCTACCCAAAACAAAAATTGAATTAAAAAAGTTGCTACCAACATTCAATCCTGAAGTTGATAACATGGACCTGTTCTTCACCTTATTCGAACGGCAAATGAAGCTATTGGATCTTGGTGAAGATCTGTGGGTACCCTATCTCATTGATGCCCTAGCTAGTGATGTAACCTCCCTCATTGCCAATGAGCCTGAGAAGAAATGCAGGGATTATTCACACATTCGAGGAATGCTTCTGCAACGGTTCAAATTAACCGCAGAAAAATTCCGGGGGCTGGTTTCACGTCACAGAAAAAGCCCAAATGGGACGTGGAAGGATTATTATTTTGAAATCCGAGCATATTTTGAAGGATGGCTCAATGAGTTAAAAATTGATTCATCTGACGGATTGAAGAATTTGATGATTGCCGATCAAATGAAAAAGAGATGCTCTCCAGTGTGTAAGAAACATTACCTGGATATCTGGGAAGAACTTATCACCCCAGAAATGTTAGCAGATAAGCTGGAAGCTTTTGAAAACATCCGACGTTCCCTACCCAGTGGACCTAGGAGACACGTGAATGCAAGTGAAATCGTAAATGATGGAAGACAGGTATCATTCAGGAAACCTGAACGCCCTCCCAAAAGAGAATATTACTATCAGTTAACAAATGAGAGATCCCCTCTCAGATTCTATGGCTGTGGGAAACAAGGAGTGATAAAATCTAGGTGCCCCACCTGCAACCTCAACGCCTCACAAAGAACAGACGTAGCAACCAATCACATCAATGCTTACACAACTCAGACCAGAAGCCCTCAATTGACCCTAATCGATATAACTTTTTGTGGAAAAAAGGGACGTGTATGTGCAGACACAGGATCTTCACATTCAATTGCTGGGGAAAGGATGTTCCAGATATTTAAGGATAAGGGACTCCTTTTCCAGGAAACCACATTAGCAATGAGCTTAGCATATGGTCAACCGACCACAGGTGAGGGCCTCACAACTCAAGTAATGGTAGAAATTGAGGGAGATCAGTCTTGAACAAATTCATAATTCTCCCAAAGGCAAAGGGAAATAGAACACAGCTAGAAACAGAATTCCTTAGTTCTGCTGGTTTGGTTCTAGATGTGAAGAATACTTGTTGGTACTTCTGGGACAACCCTACCCACAAGTATCCATTTGGTGAAGAATTGGACACCCCGTCCATAGTTGAGAAGATGTCCAGCAACACCTGCCAATTAAGAGAAGGGGAAGGTGAAAGTTTGACCTCTGTGTGTGTGTGCCCAGAAGGAGAAACTTAACCTCCTGTTGGAATCCTTCCAAAATGTCTTCGAACCAGGGGAGAAGCAACAAATATCTTGGAGCATCACATTAACACCGGAAATAGTCCTCCTATCTCTGTACCTTCATACAGAATGTCTCCTGTAAGGAAGGAAATATTGAGAAAGAAAATTGAGGACTTTCTCGAAAAAGATATAATTGAAGAATGTGAATCTCCTTACGGAGCCCCCGTTGTACTGATTCCAAAGCCAAACAACCGGTTTCGCCTGTGTATCGACTACCGGAAGTTGAATGAAGTCACGGTTTCTGATACTTACCCACTTCCACGAATGGATGATTTACTGCAGAAGGCAAAACATACAGCATACATCTCCACCATTGACTTAAAGTCTGGTTACCTCCAAGTGAATGTTAATCCTGCTGATAGGGACAAAACCACTTTTGTTTGTCCATTTGGAACCTACCAGTTCAAAAGGATGCCCTTCGGACTTAAGAATGCTCCCGCCCCCTTTCAGAGACTGATGGATATTTTCCGAAGAGGGTTACCTGTACTTGCATACCTAGATGACATTATAATTATGCCCCCTACATTCTAACAGCATCTAGCAGACTTGGAGGCCGTGTTTAAGCGCTTGGTGGATTTCAAGTTACGAGCCAACAGGGAGAAGTGCCAATTTTCCTGCTCACGTGTTAAATATGGATTACACCCCAAGGAATAGAAGTCGATCATGAGAAGACTTCAGCTCTTTTAGGGATTCCACCTTCTATAAATGTGAAACATCTGCAGTCCTTCCTGCAAACCGGCTCATGATACCGAAAATTTATAGCCAATTTTTCTGAGATTGCCCGACCCTTGAGCAACCTAACTAAGAAAAAGGCTTTCTGGAAATGGTCAGAGGAAGAGGAGAAAGCATTTCAGACCTTGAAGCAATGCTTGGTGTCTCCACCAATTTTGAAGCAAGCAGACTTCTCTAAACCTTTCCTGATAAGAACTGATGCCAGTAACTATGCTCTAGGAGCAGTCCTCCTACAAAGAGAAGTCAAAGAAGAACATCCAGTTGAATTTGCTAGCAGGTTGTTAAACCCAGCTGAAAAAAATTATTCATCCACTCAACGAGAAGCTCTAGCTGTGGTTTGGGCCCTCAACAAGTTTAGGGGCTGCATCGATGGGGCAAGCATCACTTTAGCATCTGACCACCAACCCTTAAGTTAGCTCATGAAACTGAAATCTCCTACTGGAAGACTAGCTCGTTGGGCACTGCAATTGCAATCTTTTAACCTCAACATGGAGTACATCCCCGGAAAGAGTAATGTGATTGCAGATATGCTATCTCGTCCTGCGTGTAATGAAGAAAATGAACTGTGTGAGGTCTGCACTGTAGCCATTGATGTCCCATCCAGGTCTCACAACGAGATCCGTGATGAACAAATGTAGGATGAGGAACTGGTCAAAATTATTTCTTGCCTCGAAGATCCTGACAAGAATGTTAATTATGTCAATTGGGGCGAACGAGGTTATTTAATGAATCAGGGTGTCCTATTCAGATATGCTCCAGACTCTGAGAATGAAGAGGCCAAGTTAGTGATACCTAGCCATGAAAGAACTTTGATCCTCAAAAACCATCATGATGCCCCAATGGCTGGTCATTATGGCGCCTAAGGCATCTATACTCGAATAACAAAGAACTATTATTGGACTGGTATGAGGAAGTACATAACTGATTATGTAAAGAACTGTCCTGACTGCATTAAATACAAAGCTTCAAATCAGAAGCCTTCCGGACTATTACAGACACCTGTGCCAGCCCAACGTTTTGAAACACCTTGGCCATTGATCTCTTTGGGCCCCTACTTGAAAGTAAAGATGGTAAAAGATGTATCCTCATCATTGAGGATTGTACCACCAAGAGGGTCGAACTGTTTGCACTAGCCAATGCCACAGCTAAAGAATGTGCCATTACCTTGATTGAAGAGGTTCTACTGATGTATGGAATTCCTTGCTGCCTTATCAGTGACAATGGAACCCAGTTTGTGTCAGCAGCGATGCAACAAATATGCTACCTATTAAACATCCATCAATCCCTGATCCCTGTATACCATCCACAAGCTAACCCAGTTGAACGAAAGAATAGGGATATGAAACCACGGCTGACAATTCTCGTCCAAGACAAGCATGACTGTTGGTCAGAGAAGCTACCCTTCATCCGCTTTGCTCTCAACACAGCCAAATGCGAAACGACAGGACAGACGGCAGCCTTTTTGAATTTTGGTAGAGAGTTACGCACTCCAAGTGAAGTTGTTAATGATATCCGAGTCGTCATCCAGAACGATAATTTTGTGCCAGAGATAACTCCCTATCTCAAGAAATTCGCTAAGATTTCTACTCATATTAGAGAGGTGGTTGAAGAGCAACAGGATAGTAGGAAGTTTTACGCTGATAAAAAGAGAAAAGCTGCTCCAACATATCAACCTGGAGAACATGTCTTTGTAGCATCACATCCGCTGAGCAACGCTGCATAAGGAAGAAGTGCAAAAAATGCCACGCAGAGACGGTCCCTACGTGATTTTAACACAAAGATCACCATCATCTTACGAGATTGCTAGTCTTGATAATCCGGGGGTACCTCTTGGTGTTTACCACACCTCTGCTTTAACTCCTTGTAACATTGATAAAGTAAAACCCCTTATTCCTCTTCGTAAACGTGGCCGTCCACCAAAGGTCCCACAGACTCCTGGTTCCTCGTCGGGACGCCGTCGAAACCAGAGGGGGAGGATTTAACAAATGGTAATTCTTTATATCTCTCGTGCTTTATATTAATGCTTTTATTAATGCTTTATATTAATGCTCACGCGCGCTCACGCGCGCTTTTATTTATAAAAATTAACTGTAATTTTAATTACGGAAAGTTCTGGAACTTTCGATGGCAATAGATAAGGAGATGCAATATTTAGTTTGTAGAATAAAGTCTTGAGTCGTATGTGGCAAGAGTTGTTGACATTTTTTTTTATTTTTCGTGTTAAAACCTTCAAAATTTCCAACTACTGTTAAACCTCTGCTGTACATAAATTAATTAAAATGATGTTATATAGTCTTTGAAATAAATGCATTTTTCATTTAATTGTGTGGCAAAAAAAATACAAGCTCGGATACAAAGTTACAAATTTTTTGAAAACGCTAAAACAAAGAAAATGGAAAAAAAGCAAAATAAATCAGTTAAGCAAAAAGAAATGCTAAAAAAGGCAACATTCTATTGCAGTATAGTGATGATGATTCCACAGAATAAAAATCAATAATAAGCTACGCGGACGAAAAAAAAAACTAAGTTCTTGCTCCAACACCCAGTGCGCTGTCGATGCTTATCATTACCACAAAGTTATTCAGCATTAAAATTAATTATATACACTGTTCACTTAAAATAAATAGTTAAATCATTTTCTAATGTCTTCCTCATCATGTAAAAAAAAATAATAAGATACTTACCTTTTGACATTAACTACTTTTTCGGAACAAAAAAATGACTATCTTCGCTATCCGATCAAAACGTCAGCTGAAAACGTAACCTCTGCTTCAAAACTATTTGCCTTCCCCGCTAAAATACTCATCAAAGAGCCCATGCTGCCGTATTTCTTGAAGTAGTGGATTTCAAAGAATATTTCTGCTAAGTATCGTCACAGTATTCATAAAAATGGTTGTTCTATGTAATTTCAAAGTGAGTGGTTCTTATAAGTACCATCGGTACATAAAGGGTTAATCTTAAATTCTTATTTAATTGTTCATTGATTTCTTCTTTTAATTTAGTTTTTGTTAAGATTTACATTTTATCAACAAAGATCTATTTTTCGATTCATCAAAAGGAGCATACTTAAGCACAAAAATGTGCCAAAGGAATTAAAATTCGGAACTTATTGAAGTTAATTGGTGAAAATGTTGTCAATGTTTTTGTTTATACTATTCAGGACAACTGGGAGATTATAAGGAAATAAAAGTACTAATTGTGAAAAAGAACAAACCCTCTCCTTTTTTTTCCCTTCGAAAATTTTAAGGAAAGTAAACGGCGCTCAGGACATAAGTATTCCTAACCTTACATTGTATACGGTCTTATATAAGTTATATAAACGCTTCTTGTGTATTTTCCCAACGGTATTGGCTACATTATATGAAAGGAAGCACACGGTTGCCAAATCAGCGCGTACGACTCATGGGAAATCAGGGTTACCAACTTGTCGAGTTATCTTGGACGTTGACATTGTTACGATAGTACGTAAGTATCATGTAAACATAAATATTGTATAAATATAATCTACATAGGTTATTTTACACACACACACACACATATATATATATATATATATATATATATATATATATATATATATGTGTGTGTGTGTGTGAATTACTTATGTCTCATTAATAATTTACATATGGATAATATAATATATACATTCTAGACTAATTGACATTTAAATTGAATATACTCCTCCGTAAATGTATAAGAATGCATAGTTATCTCAATAATTCCCTGTATATAAAATGAATTAAATAAACAAATCCACCGAGGGATGGGTATAAAAAAGAGAACTTTTTAAAGCCCGCATACGGAAATATTGTAACAAAAAACATAGTACATCCAAACAACTGGATTCTCTTGTCCAGAATAAATCAGAAATTTTCACTTCTATTGTGTGGTCATAAGCACATCGACACAATTTTTTAAAAAAAACTGAAACATATTTTTTCATAACATTCATATCATTTATTACAATGACAGGTCATCCGGCCTAATCTTAATACAACACTTTCACAATAGCTTGGAAAACAAAGGTTTTAAATATAAATTAATAAGAATACTAAAGCCAAAAATCACCAGGTTTGTACCTAAAATTTAATTTTTTTAGTTTTAAATTAGGGCAGTTAAGAAAGTTGGAGTTCTTGTTGCGCATCTTTAAAGCTTTAAATATAAAAATAGAACATGTGTTTACTATAATATAGTTTGGTACATCATATGGAAACATTAAGTTTCATCAACACCACTTGAATTCCGAATACTTGTATTTGGAAGTCAAATTCCAGTATCAGCTTAGGGGTGGCTTTAGATACATCATGTTCAGTAGTATTCTACCTCTTCGAAATATTGTTGCTCATAACAACCTGATAATGGTTTGACGATGTCATTTTCTCAACACAAAAAAATTAACGATAAATCTTCTAAGCTATATAAATTAAACAAAAACAAAAAGTTAAAGCAAAAATTTGCCTTCAAAATCTATTTTAATTGTATAACCATGATAACCCAAAAAAAACCTAAAACATAATCAAGCAGAAATAATTTTGTTAATGAAATTAAAATGAAGAATAACCATTTAAAGCTGAAACAGTTGATTGTGCTCAAAAAGTATTTTTAATTAATTCAATTTAAGAGGGGAAAATGCTTTAAAATAAAGCCGAAACCAAAACCTAAGCCCATAAAACTTCAATTATCTTAAAAAATAATTGGTTATCAGATCTGAAATTTGGTGTCAAGCATTCCCCTGATGTGGGCCACACACACACACAAACCAAATCTTTTTTTTTACTTGTAGGGTACTGCGTAGTCTTAGTCTGAAATCATAATTTATATATTCTACATTATGAACTTTAAAAATGTTATCATTTACAAGGGATTAATAATTCACGAGGGAATAACTAGTTTTTCAAAAACACCTTAAATATTACCATTTAACATTTTACTTGGAACATTCCTTTTGAATCAACTATGATATATTTAAATTTAATTGATCTAAAAACTATTTCTTTCCTGATTGAGTTGTAGAGATTGAAATCGAAAAGAACGTTGGGCATACTATTCCTACATTAAATTTAAATTAACACAATAGAAACAATTTCGTTGCTTTTGAAACAATACTTTTTCCAGCATCTTAATGGCATAAAGCAAATAAAAATGTATAACTAATATTAATATTTATTTGAATTATTTCATGAATAGTGTGGCTGAGGGTGTTTCAATTTTAATCAATGAAGGTTAAATTATTGTGGCTCAGTTGTTCCTTTTTTCAGTTTCTATTCCAGATAATTCATTCTCTTAATATTCCCAATTTTTATGCATTCGTATCCATTCGAGTTTATAATGATTTTTTAAAAAGAATATTTGTGATTTTAATAGTTTTTCTTTTATACTGACCTTTTATATTATATTGCATAGAAATTGCAAATTGTATGTATTTGCTTTTCTAGAGATGTTTAAATCGTTTTTAACTTCTTTGAGATTTGTTATTGATTTTGTACTACATACAATTCCCATTTATATTATGACACAAAACATATAATTTTGTCGCTATAATAAAGTCCGAATTAAATTATATTATGAAGGAAAAAAATATAGAATCTATGTATAAAATACATATATATTCGAATTTACCAGATACTTGTAAAAAAGATATTACTACTAATTTAACTTGTGCAGCAAACTACAAACAGTTCATGAATTGATCATAATATACATATTTTTATGAGTAAAGAGTTGCTAAAAAATCAAGGTTAAAAACTTCCTAATAGACTAACCCACTATACTATTTTAATAAAACCACTTAACGTATGTTCTGTACTTACATTATACATGTTCTTTTCTATACTTATGTATTAGGAAAATGTGATCAATTTCTTCTATATATTAGGAAAAACTAATATAATTATACATGGATTTTCTTATGTTTTTAGTATTATCTTATCTAACATATTGTGTCCAATGTCACAAAGTTATTATTATTACAAATGGGGGTTGACTTAGTGCTTTAAATTATTTTATCTATTATTTCCCAAATGAAGAATATCCAAAAATAATTGAAAATATTGCTTGTTATATTGCATTCATTTGTCTTACAGGATTGATTATAATTTTTTAATACAAACTTTTGAAAACTATTTATGGATTGTCTTCCATTATGTGACAGTAATAACTGAATTACAATTTTATGAAAGTAAAATTACTAAAATAGGAAATAAAGGAAGGGTTAGTTTAAAGAGTTATAAGTGAATTTTTAAAATAAGTACATTGGAAATGCATTCTAATCAGAAAAATAGAGAGAAAAAGTGAATTATAGAAAATAGGAAATTATTCACATCTACTAAAGACAATTTCATTTTTATAGAAAAAATTTAGCAGTTTAAGTTAAAAATCAGTGTATAAACGAGCTAATATTTTAATATTGAAGCTGTAAATAACAAATATTCGTAATGATTAATAGTTCAGTAAAGATTTTTGAAGTTTAATATTTTTAACTATTTAATCATACGTGTTAATATATTCCTCATATTGTAGAATTATTGTGCTTAGTAAAATATATAAGATTCAATTAAATATACGTGAATTAATAACTCATTCAATTTCAATCTAAATTATTATCAACTTAAGTAATATAATTGTGTAAAAAATATGCATTTCTCATTTAAAAAAAATATACTGCCAAAAGTGACTGTTTTTACTAATACTATGTAGGTGTATAAACCTTAAATCGAAAGTAAAATGATTAACAATTCTTAGTTGTAGACACGCATAAAATGCTAGCATTTTTTCATTGAACGTAAAACTAGTAGCTGGCATGTAATTAATTATTATACATACTTGTATGGATTGATGTAAGATTGGCAAATCTTACCCATGTTTTGTCGTGACACATTCTGCCAAATATTCATCAATCGGTGCTGTAGACTTGCGATACTTTTAAATGTCCTATTCTGTCATCCTGCCGTTTTCTATACAGGGTGTATCTAAATTCTGCAACAAAACTTTTAGGGGTGAAAGTACAACATCAAGACAAACAATAGTAAATCGGAAACTTAGGGTCCCAAACGTCTTCCGAAGGAAATAGGTGCCATTAAAATTATGGGTCCGAAATTCCAAATGATTACAAAAAACCGAAAACTGGGTCGATTCGTTAGCGGTTTTCGCTAAAATTATTCTTTTTGTCAGTATTTTCTTGAAATATAAATTTTAAAGATAAAGTTAAAAAACGCCGATAGAAGGCGCTTTAGACTTTTGAGTAACGAGCAACTATTTTTACCGTTATTTTTGTATCACATTAAATGCTTTCAAAATTTCGCAAAAAAAAAAAAAAAAAAAGACCCTAAACTTAAATGGCACTTATCACCCTCGGAAGACGTTTGGGACCCTAAGTTTCCTATTTACTATTGTTTGTCTTCATGTGAACTATCACCCCTTAAATTTTTGCCGCAGAGTTTAGATACACCCTGTATATTTTCTATTGGGGAAAGACTTGAGGACTTTTCTGGCCAAAGAGGTGTAGCAACAGCATGGAAACAATATCTATGGAGCATCACATTTTGTTGTAAAATGTCCCTAAGTCTTTTTATATAAGGTATCGTAACCTGCCACATAATGTTTTGAACATATTAAGCTGCTTAAGTTGCATAGAGGTTGACTAAAGACCACTTGCCGTCGTACAAGAACGATCACTATTACCCGATGTATGCTCCTATGAAATAAAGGTTGGTTGAGACGGCTTACTCCTGCTCCTCCTCACTTAGCTCTACTTGCTCCTAGATCAGATGGTCCTCTGCTACGTGGTAGAAGCGGGATTCATTGCTGATCACTATGCTACATAAGGCTTCTTGCAGCCATTATGTCATCTAGAGTATTTACTTTTCTGTGTTTTAACTTAATTGTTTCTATTTCTAATTTATTTTTTTTGTAGAATTTTATTCTTTTTGATAAAAATTACAAATATTAGATCAGATTTGTTATTTTTATAGGATGGCTTTAATTAATTTAGGCTTTTTTCAATTGGTTTTGCTTTATTGCTGGATGGCATTGTTTAGATGTGGCTTTCTTTGTATTAAATTCCTACTTCCCCAAAATAACCTGAACAGCTAAACAGTAAAAAAGTTTACAAAAATTAAAAGAAAATGTTTTATGATTTAAATAAATTTGTAAATGAGAAGAAAAATGGTTGGGTGGTTTGACAAGGGCAGAAATGAAAAATCTTTAGTATGACGAAGTAGTCTTAAGGTACAGCGAAGTCGTATCTATATATTTCTCTAGTTAAACTACAAGAAAAAAAGGAAAAAATCGGGTATTTTCCGTGTCCTCTCTTTAGTTAGGTCGCAGTAATTTCTTACTTATCTAAAAAAAATAAGTTCCCGAAATGAGTTTATGATTAAATCGCTAAACTTGTTAATCTTAAAATTTTCTAATATTAAAAAAAATGAAATATTTGAATACTAAGGATAATAACATCATAATTATCATCAAAAATGATTAGTAACGCAGTTTAAAACATTTTTTAAAGGAAACAATTTATTCCGAATCGAGTTCGCAAATTAACAAGGGAAAAGGCTAAACTTGATTTTTTGGAATTTTGAACAAGAATACAAAAGAAAAAGAAAAAAGAAAAATAGTTGTGAAGAATATATTTTTTAATTACGTATGCTACAAAAGTTTTGGATCGATGTTAGAAATTTCCTTTCCCTTATTACTTAAAAGGGGCCACAGTACGATTCAATTGACAAAATTCGGTCAAAAAATTAGATCTAATTTTTTAAGCCTAAATTATTTTTTATATTCTTTTCTATAACCTCACAAAATTTGAAAGCTCTAAGCAAAAAAAACGTAGAATTATGATATCTTTAACATTAGTTTTTATTCACATCCCTATGGGAAATTAAAACTTTAAACTGCCTTTTCTCGGAAAGATAAAATAACTAGTTTGTCCTCATTTAAAATGCTAAGGCCTTTTTTCAATTGTGCCTGATGCTTTGAATTTTTTATTACCTATTGCTAATAGTACATGTAACAAAAGTTAGTATGCATTTTAAAATCAAAGCAGTACTTATTTTTTAAAAAATAATTGAACTCAGAATTTATACACTTTTTTAAGAAACTTTCAATAAACATTCATAAAAAGAACTATTTTACGAATACCAATCGTGTTATCGTAAAACCCATACCAACGTTTATTATACATAATTTGACGTACTTGAAAATGAAATTTCATGCGTGTATGTAAATCTTTGTGTAGGAGTAGCATTTTTAAAATCACTTCACAAATTTTTTTCCTTAAAAAAATTAAATGGATAGTTTTTTATGAAATTTTGAGCTCGAAATCTGTTTTACATAGTATACATACATAGGATGGAACCAAAAAATCTTTGAAAATCCTTAAGTTAAAAATTTTTGCTTAAATCGTATCATGTCCCCTTAACGAATATTTGCTTGATTACTTAATCAATAAAATTTCATTACAAAGAAGCAATACGAAACCACCGCCTAATTTTCATTTCAATAATATCTTCCTGCCTTCTTAATTATCAACTCATTATTTATTAATCTTTAAGAGTTCTCGTACATGTGTAAATCGTAACCAATTTAGCAAAATTCAATGAATCCCTTTATGTGCAGTTCATAGAAATAGTCAAACTCTTAGCTTCCCCTAACTAGTCAGTACATCGGCATAAAACAAATATTTCTCTTTACACTTCAATTACAGTTCTGAATAGAATCTTGAAAGCTGTTTCAAATTGTTTATTGCTGAAACTCATTATATATTTGTAAAACCACATCTATTCATAGGTGGAAACAATTCGAAATTTAAATTTGAAATTATATTCTAGAAAGTTGGGTTTTCATGTTTATTTATTCAAAATAATTATTTATTTCAATGAAAGCTGTTGTAGAAGGGATGCTTTTATGTAAATATTTACAGACGTGGACTAGACTAATCGAAATTACCTCTTGGTTTGTCGTAAAAACCTTTTAGCTGAAAATGAAAAATTAATTTAAAATTAGCAATATAAGAAATAAGAAGTTTTTAATAATGTAAGCTACAAATAATTTGTTAACATGTATTTAAATAGATTAAATCTTCGAAATAAATTGAAAATAGGACATAATTGTGTCATTTATGTCAGATGTGGAATGTAAGAATTGTACTAGTAGTAACTGTATTTATGTACACAGCATTTGTTTTCCTTGTAATTTAAAGAAAATTGTTATGTCGATGATGTATATTTCAATGTATTTCCTTTTCTCCATATTTCTATTTCTTTGCTTATAACAGAATTAATAAAGTTTTAAAATAGTAAAATTTACACAACGGACGATTTTTGTTCTTTATTTGACTAATTGTCAAAGTAGTGAAAACGTATATTGAATTGAAGAAAAGAGATAGTGAGTGAGTGAATATTAACTTTACAATGTTCAGCTACACGAAGGCTTTGGGCGACGGACATAGCAATTTTGACCCATTGTCAAGTGACGAGAACGATACCTAAGCTGGTTACCATCTCTCCTAACTGCCACACTAAGGAAAGAGTTTCAACTCTTAGCAAATTTGACGTGCATCACGCCGCTACACGGTGAGTCTTATGTTATAGTGGGCTCGAGCTCATGATTCCCCAGCCACGATTTCGTTACCTTAACTTCTAGGCTGCCTCCGCCACTTAAGGAAAAGAAAGCTAAGTTTCATGAACTTATTGATACAAATACGTTTTACATAGTTAAATTTTCTTTTGTATTTTGTATTTTTAAAAGTATCAAAATAATTTCTGTAGATTATTCTAAGAGCACTTATTTTTTACTTCATTTAATGTTAGCATTGAAAACACGGATTTTTAGAAATAATTTATATTTTAGTTCATATAACAAAAAAACAACTTTAAAATTAGTTTCGTACAGTTTTTATTTTTTAATCATTTTTTTTATTTATCAATGACAAAAAAAAAAGAAAATCGAATTTTCTTTTCTTATTTTAAGGAAAAGTATTTTAATATAAAGCAACTATTTTTTATTGAAAAAGCTGAACTATTAAACACAGATGTGTGATTTACATATATTGTTCCTTTCTTTCATACCACGTATTTATTTGCTTCGATTAAAAAATTTATGAAGAAATAAAGAAGAAATGATGATGATGAATTTCTCATATGAGATGGAACCCAAATCTTTTATTTTTATTTTAATTCTAATCTTTTTTTAAAAAAATCTTTTCCTTCTTTCTTTTTATGTATATGTAGACAAATACAGATGTTTCTTACCCAGGGGCAACGTTATTTAATTATATTTTTTTCGTTTTTTCTAATCATTCTTCGTACTGTTTGAAAAAAGAGCTTCAGAAAAGTTTTTTTAAATGGTATTACAGCATTTTTAATATACGGAAAGCAAAATGAAGAAAGTAAGATTTAAGAAAGCCTTCATTGCAAACTATTCGAGTGAAAAGATTTTACTTAAATTAAGGTAGTCTATTCAGAAAGTTTTGTGGGAGGTTTGAACTTCCGAAACCAGGAAACAGATAAATAATTTTAATTTAATTAATGCAATGCATTATTCGAAAACAAAAAGTCAAAACTGAAAAAAAAATTTGAGCAATATTTAAGAATAAAAATTTTTGAATGCCTTACGATTTTGAAAATAAAAAGCATATATAGACCACAGTTATAGATAATAAATTTTATAATTAACTTAATATACACTGCTGGACAATTGCTAAGGACGGATCACAAATTGCTATGTAGCATAACATTAAGCGAGACATGAGGCCTAGTAGGATAAAATATAGTTGCCACACTGTTCAGACATTAAAATAAAGAATATTTATTATTCTGGAAAGTACAAAAGCTGTGAAACATCTGAAAGAAAAAAAAAAGGTTAATTTGATCTGCGTACAAAGAAATGAAACAATGCATCTAAAAGTAAGCAGGCACCTTAAAAAAGGTATCAGTAAGGGATATGTCCACCGTGGAGTGTGATGCAACCTTCCACACGTCGTACCATTATTTTGCACAACATTATCCAGCAGCTGTTGAGGCAATTTATCCCATTCCCCTGTGAGTGCACGGATGAGGGTGTTCTTGTTTGTCGGAGGATAGTTTCGACCAGCAACTTGCCTCCGCAAAGCATCCCATTTTCAATGGGGTTTAGATCTGGAGAACGCACTGGCCATACGAGACGTTGAATATCATCGCTGTCTAGACAATCCTGAACAGCGAGTGTTCGATGACATGTTGCGTTGTCGTCCATAAAAACAAATTTATCACCGACAGAACCACGGAAAAGACGAACATGAGGAAGTAGAACTTCATCAATGTATCGTTGGCTCGTCATAGTCCCATTCGCAACCACATGTAGGCGCGTGCGGCCATTGATCATGATGCCGGCCCACACCATGATACTGCATGTCGGATATCAGTCCTTTTCCTGGATATTTTCTGGACGATAAGCAGTACCACTCTCGCGCCAGATCAGTTGGCGTCTACAATCCGATGACAGACTGAATCTTCTCTCATCTGAGAATAGTCCGCATGCCTAGTCCTGTTCATTCCAATTGTGATGCTCCCGACACCATTGCAAACGGGCAGTACGGTGCTGTCTGGTAAATGGGACACGCACTACAGGTCTTCGTGCGTATAGTCCTCCTCCCTTCAAACGTCTGGCAACAGTTTTTCGAGAGATCTGCTTTCCTGAGCCAGCAAGAGACTGATTTGCCACCTGCTGAGCTGTGGTGCGCCTGTTCCTTTTGCTGATAGGACGATATATCTGTCTTCTGCAGGCGTCGTACTTCTAACACGACCTCCCCCATACCGTCTACTACACATTCCAGTAGTTTTAAATGACTTCCATAGCCGTGAAATAACGCTGTGAGCGATGTCGAACTCCCCGGCAACATCTGTTATTTTTCGCCCTTCTTCGATCTTTCAATAATTCGGCCACGCATAAAATCATCTATGTGATGTCCGGGGAAGACATGCGAAAAATTTTAAGTTCGTCTATTAAATCTTTCCTGTAAAACTTTGACTTGAAACAACAACTGTCCACACGCGTCAAAACCTTTAAAGCTCTTATGAACGCTATCACGTGATGAACAGACGTGGAAAAAAATTTGCATACTCATACTTCTTCTTACTAATATCCCGCACTTATTCTAATTTTCCACATTTTGCTTCCTTTCATTTTGTGGTTGCTATGGATGATAGTGTTATCCGTCCTTAGCAATTGTCCAGCAGTGTATTATCCTTACATGATAAGATATACAAAATGAAGATATAAAAAGAGGGACTAATTATCATAAAATAACAAGTGAGTTAAAAAATATTTACTCATTAACATTTTCAAGTATACACAAACATATACTTATGTATGCAATAAATTTCTCATTCAATTGCGAAAAAAAGTAACAATACAGTCAAATATTTCATTTAAGAATTTTACCTTAAAGCTTAATGCATTATTTAAGCATTGGATATTTACATAAAAATTAGCTATATTGATTGATTGATAAAGTAATTGATTTAAATTGATAATAGTAATTAATTTTAAATTCTCACATTGTAACGCTAACGATAGATATATTCGCGTGACTATGCTTTAATTAACATATAGGTAGACTTTGCATAATTTTTTCCTTCATATAAAATTTTTATATATCCATTTTTAAATTTCTTTTTATATCAAAATATACATGTTATCAAATTTTTGATTTGCAAATATATTAAATTTGTATGGGTAAAAATTTACATGTCTGCTAGAGTTTTTCAATATTTGTGAAAATGGAATAAACAACTATATACAAAATGTGCCTAATAAATAATGAGCTCCACGACAGCGATTGACAACTATTTAGCATAAAGTCTTGTCTTTCGAATACAGGGATTTTAATTGCTATAAATAATTCCGTATAGCTATAGTCTTCGTTCGCATTATAGTTATATTTTTGCGTCACTGTAAAAATGATAAGTAAAACAATAGAGCAAAGAGTTGTTATAAAATTTCCCATAAAACTTGGACAAACAGCAACTGCACCTTATAATTTATTTAAATAAGTGTATGGTGTACATGCTTTTGAGTAGTTTAAGCATTTTCAAAATTTTCCAGAAAACGTTGAAGATGATTCATGCCCGAATGACCTCATTAGATGGACATTTTACTTTTCCACTTGTCGTTTTTGAAGACCAGGGGTGAACAAAATGGCCAGATGGGTCATTGTATTCTACAAAAAGGATCACGTATTCTTCTTTCCCATCCAGTGGCAAAACAGATTTTGAAACAAATCTTGATTTGCTCTTAATTCACCACCCCTTTTTCTTTTTCGATACCCAAATGTCTTTTTCTCTACACCTGTTTGACAGCGCCCATTCATTTGTTCTCTCGCACACGTTAGCAGGGATGCACTTAACAGGAAATGAGTGTTGGAATTTTGTGAGGAAGAGAATCAAGGAGGGTATTTCCAATGTCATATTGACTGGTCGATTGAAAGACTCTCTATACGGTCTACGAGGTACGTCGGCATGGATTACCTCAGTCACGACAAACATGTGTCCCGAAAGAGCCAAAGTCTGCTGACATCAAAAGGGTTCCCGATGCATCCTCAGAAATAACAACGACGATTGGTGCAATGGTTCTCCCTCGAAATAATTGGGGGAGTGAAAAAGGTCGGCCCAGGAGGTTTAAAGAGTCGGTTCGGGATGTTACAGGAGTCATTGGCGATGCAAGCGAAACATTTTGTGGGTGCCGCAACACCCGTGAGAAGATCATCGGGATATTATAGAACGGTGATATGTACAATATTTTCTCCAGCGAAAGGACTGCTGGGATGCTGGACTCTGTGAGGTGACCCGCTAGAATTTTAGCTTGACTACTTCGATGGGAGGACTAAATTACAATTCAGCTGCATTATAGTGAGAATGTGCCAAACCGTCGACAATACCCCTTTTATGACCACTGTACTTGCAAAGATATGGCTTACGGACATAACAGATCGGGTGTAAATTCAGCATTATCTATTTGAATATATATATTCAAATAGATAATGTTTTAGCATAGTTTTAGCAAATGCATAGTTAGATAATGCATAGTTTTAGTAATATATATATATATATATATATATATATATATATATATATATATATATATATATATATATGTGTGTGTGTGTGTATTACTAAAACTATGCGATCTCTTTCTCGTTATCCAGGAATCAATCAATCTTGGGAAGCACTACATTGCAACGTCAAACTCGATGATAATATCGAAAAAATGAGTGATCTGGTTCCATCTGACAGTCAATAAAGTAATGTCCATGCGTTTGTTGAGACTGTAAGAAATGACATAAAATTTGTACAGCAAATTTTACATAATAATTTTGGCATAAGAAGATCATTAGGCAAAATTATGTCTACAATTCTCACATTTAAGCAACAAGAAGCTCGAAAAAATGTTTCCAATGATATTTTAAATGTAATGGGAAATGATATTGACAGATTGAAAAAGATAATATTATGTGACGGATCAAGGTGGACGGATCATGACAAACCTTATATTCATGAAACGAAGCCGCAATTCATGCATTGAAAGGGCCTATCTTCACCGAGAGCCATAAATGCTTGAATTAGCCAATGAAAATTTAAACCAATGAAGATTGTTTTTTTCCAATATTCAAGGCATTGTGTACCTTCAATGACTCCTGAAGGCTATAGTGGCATGGTTGTGTCAAGTTGTATTAATTATATGGTTTTCTTTATACAGGTCCCCTAATGAAGTGAACAGATAGGCAACAATTTTTTTATTAGTTTATAGTATGCTTATATGACGAGGATAAATACTGATATTTCTTCGAAGAAATTAATAAAATGTTAAAATTCTTAAGAAAATTTATCAAATCAAAGACATTCGAGCTTTTTTTAAAAAATCTAAATATCTAGAAATGCCATTATTATTACCCATTATAGATATTCATTATCTGTGTATTTAATTTAAAAAACACATTATAATTGTACGTGTTTTCACTCTGAGATTTCCGAGTTATTCTAATGTAATAAAAACACATTTTACTATAATGAGGCATAAAATACCAAGATTAATGGCTGTAAAAAAGCACAAATGAAAAATACATATACATTTATTTCTATAACTCATACTAAAATCATGAAAACAACAATGAGATTGCAAATATTTTTGAGTAAGATTTTCCATTCTGATACGGGTAAAAACAATACACAAAATGAATTTTTCCAGAGACCTTGCATCTATAAAAATGGGGGTTTTAGTTTTAACACTTATTCCAGAGATTTTATTGTAGCAGGTAAAAACAGAGACAGAGAGAGCATCATAAAAGATGAATTAAAAATATTTTTTCAGCTTTTGAAACTTGGCAACAATACTTTATTTACATTGTGGCGAAGAGCTAGGTGACAGCTGGAAATTGCGTGTTTTGTTCTAAATATTCATTTTTATATACTTGTCATTAGTTCTTAGTATTGATGTATGTAATTTCTGGCAATTTTATCTCGCGTGTTTCAGGAAATTATTAACAAAATAAAGCAAATATGTTATTATTTGCTGATTTAATTTGCTTATATATATATATATATATATATATATATATATATATATATATATATATATATATATATATATATATATATATATATATATATATATATATAAATTTTACTTTTTAAGTATGAATATATATTCATTTGCAACTTAAATGTTTTAAGACTTCTAAATAAAATACAAACTTAACAGTAAAAAAAAACCTTTTTAACATTTTTATGGCATTAAAAGTGTTAGAGTTAATTGAAAATGTAGATTTATTTGACATCATTGTTGAATATTGGAAATAGGTAAACATTAATGGTCCAGTTTCTGTCATTTATTCTTGTATAAAAAGAGTAAGAACAGGTTTATTTTATGCAATCAAACTTAAAATTCATTGCTGATAATGGTTTTCATAAGTTGAAAATAAGGATATTTCATCTACACTGATTGATTCTTTTCCAAGAGGATGCTTAAAAATTTCAAGATATTTTGCGAGTAATGGTGAAAAGATGATATCTTTTTCAAATACCACAACATATTTAAAACAGTATGTAATCACTAGCCAAATGTCTCGAGCTTCAAAAGTTTGTCATAGCAAATTCATCTAGAATAGCATTAGATTTAGTAATCAATCAAGGTAAAATGTTGTTTACGGCGCAAAATGGCATAAAACATTTTAATATTGTTGAAAAAGCATTGCTTCAATTTTATTAAACTTTTCCTTCTGGTATTCAAATATATTTGTATAGGTATTTTAAAACAATAGATTTAACTGAATTTTTTTATGAAAAAGGAATAGGCGCTATAGGATAATTTAGAATTTAATTTCAAAAAGGTAACAATTTACTATCAGATGAATTACGCTAAAAATTAAAAGAAGCTCAGCCAATAAATGAAGTGATGAAAAAAGTGCTATCAAGAAACAGCACAACAATAAACTTGTTTATCCGAATTCCTCAAAACATTTTACTGATGATCCAGACTCTTTAAAGAGATATTCTAAAAAGAAAAAAAAATGTTTATTGACCAGAAATAATCAGACAATGTAATTTAAAGATAGGAGAGTGTTGTATTAATATGGTTACTGAAACATTTGGTTATTGCAGAGAAAAAAAGAACTCAAGAAAAAAATTGGACAGAGAACGCGATAGATTTGACAACTGCAAAGTCCTGGCTGCAATACAAAAGACATTTAGAGAAAAAGGTCTTCTGGAAAGACATAGTTTTTTTTATTTTTATGGCAAATGGTGCAGAAAAAAAATTGTTAATGAAATAAAAGCTGTAACACTGTTTCGTTACATGCCAATGGGTCGTTACCTGTTCTAAAAAATCGATTACCACGACATTTGCTTCCTTTTTAACAAAAACATATATGCCAGAACTTTTTTTTAAATAATTCTACATGTTATAGAAATACTACTTTATAAAAAAACTAATTTGCGTGAACATCTTGCAAAATGTTTATTTTTATAACTGTTAATAGAAATCATTTTAAGGATTCTTAATTTCATTGTTACATTTTACATATTTTCTGTAATAAAATTTTAGAAGAGTAAATGTGAAAGTAATTATACTTTTACACTTAGATATTAATAATAATTTTATTATTATTTATTTCCACTACACTAATGAAAATAAGAATTTTTGTATAAATTATTTTGTGAAAGTTGATTGTTATTTTGTTCTGCTTATAGATTCATCATCCATTAAAATGAAAAAGTGCCCTCCCACAAAATATTATAATTTAAAGGTATTATTTTTTTAAAAAAAATATTTTTAGGAACTCGTTTTTTTTAAAAAAAATGATAGTTAAAAGAATAAAACTATTTACATTTTTTTCTCAAAAGGATATAAAAAAATTCAAAGGGATATATGATTTCAAATGAATATATGATTTCAAATGGATATATGATTTCAAATGGATATATGATTTCAAATGGATATATGATTTCAAATGGATATATGATTTCAAATGGATATATGATTTCAAATGGATATATAAAATTTCAAAAGGATATATGATTTCAAATGGATACATTTTTTAAAAGGATATTTGATTGTCCTTTAAGTAAAATTTTATGTCATGATACTCGCACAACATTATCTGGCAGAAACACATGATGGTTTAATTATTAAATTTCTAATCAGTTTTGTTCTATTTTGGTGGAGAATGTGGGTGATTAATCACCTAATAAAGCAGGGAATATTCTAATAAAATTATGATTTTATTTTGAAACCTGTAAAAAAATATTCTACAAGTAAATTACAAAAAATATTTGTTTTTCCATTGGTGCATATTGCTCTGTACCGATATTATCTTTTCCCACGCATATATCTTTTAGGAATTGTTTTGGAGTTTTGGTTAATTTTTATGGATAACAACTGGCGATTCTACATTTCATCGTAGAGCAGCTGTCGGATGTTGGTGAAAGAATTAGGTTAGTAAATTAAGGTATAAATCCTGCACAGCAATTGGAATGATTAAGTCCTTATTAAAGACGGGATTTTTCTGATCCACCTGCCATATATACCTTTTACCTTCTTGTCGGATTGAGTTTGAAGATGATTTTTATTACCAAAACTGCTCTTCGATCTTTTGATTCAATTTTTTTTTGAAAGTTAGATGTAAATGTACTTTTTACACAAGTAATATCTCCCATAGGTATAATTTATGTCGATTGGGAAAACTTTTACTTGAGGTTACATTTGAAAGACCTTCTCGTTCTAAATTTATTTACATCAGTGAACATTAATTAAGAACACAATGGCCAATAAATT
Source organism: Trichonephila clavipes (assembly GCA_019973935.1). NCBI lineage: Eukaryota > Metazoa > Arthropoda > Arachnida > Araneae > Nephilidae > Trichonephila > Trichonephila clavipes. The sequence goes on along the minus strand of BMAU01020739.1, from coordinate 721,698 downwards.
AGTAACTGAAGATTAGATCGATATTTTATTGAACAACCTTTTGCACGTAAAACCGATTTGATTATTTTGGCCATCCAATCTGCATGCCTTTATAATACATTTTCGTTCAGAAAATATCATGCACTGCCTATGCAGAATTTTAGATTTCGTAAAGAAGAGGGAACAGAAGAGTGCTCTGTCGGATATGTCTTCCCACCATATCCACCACATTTTATGTGGGCTTAAGATCTGGGCCGTGTGGTGGCCAGGGAAGTTGTTGGAAGTCAGACTTATGTTCAGGAGACAGGTTTTGAATTCTTCTGGCATGATGTACATTTGCATTATTAAGTACCGGTTGCTATCAGGGTAAAAATGTAACATTGCAGGAGGCACTTGATCTGCCAGTACATCTAGGTATCTCATGGTTGTTTTTTATCCTCTAGGAACACCAGGGTACCACTTTCATGCCAGCAGAACATGCCCCACATTACGATACTCCAACAAGACAATTGTACGATGCGAGTAAAGGAAAATGTTATCATGGTGGCATGGGGTTCTGACACCAAATTCAACGTATTTTATCCGTGCAAAATAAGGTGTAGCGTGATTCATCCAACCACATTACTAGTTTTCAATTCTCATTTGCTCAGTTTCTTTCCTGACATCGCTACAAACAAAACTTTTGCATTTCGGGCAGAAATGAGTGGTTTTTACACAGGCACCAGACTATGTGGTCCTGTCCTCTGCAATTTTCTGCGCATAATTCTAGCTGAAATCTGTTGGGAAGAACCTTGGTTTACGATTTGTATCAATTGAAGTATGGTAGAGTTTGCTGCACAACTTTTCCGATCATGCTGTAGGAAAAGTGTGTATGAACCACACAGTTACATTTTCTAGAGAAGTGTGGGTTCTGATTCCAGCTTTTGAAAGCTTTTGTCATGACTTCTTTTGAAAGCCCAGTAAGATTTCCCATCTTCAAAATCGAATTAAGTCATTTTTCAAATGGTGAAAGGTCTGTCTTTTTTTCAATAAACGCACATTCCATCCTTAGCATACGTTCAAATCAAATCTCAAAGGTTTTTAATTCATTGGCCATTGTTTGCATTAACTGACGTAAACTCTCTTTTGTATCTAATCTCTTTCTTTATGATAATCAATTCTTATTTCCTATAAATAAAGCAAAAGTTAAATATTTTCATGGAAAATACGTAAATCTGCATTTTTATATTTATAGTCTCGGGATTTTTATCTATTCTAGAATGTTATATTTTTATCTTTAACGCTTATTTATTTCCAGGAATAATTTTTCCTAAGAGACTTAACAATATACTTACACTTCTATTCCGTATTTTATGAAGTAAAATATTAATCGAACTCATACAGATAAAATTAGTTTTAAAAGGAGATCGAAAATTCAGTTAAATATTAAGATGGAGTCACCATTATATACTATGTATTGTAGGAAATGATAAAATATATTTAATTAACTAGTCAGAGAGTTTCTAATTTAATAAATATTATTTTCTGTTTTGTGTTTCAATAAATGACTTTTGAAAATTCTGTTTCTTTTAAAAATAATAATCATAAAATGCATTACATCAGAAAGGAATTTTCTCACAAAAATAAGTTTTTCTATAACAAAAGCCTTAACAATTGTAGTTGTTCAATGTTTTCAATATCTGCATTTTTTAAGCTTATTTCTATATTTTATTATTTTTGTTATCTAACTGTATAACTCTAAATGAAAAAAAAGTGCTCCAATTGGAAAATAGAAAATTATTTTTCTAACTTAATCGAAAAGGAATTTTTAGCCACTCAAAATCTTACTTAAGTTTTGAAAATACAATGCCCAAATGAGATACGGAATTTTGAATCATTTAAAATTGTAAAATATATTTTTGTTGTAAATATTTATGTATTTCTCTTTTTGTACTATCTATTTCATTGAAATATATCCAAATTACGGACGTGAAAGTATTTTTAAACCTTGTCCTGGTAAAGCCAGGCTTCTGGAGAATTCTTATTTCTCAAAAGCGTTTTCTTCTTTATTATCATAAATATTACTTATAGTTTGTAGTATTAGCAAATAAAATGTTTTTGGAAAAGAAAAAGCCCTATCTGAATATAAAAAAAAACATGTACATATTTCTTAATCCATAGAAATAAATTTTAATTGTGAATTATCCGATCAGAACATCACAAAGTTACAAAACTATTTCTACTTTCTATGAGTCATTTGCTCCGAAATTAATTAATGTGAAAGACAATGTCAGGAGAAAATTTCTTTTTGACATCTGGTACGAGTATCTTGTTACCCGAAAACTTGTAGGGAACATTTTGCGCCTTGCGCATTGTTCTGTCGAAGATGACGCTTGGCAATAATTGTTTAGCACATCACATTCCATGGTTACTTTGTTGCTGATCCGCCCGTTACATTTGTTCGAAAGTAAAAAGGATTCAGCGAATATTGATAAATTGTTTCTTGCTCAGTTTCGTGAATTAATTTCGTTTGTGAAAAGTGGTTTGTGTAGAGTTATTGCATTTTCTCTTTTCCCTAATTTTAAAGATGAAACATTGCTATGCATTTGAGTGATATATAAAAAAGGAATTTTAGTTTTTCTATGTAATGCATTTTAGTTAATGTGAGATTAGCACAATACTAAAGAAATGTCTCAATATCTCCCAAATATATTCATTCATTTAACTACATGTTGATTTCTATCAGACAATGATAAAAATGCATCTTAATTCAATGTAAATTGTTAAAAGTAATGTAACTTTATTAGGAAAAAAATTATATAACTTACTTTGTAAAATGTGTTTACTTCCTTTATTTTGTAAGAGATTTTTGCTCTTCAAAACTTTTTTTTTAAAATGGAAGCCCTCAAACATAAAATTTTCATTGTATGCGAATTAATTGTATAAAAACTTCTTCCCCAAATAACATTCTAAGACATCAAACAGATATACAAATACAGTCGGGACCGTTTGACCGAATCCCTATTTCCTCATTAAAATCAAGGCATCATTAAAATCTCTCATTTTAATGATGCCTTTCTCTCATTAAAATCAAGGCAAAAAATGCTATTTCAGGAACAATAAACCCCGAATTAACGGATTATTTTAATATATGATCTGCCAAATAATTATTGGTTTGTATTAGAAAAAGCAGTTTATTTGTTTTTAAATGACATCTTTTTTGTACGGAAGACAAAAAACTTTTCTTATAAGCAACACATTTTGAGAGGAAAGGTGCAGACCATTATTACGTTTTAAAAATGAAGATGAATCATAAGTGTAACCCATCATATAAGTGTAAATAGAACAAGGCATTCCTTTTGTTTTTCATCCAACTCCACACCATGGGGAACATTTAACGATTTTAACGAATATGATGCATTCAATAATGAACTCCATATCAGTGCAATTGAGGTTAAGGAATTTGCTGAATTGTTGAAGTCAATGAATAGCAATTCAAATGCAGAAATTGATAATGAAACTCTTATCACAAAACTGTTACATTTTCCAGATCTTTACGTTGTTTGAAAAATGAAAATATTTTTACATAGACCGGGATAAGAGGATTTAAAGAAGACACGAGAACTGTCTTGATAAGAGCAAAACATTTCTTCAGGAGCGCGCGATGGAAATTTATTTTCAAACAAAGATCCTTAGAAATGGAAGATACAAGAGAAAAATTTGCAAAATAAATCCTAGCAGGTTTTCGCATCTTTTACAGCACTCAGGAGCAACTATCTGTGTTTAAATACAAGTATAATAAAGAATATTCTCAAGCACACAAAAACTATTCAACAGCCGAACTTATTGCTAGTCCACTCTTCAACTGTCAAGACAATACTGATTCAGTTTCGACGAGCGGCTCTCTATTCATAGTCGGCACATACTTTCTCGAAATCCGTAAATCATAGATCATAATATTAGTAGAATACTCCAGTAATTTCCAGAAGCATCCATGCGGTTGCCAACAACCATAAATAGTCGCCAACATGGTCGTCACAAATGATGCCAACTTGGCTGAATCACCAACATTTCACAGTTATATTGTAAGGAATGACGTAGCTTGAGAATATTACAATTTTAGCATAAAAAATGCAACAGAGAGTAATATTAACGTATTACACATCCAGATATAAATTATTTACTCTATTTTAAGTATTCAATACATAAAATTTGTAACAATATACCTTATGCAGCAGGA